>CAKJTW010000193.1:0-367751 GCA_917880005.1 Nanger dama | reverse complement strand
CTAACCCTAACTCCCTAACCTAACCTAACCTAACCTAACCTAACCCCTAACCTCTAACCCTAACCTAACCTAACCTAACCTAACCTAACCTAACTTCTTCTTCTTCAACCTAACCTAGCCTAGCTTCTTCAACCCTAACCTAGCCTAACCTAACCTAAACCTCGTCTAACCTACCCTAAACCTAGCCTAACCTAGCCTAACCTAGTGCTGTGCCCAAAACCTAAAACCCTTCTTCCTATCCCTAACCCATAACCTAACCTAACCTAAACCATAAATTGGCCTAAGCTACCTAACCCCTAACCCCTAACCTGCCTAACTCATACCTAACCTACCTCCTGGCCTGGCCTGACCTGGCCTCGCCCTGGCCTGGCCTGGCCTGGCCTGGCCTAGCCTGGCCTGGCCTGGCCTAGCCGGCCTGGCCTCCCTGTCCCTGGCCTAGCCTGGCCTGGCCTGGCCTGGCCCATGGCCTGGCCTGGCCTGGCCTGCGCCTGGCCTGGCCTGGCCTGGCCTAGCCTGGCCTGGCCTGGCCTGGCCTAGCCTGGCCTGGCCTGGCCTGGCCTGGCCTGGCCTGGCCTGGCCTGACCTGGCCTGCCTGGCCCTGGCCTGGCCTGCCCTGGCCTGTGCCTCTGGCTCTGGCCTGGCCCTGGCCTGGCCCTGGCCTGGCCTGGCCTGGCCTGGCCTGGCCTGGCCTGGCCTGGCCTGGCCTGGCCTGGCCTGGCCTACCCTGGCCTGGCCTGGCCTGGCCTGGCCTGGCCTGGCCTGTGTCCTGGCCCTGCCTGGCCTGGCCTGGCCCTGGCCTGGCCCTGGCCTGGCCTGACCTGGCCTGGCCCTGGCCTGGCCTGGCCCTGGCCTGGCCTGGCCTGGCCTGGCCTGGCCTGGCCTGGCCTGGCCTGGCCTGGCCCTGGCCTGCCTGGCCTGGCCTGGCCTGGCCTGGCCTGGCCTGGCCTGGCCTGGCCTGGCCTGGCCTGGCCTGGCCTGGCCTGAGCCTGGCCTGGCCTGGCCTGGCCTGGCCTGGCCTGGCCTGGCCTGGCCTGGCCCTGGCCTGGCCTGGCCTGGCCTGGCCTGGCCTGGCCTGGCCTGGCCTGGCCCTGGCCTGGCCTGGCCTGGCCTGGCCTGGCCTGGCCTGGCCTGGCCTGGCCTGACCTGGCCTGGCCTGGCCTGGCCTGGCCTGGCCTGGCCTAGCCTGGCCCCTGGCCTGGCCTGGCCTGGCCTGGCCTGGCCTGGCCTGGCCTGGCCTGGCCTGGCCTGGCCTGGCCTGGCCTGGCCTGACCCTGGCCTGGCCTGGCCTGGCCTGGCCTGGCCTGGCCTGGCCCCTGGCCTGGCCTGACCTGGCCTGGCCTGACCTGGCCTGGCCTGGCCTGGCCTGGCCTGGCCTGGCCTGGCCTGGCCTGGCCTGGCCTGGCCTGGCCTGGCCTGGCCTGGCCTGGCCTGGCCTGGCCTGGCTTGGCCTGGCCTGGCCTGGCCTGGCCTGGCCTGGCCCTGACCTGGCCTGACCTGGCCTGGCCTGGCCTGGCCTGGCCTGGCCTGCCTGACCTGGCCTGGCCTGGCCTGGCCTGACCTGACAGCCTGGCCTGGCCTGGCCCTGGCCTGGCCTGACCTGGCCTGGCCCTGGCCTGGCCTGGCCCTGGCCTGGCCTGGCCTGGCCTGGCCTGGCCTGGCCTGGCCTGGCCTGGCCTGGCCTGGCCTGGCCTGGCCTGGCCTGGCCTGGCCTGGCCTGGCCTGGCCTGGCCTGGCCTGGCCTGGCCTGGCCTGGCCTGGCCTGGCCTGGCCTGGCCTGGCCTGGCCTGGCCTGGCCTGGCCTGGCCTGGCCTGGCCTGGCCTGGCCTGGCCTGGCCTGGCCTGGCCTGGCCTGACCCCTGGCCTGGCCTGGCCTGGCCTGCCTGGCCTGGCCTGGCCTGGCCTGGCCTGGCCTGGCCTGGCCTGGCCTGGCCTGGCCTGGCCTGGCCTGGCCCTGGCCTGGCCTGGCCTGGCCTGGCCTGGCCCTGGCCTGGCCTGACTGGCCTGGCCTGGCCTGGCCCTGGCCTGGCCTGGCCTGGCCTGGCCTGGCCTGGCCTGGCCTGGCCTGGCCTGGCCCTGGCCTGGCCTGGCCCTGGCCTGGCCTGGCCTGGCCTGGCCTGGCCTGAGCCTGGCCTGGCCTGGCCCTAACCTGGCCGCTGGCCTGGCCTGTGGCCTGGCCTGGCTCTGGCCTGGCCTGGCCTGGCCTGGCCTAGCCTGGCCTGGCCTGGCCTGGCCCCTCCCCTGGCCTGGCCTGGCCTGGCCTGGCCTGGCCTGGCCCAGCCCTGGCCTGGCCTGGCCTGGCCTGGCAGGCCTGGCCTGGCCTGGCCTGGCCTGGCCTGGCCTGGCCTGGCCCTGGCCTGGCCTGGCCTATTTGGCCTGGCCTGGCCTGGCCCTGGCCTGGCCTGGCCTGGCCTGGCCTGGCTCCTGGCCTGGCCTGGCCTGACTGGCCTGGCCTGGCCTGGCCTGGCCTGGCCTGGCCTGGCCTGGCCTGGCCTGGCCTGGCCTGGCCTGGCCTGGCCTGGCCTGACCTGGCCTGGCCTGGCCTGGCCTGGCCTGGCCTGGCCTGTTGCCTGGCCTGGCCTGGCCTCGGCCTGGCCTGGCCCTGGCCTGGCCTAGCCTGGCCTGGCCTGGCCTGGCCTGGCTATTACCTGGCCTGGCCTGGCCTGGCCCTGGCCTGGCCTGGCCTGGCCTGGCCTGGCCTGGCCTGGCCTGGCCTGGCCTGGCCTGGCCTGGCCTGGCCTGGCCTGGCCCTGGCCTGGCCTGGCCCTGGCCTGGCCCTGGCCTGGCCTGGCCTGGCCTGGCCCAAGCTCTGGCCCTGGCCTGGCCTGGCCCTGGCCTGGCCTGACCTGGCCTGGCCTGGCCTGGCCTGGCCTGGCCTGGCCTGGCCTGGCCCTGGCCTGGCCTGGCCTGGCCTGGCCTGGCCTGGCCTGGCCTGGCCTGGCCTGGCCTGGCCTGGCCCTGGCCTGGCACTGGCCTGGCCTGACCCTGGCCTGAGCCTGGCCTGGCCTGGCCTGGCCTGGCCTGGCCTGGCCTGGCCTGGCCCCTGGCCTGGCCTGGCCTGAGCCTGGCCTGGCCCTGGCCTGGCCTGGCCTGGCCTGGCCCTGGCCTGGCCTGGCCTGGCCTGGCCTGGCCTGGCCTGGCCCCTGGCCTGGCCTAGCCTGGCCTGGCCCTGACCTGGCCTAGCCTGGCCTGGCCTGACCTGGCCTGGCCTGGCCTGGCCTGGCCTGGCCTGGCCTGGCCTCGCCTGGCCTGGCCTGACCTGGCCTGGCCTGGCCTGGCCTGGCCTGGCCTGGCCCTGGCCTGGCCTGGCCTGGCCTGGCCTGGCCTGGCCCTGGCCTGGCCTGCCTGGCCTGGCCTGGCCTGGCCTGGCCTGGCCTGGCCTGGCCTGGCCTGGCCTGGCCTGGCCTGGCCTGGCCTGACCTGGCCTGGCCCAGGCCTGAGCCCTGACCTGGCCCTGGCCCTGGCCTGGCCTGGCCCTGGCCTGGCCTGGCCTGGCCTGGCCTGGCCTGGCCTGGCCTGGCCCTGGCCCTGGCCTGGCCTGGCCTGGCCTGGCCCTGGCCTGGCCTGGCCTGGCCTGGCCTGGCCTGGCCTGGCCTGGCCTGGCCTGGCCTGGCCTGAGCCTAGCCTGGCCTGGCCTAGCCCTGGCCTGGCCTGGCCAATCTGGCCTGGCCTGGCCTGGCCTGGCCTGGCCTGGCCTGGCCTGGCCTGGCCTGGCCTGGCCTGGCCTGGCCTGGCCTGGCCTGGCCTGACCTAGCCCTGGCCTGGCCTGGCCTGGCCTGGCCTGGCCTGGCCTGGCCTGGCCTGGCCTGGCCTGGCCTGGCCTGGCCTGGCCTGGCCTGGCCTGGCCTGACCTGGCCTGGCCTGAGCCCTGGCCTGGCCTGGCCTGGCCTGGCCTGGCCTGGCCTGGCCTGGCCTGGCCTGGCCTGGCCTGGCCTGGCCTGGCCTGGCCTGGCCTGGCCTGACAGGCCTGGCCTGGCCTGACCTGGCCTGGCCTGGCCTGGCCTGGCCTGGCCTGGCCTGGCCTGGCCTGGCCTGGCCTGGCCTGGCCCTGGCCTGGCCTGGCCTGGCCTGGCCTGGCCTGGCCTGGCCTGGCCTGACCTGGCCTGGCCTGGCCTGGCCTGGCCTGGCCTGGCCTGGCACTGGCCTGGCCTGGCCTGGCCTGGCCTGGCCTGGCCTGGCCTGGCCTGGCCTGGCCTGGCCTGGCCTGGCCTGGCCTGGCCTGGCCTGGCCTGGCCTGGCCTGGCCTGGCCTGGCCTGGCCTGGCCTGGCCTGGCCTGGCCTGGCCTGGCCTGGCCTGGCCTGGCCTGGCCTAGCCTGGCCTGGCCTGGCCTGGCCTGGCCTGGCCTGGCCTGGCCTGGCCTGGCCTGGCCTGGCCTGGCCTGGCCTGGCCTGGCCTGGCCTGGCCTGGCCTGACCTGGCCTGGCCTGGCCTGGCCTGGCCTAGCCCCTGGCCTGGCCTGGCCTGGCCTGGCCTGGCCTGGCCTGGCCTGGCCCTGGCCTGGCCTGAGCCTGGCCTGGCCTGGCCTGGCCCTTCCTGGCCTGCCTAAGCCTGGCCCTGGCCTGGCCTGGCCTGGCCTGGCCTGGCCCTGGCCTGGCCTGGCCCTGGCCTGGCCCCTGGCCTAGCTGGCCTGGCCTGGCCTGGCCCTGGCCTGGCCTGGCCTGGCCTGGCCTGGCCCTGGCCTGGCCTGGCCTGGCCTGGCCTGGCCCTGGCCTGGCCTGGCCTGGCCTGGCCTGGCCTGGCCCTGGCCTGGCCTGGCCCTGGCCTGGCCTGGCCTAGCCTGGCCTGGCCTGGCCTGGCCTGGCCTGGCCTGGCCTGGCCTGGCCTGGCCTGGCCTGGCCTGGCCTGGCCTGGCCTGGCCTGGCCTGGCCTGGCCTGACCTGGCCTGAGCCTGGCCCTGGCCTGGCCTGGCCTGGCCTGGCCTGGCCCTAGCCTGGCCTGGCCTGGCCTCTGGCCTGGCCTGGCCCTGGCTGGCCTGGCCTGGCCTGGCCTGACCCTGGCCTGGCCCTGGCCCTGGCCTGGCCTGGCCTGGCCTGGCCTGGCCTGGCCTGGCCTGGCCGTGGCCTGGCCTGGCCTGGCCTGGCCTGGCCCTAGCCTGGCCTAGCCTGGCCCTGGCCTGGCCTGGCCTGGCCTGGCCCTGGCCCTAGCCTGGCCTAGCCTGGCCCTGGCCTAGCCTGGCCCTGGCCCTGCCCTGGCCTGGCCTGGCCTGGCCTAGCCTGGCCTGGCCTGAGCTGGCCTGGCCTGGCCTGGCCCTGGCCTGGCCCTGGCCTGGCCTGGCCTGGCCTGGCCCAGCCTGGCCTGGCCTGGCCCTGGCCCTGGCCTGGCCTGGCCTGGCCTGGCCCTGGCCTGGCCCTGGCCCTGCCCTGGCCTGGCCTGGCCCTGGCCCAGCTAGCAGCCTGGCCTGGCCTGGCCTGGCCTGGCCTAGCCCTGGCCCAGCCTGGCCTGGCCTGGCCTGGCCTGGCCTGGCCTGGCCTGGCCTGGCCTGGCCTGGCCTGGCCCTGGCCCTGGCCTGGCCTAGCCTCAGCCTGGCCTGGCCTGGCCTGGCCCTGGCCCGTGGCCTGGCCTGTGAGCCTGGCCTGGCCTGGCCTGGCCCTGGCCTGGCCCTGGCCTAGCCTGGCCCTGGCCTAGCCTGGCCTGGCCTGGCCTGGCCCTGGCCTGGCCCTGGCCTGGCATGGCCTGGCCTGGCCTGGCCTGGCCCTGGCCTGGCCCCTGGCCTGGCCTGCCTAGCTGGCCTGGCCTGGCCTGGCCTGGCCCTGGCCTGGCCCTGGCCTGGCCTGGCCCTGGCCTGGCCCTGGCCTGGCCCTGGCCTGGCCTGGCCCTGGCCTGGCCTGGCCTGGCCTGGCCTGGCCTGGCCTGGCCCTGGCCTGGCCTGGCCTGGCCCTGGCCCTGGCCTGGCCCTGGCCTGGCCCTGGCCCTAGCCCTGGCCTGGCCTGGCCCTGGCCTGGCCCTGGCCTGGCCTGGCCTGGCCCTGGCCCTGGCCTGGCCCTGGCCTGGCCTGGCCTGGCCTGGCCCTGGCCTGGCCTGGCTAGCCCTGCCTGGCCTGGCCCTGGCCTGGCCCTGGCCTGGCCCTGGCCTGGCCTGGCCTAGCCTGGCCTGGCCTGGCCTGGCCTGGCCTGGCCTGGCCCTAGCCTAGCCTGGCCTGGCCTGGCCTGGCCTGGCCTGGCCTGGCCCTGGCCTGGCCTGGCCTGGCCCTGGCCTGGCCTGGCCTGACCTGGCCTGGCCTGGCCCTGGCCTGGCCTGGCCTGGCCCTGGCCTGGCCTGGCCTGGCCCTGGCCCTGGCCCTGGCCCTGGCCTGGCCTGGCCTGGCCTAGCCTGGCCCTGGCCCTGGCCTGGCCCTAGCCTGGCCTAGCCTGGCCTGGCCTGGCCCTGGCCTGGCCTGGCCCAAGCCTGGCCTGGCCTGGCCTGACCTAGCCTAGCCCTAGCCTAGCCCTGGCCTAGCCTGGCCTGCCTGGCCTGGCCTAGCCTGGCCTAGCCTGGCCCTAGCCTGGCCTGGCCTGGCCTGGCCTGGCCCTGGCCCTGGCCTAGCCTGGCCTGGCCCTGGCCTGGCCCTGGCCCTAGCCTAGCCTGGCTGGCCTGGCCTGGCCCTGGCCTGGCCCTGGCCCTGGCCCCTGGCCTGGCCTGGCCCTGGCCTGGCCCTGGCCTGGCCCTGGCCTGGCCTGCCCTAGCCTGGCCCTGGCCCTGGCACCTAGCCCTGGCCTAGCCCTGGCCTCGCCCTGGCCCTGGCCTGGCCTGCCCCTGGCCTGGCCTGGCCCTGGCCCTGGCCTGGCCCCTGGCCTGGCCTGGCCTGGCCTGGCCTGGCCTGGCCTGGCCTGGCCTGGCCTGGCCTGGCCCTGGCCTGGCCTGGCCTAACCTGGCCTGGCCCTAGCCTGGCCTGGCCTGGCCCTGGCCTGGCCTGGCCTGGCCTGGCCTGGCCTGACACTGGCCTGGCCTGGCCTGGCCTGGCCCTGGCCTGGCCTGGCCTGGCCTAGCCTGGCCTGGCCTGGCCTGGCCTGGCCCTGGCCTGGCCTGGCCTGGCCTGGCCTGGCCTGGCCTGGCCTGGCCTGGCCTGGCCTGGCCTGGCCCTGGCCTGGCCTGGCCTGGCCTGGCCTGGCCTGGCCTGGCCTGGCCTGGCCTGGCCCTGGCCTGGCCTGGCCTGGCCTGGCCTGGCCTGGCCTGGCCTGGCCCTGGCCTGGCCTGGCCTGGCCTGGCCTGGCCTGACCCTGGCCTGGCCTGGCCTGGCCTGGCCTGGCCTGGCCTGGCCTGGCCTGGCCTGGCCTGGCCTGGCCTGGCCTGGCCTGGCCTGGCCTGGCCTGGCCTGGCCTGGCCTGGCCTGGCCTGGCCTGGCCTGGCCTGGCCTGGCCTGGCCTGGCCTGGCCTGGCTTAAGCCTGGCCTGGCCTGGCCTGGCCTGGCCTGGCCTGGCCTGGCCTGGCCTGGCCTGGCCTGGCCTGGCCCTGGCCTGGCCTGTAGCCTGGCCTATTTCAGCCTGGCCTGGCCTGGCCTGGCCTGGCCCTGAGCCTGGCCTGGCCTGGCCCTGGCCTGGCCTGGCCTGGCCTGGCCACTGGCCCTGGCCTGGCCTGGCCTGGCCTGGCCTGGCCTGGCCTGGCCTGGCCTGGCCTGGCCTGGCCTGGCCTGGCCTGGGCCTGGCCTGGCCACAGGCCTGGCCCTGGCCTGGCCTGGCCTGGCCTGGCCTGGCCCCTGGCCTGGCCTGGCCTGGGCCTGGCCCTGGCCTGGGCCTGGCCTGGCCTGGCCACTGGCCTGGCCTGGCCTGGCCTGGCCTGGCCTGGCCCTGGCCTGGCCTGGCCTGGACCTGGCCTGGCCACTGGCCTGGCCTGGCCTGAGCCTGGCCTGGCCTGGCCTGGCCTGGCCTGGCCTGGCCTGGCCTGGCCTGGCCTGGCCCATGGCCTGGCCCTGGCCTGGCCTAGCCTGGCCCTGGCACTGGCCTGGCCTGGCCTGGCCTGGCCTGGCCTGGCCTGGCCTGGCCTGGCCCTGGCCTGGCCCTGGCCTGAAGCCTGGCCTGGCCTGGCCTGGCCTGGCCTGGCCTGGCCTGGCCTGGCCTGGCCCTGGCCTGGCCCTGGCCCTGGCCTGGCCTGGCCTGGCCCTGGCCTGGCCTGGCCTGGCCCTGGCCTGGCCTGGCCTGGCCCTGGCCTGGCCTGGCCTGGCCTGGCCTGGCCTGGCCTGGCCTGGCCTGGCCTGGCCTGGCCTGGCCTGGCCTGGCCTGGCCTGGCCTGGCCTGGCCTGGCCTGGCCCTGGCCTGGCCTGGCCTGGCCTGGCCTGGCCTGGCCTGGCCTGGCCTGGCCTGGCCTGGCCTGACACCTGGCCTGGCCTGGCCCTGGCCTGGCCTGGCCTAAGCCTGGCCTGGCCCTGGCCTGGCCTGGCCTGGCCTGGCCTGGCCCTGGCCTGGCCTGGCCTGGCCTGGCCTGGCCTGGCCTGGCCTGGCCTGGCCTGGCCTGGCCTGGCCTGGCCTGGCCTGGCCTAGCCTGGCCTGGCCTAACCCTGACCCTAGCCTGGCTAACCTAGCCCTAGCCTAGCCTGACCTAACTAGCCTGACCTGACCTAGCCTGACCTGACCTAACCCTTGGCCCCTGACCTGACCTAACCTGACCCCTGACCCTGACCTGGCCTGACCTGACCTGACCCTGACCCTGACCTGACCCTGACCTGACCTGGCCTGACCTGACCTGACCTGACCCTGACCAACCTGACCTGGCCTGACCTGACCTGACCTGGCCTGACCTGGCCTAGCCTGGCCTGGCCTAGCCCTGGCCTGGCCTGGCCTAGCCTGGCCTAGCCTGGCCTGGCCTAGCCTAGCCTCACCCTGGCCTGGCCCTGGCCTAGCCCTGGCCTGGCCTGGCCTGGCCTGGCCTGGCCTGGCCTGGCCTGACCTGGCCTGGCCTGGCCTGGCCTGGCCCTGGCCTGAGCCTGGCCTGGCCTGGCCTGGCCTGGCCTGGCCTGGCTGGCCTGGCCTGGCCTGGCCTGGCCTGGCCTGGCCTGAGCCCGCAGCCTGGCCTGGCCTGGCCTGGCCTGGCCTGGCCTCTGGCCTGGCCTGGCCTGGCCTGGCCTGGCCTGGCCTGGCCTGGCCTGGCCTGGCCTGGCCTTTGGCCTGGCCTGGCCTGGCCTGGCCTGGCCTGAGCACTAGACCTGGCCTGGCCTGGCCTGAGCCTGGCCTTAACAGCCTGGCCTGACTGGCCTGGCCTGGCCTGGCCTGGCCTGGCCTAGCCTAGCCTGGCCTCTCTTCTTCTGGCCTGGCCTGGCCTGGCCTAACCTAACCCTAGCCTAACCCAACCTGGCCCCTAACCCTAACCTAGCCTAGCCCTAACCTCTTTAACCTAACCCTAACCTAACCTAACCTAACCCTAACCTAACCCTAACCTAACCATAACCTTGGAGACAGCTCCTCAGGTAATTTTCAGAGAAGCGACTGTGGAATGCTAAGTGGGTAGCATGTACATGTGATCTGGCTGAAGGGGGAGATTGGAGCATTCAAGCAGACACTTTTTCAAATATGTGGTTCCTACTAGGTTTCTGCTTGCTCGTGAAACTTTTCCTACTCACGAGGAACAGTCCACCATGAATTGTTTTGCGGCTTTTCTATAGATGAGGAGATACAAGAACTGGGACCATAAAATCAGCTCCTGAGAATGTCTATCTGAAGATCTATTCTGTTAGGTTTCCTCCCCCCAACCCCAGATCTGAGGGCCTCGTTCCTGCTCTCCACCCTGAACTCCTTTCAGGTAGGGTAAAGGTCAGCGTCTGCAGCACGTGCTTTAATCCTCGTCCAGGTAGATGGCGGCACTCACAGCAGGGCCCATGGTGCCCAAAGATATTATTCAGAAAGTCAAAAGCTAAGACACAAACTGTGAGGAAAGTGTTTCTCAACCACTAGTTCAAGGACGCAGTGGGTTCAAATGCCACCAAGAGAAGTGTGGTGGGTCCAGCTGCTCACCTCCCAAAGGCCCCATCAAATGCTGGGCTGGTGGAAAGGAGAGTTTGCTTTATCTCAGGTGCCAGCTACAGGTGGGGGCGGTGGGGGAGGGTGGTGGACATCTGTCCAGAGGCCCCTTTACCCCCCGAGGAGCGAGGGTGTGAGTGCTTCTATGGACAGAACTGGCGGGGGGGTGGGGGGGTGGGGCACATGCAGGAAGAGCAGCCCCTCTAGTGTCACCTACACCTGGTCATCAGTGGTCTCACCAGGGTCATCTTGGTTGTCTTCGATACTTCATCTTCAGCCCAGGGTCCATTTGTTCCCATTTCTTTGCAGTCAGTTCTCAGAATTGTGGCAGCTCCTGTCCTGGATTTAGCCTGATCATCATGTAGTGAACTTCTCTTCCTGGGGTTCCAGTATCTGTAAGACAGTTCACAGGATGTGGCTCAGAATATTGTCCATAGGTCCTTGAAAGGGCGAGCTGCCTGAAACGTGGCCAGAAAGGGGGGCATCCGGTCAGCACCAGGGGCGGCTGATGACCAAAGGGAACCTATTTTTATATTTATCCTGGTTATATTAGCTCTCCTCCTCTTCGGGCCGTGTATTCTTAATTGTCTGTCAAACATACCCCTAAACATGTGCCAACTGAGGCCAAAACCCCACGCACTCCAGCTAATGCTATTGTGACAACCATACTGAGACTCCCCTCCGAGCGTCCTCAGACAAGCCTGACAGCTGCCCTAGAGCATCTCGGCCACCCCACCCCCATCGCCCCTGTTCAGCAGGAAGTAGCCAGAGATTCGGCGCCCCTTATCCTATATCAAAAGGCCGGGATGAAAGGGCGAGCTGCCTGAAACGTGGCCAGAAAGGGGGCATCCGGTCAGCACCAGGGGCGGCTGATGACCAAACCGGAACCAGGGAACGGACCCGACCCCGGGCCGGCCTTGGAGCCCTGATCCAATCGGGAAATGCCAGAAAGACCATGGGCAACCAACCCCTGCTGTGGTCCGCACCTGTTGCCTCACATGGGAAAAACTTGGCCTGTCTGCCAGCCCTCACTATAAAACCTTCCCGCACCCCCTCCCCACCTCGCAGACTCCCTCGCTTCCCTCGCTTGCCTGTCCTTGGGAGTTCTGCCCGAGAGCAACCGCCCAATAAAGGCCTTTTTACTAACGGGTCCTAGAGGTGGCTTTTTTCTTCCCGCGACGTTTTCTTACATCTGGCGCCCAACATGGGGCTCGAGGTGAGGGCCTCCGGCTCTTGCCGTTGAGGTCCCCCTCGAGCTCCACCGCCACGGTGGCCCCGGACCCAGGCGACTCGACCAACCTCCCGGACGGCAGGAAGCGGGGTAAGTCCCTTCGGCTTTGGAGCTTGCCCTCCCCTGGCGACCACTTCCTAGGGCCCTGTAACGGGTGCGCACTTACTGGGCCCTCCCGGTCATCAGTTCGTGAGGGAGACGTCCTAATCGACTGATAGACCTCCTGCTTCGGCCTCCCCTCCGGCTTCGGCCTCCGGCTTCGGCCCCCCTCCCCAGGTCGCCAGTTCGTGAGGGAGACGTCCTGATCGACTGTGTGGACCTCCGGCTTGGCCTTTTCGGTCCGGCAGACCATGAGGAAGACGTTCTGATCGGCTGCCTGGACCTCCGGCTTCCCCCAGCGTGTCCAAAGACGTTTGGATACCGGGGTCTGCCTCCGCTGTTGGTGGTCGCTATGGGATCGACAGTCTCCAAACCCGAACCCAAACTCCAAGATTTAACCCCTTTAAAATGCTTATTGGCTAATTTGCAGACCTTAAGACTAAAGAGACATGTCCGCGCCAAACAGCTTACTTTTTTTTTGCTCACAGGCCTGGCCTCAATATTCTCTGGATAATGGCTCGCAGTGGCCGGCCGCAGGGTCATTGGACTTTGACGTCCTCCGTGATTTAGATAATTACTGCCGGAGAGCGGGAAAATGGTCTGAGGTCCCTTATGTTCAGGCCTTTTGGGCGTTGCGCTCTCCGCCCCCCCCCCCCAGCACCACGTGGCTCAAGCCAACTCCTCCCGTCTCTGAGTCCTCTGCTTTCTCTGTTCCTCCAGAAGACCTGGTGGCTCCTCCTCCCTATACCTCTCCCACGGCTCCCTCCCCTTCCACCTCGGCCCCAGCCTCGCCCCTCGACCCCCAACCAGCTGGCAGTTAACCCTATTCTTTCCCCTCCTCCGACCCTGGTTCTCTACCCTCACCCTCCCCCTCCACTCCAGCCCCTCCTACCTCCGTTCCCGCCCCCTAGACTCCGCTGCCGGCCCTGGATCCTCTGGCCCTAAACCCTATCTTATATCCTCCTCTTCCCTCCGTCACGCCCTCCCCCTCTCCGGTTGGCTCCCACACTCGCTCCCACGGCAACCCTCTGGGGGCCTCCCCCCCTTCCCCCCAGCCCCGCTACTCCCTCTTCGACAAGTAGCTGGTGCTGAGGGCCTAGCCCAGGTCCATGTTCCTTTTTTCTCTCCAGGACCTGGCACAGATTAAAGCCAAACTGGAATCCTTTTCTTCCAATCCTACTCAGTACATTAAACAGTTCACTGGCTTGACTTGTGCTTATGCTTTGACCTGGCAGGACATCTATGTCATTTTAGGGTCCACCACCACCCCCCGAGGAGAGGCAGGCCATCTGGACGGCAGCCAAAGCTCAGGCCGATCAGAGGCACATTGCCAATCCCTCTCCCAAGCGCCCTCGCGGGGCTCAGGCGGTCCCTGACGTTGACCCTGATTAAAACTACCAGGAGGGGGTGGTGGCCAGCAGCGAGTAGGCTATATGATAGAGTGCCTTCTTGATGGGACGGAGGTGTCCTCTCACAAAGTTGTAAATTTCCTTAAATTGGATGAGGTGACTCAGGGGCCTGATGAAAATCCAGCCATGTTCCTCAATCGGCTTACTGAGGCCCTCATTCAATACACCAGGCTGTCCCCTGAGTCCCCTGTAGGGCAGCCACCTTGGCCCAGTCGTTTTATCTCTCAGTCTGCCCCTGATATCCAGAAAAAGCTGGCCGAGGCTGAGGATGGCCCTCAAACCCCCATCCGGGATCTGGTGAAAACGGCACTTAAAGTCTACAATGCCCGTGAAGAGACTGCTGAAGCCAGCCGAAAGGCAAGGCTTAAACAGAAGGCCGAGTTTCAGACTAACCTCCTCAACCAGCAGGCAAACCTCTTTAACCAGCAAACCCAAGCCTTGGTGGCGGCCCTGCGGCCGGCTGCGGGTTCGAGCGTCCCCGGAAGCCCCCTCCGGGGGGCCTGCTTCAAGTGCGGCCAAGAAGGACACTGGGCCAAAGCATGCCCCTAACCCGCGCCCTCCATCCAAGCCATGTCCACTGTGCAAACAACGAGGACATTGGGCCAGCGACTGTCCCCAGGCCTCTCGGGCCCCGACCCCTAGGGGCCGGGAACCAGAGCGCCCCAGGGAGGCTTCCGGCCCTACTCCCGGCTTTAGAGCTGCTGAGCTTCGGCGAAGACTGATGCCGCCCCAGACTCGGGGACCCCGATCACTCAAGCCGAGCCCAGGGTAACGCTCCAGGTAGCGGGTAAGTCTGTCAACTTCCTGGTTGATACGGGGCTACCTATTCGGTCCTTCCTTCCTTTGGGGGCATGTTACTTCCTTCCCAGATCTCGGTTATGGGAATTGACGTCCGACCTTCATGTCCTCTCCAGACACAACCTCTGTCTTGTCAGTTAGATTCATCCATGTTCACGCACTCCTTTTTAGTCATTGCCTCCTGCTCTACCCCACTCTTGGGGAGGGACATACTCGCTAAGCTAAAGGCCACACTCCACCTGACTCCTGGATAGGCTCCCACATCAGGGGCCTTCCTGATGCTACTCGCAGAGTCCCTGACCCCTCGGTTAGCCCTGAGGTCTGGGATACTCGGGTTCCGGTGGTGGCTAGACACCACCCTCCAGTTCTTATTCGACTAAAGATCCCACCAAGATTTCCCAGCAGGTGGCTGCAGCCTTAGACATCGCCTGGCATCTCCACATCCCTCAAAGAGCGAGTAAACGGCATCATCAAGACACACCTGACCAAACTTGCTTCAAAGTGCGATTGTCCTGGGTCGACCTCCTTCCTCTGGCGCTCACTCGGTGTGCGCCACCCGCCTCACACAAAGACAGGTTTAACCCCCTTCGGGCTGCTTTACAGAAAGCCTTATCTCCTAACCTATCTCCCGGAGAGAGAGACTCCCCACTCGTGGGGTACCTCCCTCTCTTTTCCGTCCTACGGTCCTTGCTGAGAAAACACGCTGACCGTGCTTTGCCACGACCGGCAGACAACAACGAGCCGATCCGGCCTCTGGCCCCAGGAGATCAGGTACTGCTAAAAGTTCTTAACCTCCACCTGCTGCAACCCCGCTGGACGGGACCCCATACGGTAATCCTCACCACCCCTACGGCAGCCAAACTCCTGAGACACGAGCCCCTGGTACCACCTGACCCGACTTAAGCTCACACCCCCAGGTTTTCCTGACCCTGACCTTAAGAGAAAAGATCCTACCACTCTGTCCTTACTGGACCAACTAAGCTAACTATCACCCGGACTCCTCTTCCCCCAATTCCAAAATAACCAAAGACATTGCCTCCTGTCATTTACTGAAATTGCTGTTCCTTACCTCTAAGGTGCTATTCCCATGAGGAGCCCAGATTGGGCGGTGCTCTTTTCCATTGACTCTGTCCAGGGTCCACAGGTCCCTACAGGACCCTGGCTAAAGGAGCAGTGCAGATTAGATTCACAAAAAACTTACCGGCCAGCCCAGGAAGAGACAACCTGTTACCACGTTCCCCAAATTGGGTCTGCTACAAGGCCGCCGCCCAAATAAAAGATTCAACGCGCTTCTCATCTCACAGACTGGGCTTGTCATCATGGCAGGCCCCCAAGTTGTGGGCATTCTGCCTGACAGGTGTCATGCTCGACCTAAGTCCTGACTCTCCTCGGGCTCAGGCTAATGTTTTTATCTCTTGGGCACACTACTATGCTAATTACTATAATACCTCCACATGCTGGGTCTGCACTGCCATGCCCCTTTCGGTCCAGAGCGGGCTGCCGTGGTGGGCCATGCCAATAGGCGATGATGCTATAAAGTCTCTATGTGGCTTCTTGAAACAGCAAAAGCGATTTTACTCGGGCCTTACGTATAAATATTCTAACTTTCCTTGGTACAGAAATACTACCTCCAGTTCCAATGTCCGTTTCAACGTTACCGTCAGTCACCAGGTCATAGTTTCTGCATTCACAGGTTATGCCAACAACTCCCAAAACAAAGACCGAGCTCAAAAATCATCGCATTTCCTTGGAGACTACTATCAGATCTGGGACGAGTACTTCTGGATGACACCGGAAGCGGGGCAGCTCATCAGATCGGCTGATCTATGCTAAAAACAGATAGAGCACCAACCTCGATATGGACAGACAGATTTACCAAGCAATTTGTTAAAGCATGTGGGGATACTGTCCCAAACTCTATGTAAAACGGTTTTTGATGTGACTTTTAATGTAGATAAGGCCAATGTATGGCCAAGATCCGATTAGACAAACAACCCGGGTATTTGTTGGGTGGTGCCCAACGGCACTAAGTGGATATGTGGTAATAATGTGTGGCCATGGCTTCCTGTTGGGTGGGTAGGCAAATGCACTCTAAGATTTGTCTTCGCCCCAGACAAATTCACACGGGAAAGATGCCCACACCAGCAAACTTGCCCCTTGTCAGAGCCAGATGGGCCAGGTCACTCTTTCCTGGTACAACTACCTGGCCGCTGCGTTTGTGCCTTCGGTTAAAAATTTAGACATCATAACCCGTGTCGACTCCCTCACAAATTTCACCAAACAGTCTTTGTTAAAAACCACTAAAGCTCTCAAAGCCCTAAATAAAAAACAAAAGCAAATGCACAAGGCCGTGTTACAAAACAGGATGGCCCTCGACATCCTCACAGCCGCCCCAAGGGGAAACCTGTGCCATTATAAAAACAGAGTGCTGTGTATATATTCCAGATCTTTCGCAGAATGTTACCAATGCCCTTACTGAGGTGCGGGACAGCATCTCCTGACTGGGAAAAAGTTCACCTTCCCTTCTGACCGAAATTGCTTCCTGGTTTAAATTTGGCTGGTAGAAACCTATTTTTATATTTATCCTGGTTATATTAGCTCTCCTCCTCTTCGGGCCGTGTATTCTTAATTGTCTGTCAAACATACCCCTAAACATGTGCCAACTGAGGCCAAAACCCCACGCACTCCAGCTAATGCTATTGTGACAACCATACTGAGACTCCCCTCCGAGCGTCCTCAGACAAGCCTGACAGCTGCCCTAGAGCATCTCGGCCACCCCACCCCCCATCGCCCCTGTTCAGCAGGAAGTAGCCAGAGAGATTCGGCGCCCCTTATCCTATATCAAAAAGGCCGGGATGAAAGGGCGAGCTGCCTGAAACGTGGCCAGAAAGGGGGCATCCGGTCAGCACCAGGGGCGGCTGATGACCAAACCGGAACCAGGGAACAGACCCGACCCCGGGGCCGGCCTTGGAGCCCCGATCCAATCGGGAAATGCCAGAAAGACCATGGGCAACCAACCCCCTGCTGTGGTCCGCACCTGTTGCCTCACATGGGAAAAAACTTGGCCTGTCTGCCAGCCCTCACTATAAAACCTTCCCGCACCCCTCCCCCACCTCGCAGACTCCCTCGCTTCCCTCGCTTGCCTGTCCTTGGGAGTTCTGCCCGAGAGCAACCGCCCAATAAAGGCCTTTTACTAACGGGTCCTAGAGGTGGCTTTTTCTTCCCGCGGCATTTTCTTACAGTCCTTGACTGTGCTTAATGACTACATTACTATTATTTAGGCTCCTTTGATTGTTTTCCTTTGTTTCAGCATTTCTCATTTCTCTAGTGAAACTTATTCTTTGCCTAGTTTTCCACAGCGGAGAAGGCAATATCACGCCACTCCAGTACTCTTGCCTGGAAAATCCCATGGACAGAGGAACCTGGTGGGCTGCGGTCTATGGGGTCGCACAGAGTTGGACTGAGCGACTTCACTTTCACTTTTCACTTTCATGCATTGGAGAAGGAAATGGCAACCCACTCCAGTATTCTTGCCTGGAGAATCCCAGGGATGGGGGAGCCTGGTGGGCTGCCGTCTATGGGGTCGCACAGAGGCAGACACGACTGAAGTGGCTCAGCAGCAGCAGTTTTCCACAGACTAAAGGCAGGCAGGGGACATGGTGGGGGCGAGCAAGGGACCATAGGGTCCTGCTCCATTTCAGAAACAGAAACCTCTAAAACAAGCCCATGTTAGAAAAGGGGTCAGGGTCAGACAGACACCTGGCCAAAAACAGACTCGCGCGTAGTGAAAATCATACTGCTAGGGAATTACAAATTAAAATCTTGAGATATCACAGCACACCTATTAGGACTGCTAAACTTCAAATTTATGACCATATCAACCGCTGGAGGGTGAGGAACAACAGGAACCTCCCTCAGTGCTGGTGGGATGTAGGTGCAACCACTTCATAAGACAGCTGGGAGGTGTCTTCTAAAGCTAAACACGACCCAGCAATCATGCTTTCACTTTTAGTTAACTGCTTTGAAAATCTATCTCCAAATTCAAAGAATGCAGTTACACCCAGGAGCACTATTCAAAATAGGTAGGGTACAGAGCCGGCAGCAGGGTAAGGGGAGAGGCGGGGTAAGGGGCGGGGCGGAGGGTAAAGGGCGGGGCGGCAGGGTAGGGGCGGGGGTGTGGGCGGGGCAGAGGGGTGAGCGGGGCGCAGAGTAAGGGGCGGGGCCCCGGGTAGGGCAGGGCCAATGCGAGCTGCTCCTCGGGCAGGGCCGGCCTCCTTCCGGTGAGGCGAGAGCGGGCTGCGGTTTGTCTGGAACTGTTGCGAAAGGGGGCGTGGCGCGCCGCGCTGCGCTCTGACGTGACAGGACCGCGACGTGTGCGCGGCGACCGGCGGCGCGGGCGCCATGGAGCGCTGCTCCGGCGCTTTGGAGGAGGCGGCGGACGGGGCCCGGCAGCAGGAGCGGCACTACCAGTTGCTGTCGGCGCTGCAGGGCCTGGTCGAGGCTGCCCAGGTGCGCGGCCGCTGGGGCGGGCGGGCCGGGGTCCGGGCGGGCGGGCCGCGGGCTCACCGCGCTCCGCCCGCCCCAGCTCCTTCCAGCAGCGCCTGTCCTACACCACGCTCAGCGACCCTGGCCCTGGCGCTGCTCGACGGCACCGTGTTCGAGATCGTCCAGGGGCTGCTGGAGATCCAGCATCTCACCGAGAAGAGCCTGTACAACCAGCGCCTGCGGCTGCAGAACGAGCACCGAGGTGCGCAGGGGCGGGGGCGGCCTGCCCAGGCTGCTGGGTCTCGGGCGGAGCCCTTCCCCGGGTTCCGCTCGGCAGCAGCCCCTGAAATCGACCTCATTGAGGGCGCGGGGCTTGATGTCAGATAGGGTCCAGTCAGCTTCACTTTGTCAGTTGCAGTGTCACCCTCGCGCGGGACCCCCAGAGACGCTCTCACCCACCCCCAGACGAGATCCGTCAGCCCCGCGGGCAGCTCTGGCCGTGGCAGTAGGCCGCCCACAGCGTTGGCAGCCTTGCAGCGCCCAATAGAGCCCGTTCCCTCTCCGAGGTGCATCAGGTTCCCATGCACGGAGCCCCGAAGCACCCTCTGGGCCCTGAAAACTCGTCCCCTGGAGCCACACGCTGGGCAAAACCTCCTGAGCCTTGCCCGCTCCCAGGCATCCCTACAGGGGTGGGAGGGGCCTCCCGGGCTCCTTCCAGAGGGTATGCCGGGCCGCTCTTCCGGCTCTCTTAGATTCTCACCTTTGTCATTTTATTTTTACCCAACTTTATTTTAAAAATAAACAGGGAAGTTAAAAGTACACTATGATGAATACCCATACGTTCTCCAGCTTCACTCAGTAATTGAAGTTTTGACAAAGTTCTTTTTGTCCATCTGTGTATGCAACACCACAAGACTTCCCCAGAAGCCCTCAGCATTCCTCTAGACCAAGGTTTTCAACAGCAGCACTGCTGGAATCTGTGGCTGGACAGGTCTTCATAGTTCTTTGCAAAACATTAAACAGCATCCCTGGCTTCTATACTAGACGAGAGTGGCACCTTCCCCCAGAGCCGACAGCCAAGAATGTCTCCAGACTCCCTTGGGGTCAGCCTTGGTCCAGTGTTAGAACCAGCGATGTAGAACAAGAACACTGCTGTGTAACCACCATGGATAGAAATCAGTCATTCCAGGGTGTGTTCTCTGACGTTCAGACACACCAACACTTGTCTCAGATTATCCACTGACAAGGATCCAGAGTGTGGTTGTGCATTGCGGTTTGGCCTCTGCTTCTGAAAGAATTCCCACCATTCACTGTGGTGCTGACTTTTGAAGAGTCCGGGGGCATTCTGCCTTAGAACTCTGGACCAAATGGACTGCCTCACGCTGACATCATCTCTCCCTGTCTGCCTCTGTGCTCCCTGTGACCTGGACAGCGTGATGATACGCCCACTAAATGTTTGGGCAAACGTGCCTACTGGTGACATGAGGTCCCTTCCCTGTGGGGTAGGTTTGATGGACGTCTGTCCCCAGATGAGTATATCTCTGTCAGGAATGGATGTTGGGTTTTGTCAAAGCTTTTTTCTGCATCTTTTGAAATGATCAAGTGGCTTTTTGGTGACTAGAGTGAATTAACAGTATTTTTTAAATTCCTGGGATGAACAGCATTGCTGTGATAAATCCTACTTGGTCATCATGTCCTTGGGCCCCCTCAGGTCTGCGCCACCCTACTCCCTTGAGAGCTGTGTGCAGGGTGGCTCCGCCCCTCTGCCAACCTAGGACAGTGGAGGAGGAGTGACTGCCGTGCCCCTGGAGCAGAGGCCATCCTGCTTGTGCCCCTTTCCCGGGCCTTTGCCTGCATGGTCTCTGGGACATCTCAGTGGATAGCCCAAGGATGATAGGCAGGTCATGATGGACTCCTGGCCTGTGGCCATGTGAGCCTAGAAACCTCCAACCCACAGTCTCCCCCATCCCCATCTTCCAGTGCCCTGTGCTCAGGGCTGTGGCCCTGTCTCCACCCCTCACCCCACATGCCTGGCCTCCCCCTCCTCTAGGACCCTGGAGCCCTGCTGCTACAGACCGCCATACCCTGGGTGAGGGCAGACCCGAGTGGGCTGGGGCTGCATGTCCAGAGCTCCGTCCAGCACCCAGTTCAGGCCTCCACCACTCCCCACCGCTGGCCTACTGCCTGCGGTGCTGGGAGAAGCCGGAGCACGCCTCGCCCCCTCACCCCTCACCCCCCCGCCACCTGACGGCGCCTCTCTGGTCTCATCCTCTTCCAGTGCTCAGGCAGGCGCTGCGGCAGAAGCACCAGGAAGCCCAGCAGGCCTGCCCGGCCCCACAACCTGCCTGTGCTCCAGGCAGCCCAGCAGCGCGAGCTCGAGGTAGGGGTGTGGGCATGGGACCTGCGCTCTGCTGACAGGGCCATGTGGAGGGGATCAGAGTGGCGTGGAAGCCAGCCTGGGCCACAGCCTGGGCTGAGCTGCGAGGGCCCGACATGCCCATGTGTTGCTCTTCGGGCAGGTGTGCTTAGCATGGGTACCACAAAGGCCCGACGTGCCCACGTGTTGCTCTTCGCTGGGGGTGTGCATTTGGCGTGGGTGAAGAGTGTGTGGTGCCCCCACCCCCTCCACCTGCTCCCTCAGACCACAGCTGCTCAGCCTGGGCCTGTGCAGGGCAGGCATGAGCGGGGGGGGGTCACCGTGCCTCATGGCTATGGGGACGCGAGAACAGTGGTGGGAGGGTAGAGCCACCGAGTCTTGTTCCCAGGTGGACGGGAGCAACCCAGAGGCCCGCCCACAACCAAGAACCCCCCGGGGAGGGCGCACACCCAGACCGGCACAGGGTCCCAAGGCAGCCCCAAGCCAGGGCGTGAAGGAAGGAGGTGCTGAGCGGGCAGCTGCAGCTGTAGAGGGAGGAGCCGTGCAGAGGCCTAGGCGGTGGCCAGCTGGACAGCCAGCAAGGGTGGGGCCAGCGTCTGGCTGCTCATGGGGGTCAGTGCCAGGCAGCACCCGGCAGAGCAAAGGGAAGACACCCGGCGGGAGGTGGGGCAGAGGGTGCCGGGAGCAGGTCTCTGTGGGAGGGTCATAGGTGCAGTGCCTACACCATCCTTAGTCTTGAAGCTGGAGCAACTAAGGAGGGAGAGGGGCTGGAGGTGGCAGGCCAAGAGTGTGTCTGCGGCATCGTGGGCGGACAGGAGGCTGAGCCCTGAGCCGCCCTCTCTGTGGCAGGCGGTGGAACACCGGATCCGTGAGGAGCAGCGGGCAATGGACCAGAAGATCGTGCTGGAGCTGGACCGGGAAAGTGGCGGACCAGCAGAGCACACTAGAGAAGGCAGGGGTGGCTGGCTTCTATGTGACCACCAACCCACAGGTCAGTGCCATGGGCCTCGCCTGGCACAGCCTAGGGGCTACTGGTCCCCGAAGGCCACATCCCCTCGGGGGTCTAGCTGGTTGCTGGGGGTCCTCTGCCACCAGAGGACAAGCCAGCTGCCTGCAGGGCATCGCCCAGCTTGCTCAGGCCTGCTGTGCCCCACAGGGCCCTCATCTGCGGTTCCCTGCATCCCCGCGTACCTCCGCGTGTGCCAAGCCAGGGCAGCTGCAAGCCCTGCTGTGGGCCGAGTCCCAGCTTCAGCCCCTTTCTGGCAGGCAGCGCCCAACTCCCCCTATGGGCTCCCTGCCTAGTGCCCCCTCGACCCTGATGGTTGCCTTGAGTGCCTGGGGAAAGGAGGCTGCTTCCTGGGCTCGGCCAGCGCTGATGCAGACCCCCTGGGCCCATCTGCACCCCAGGAGCTGACCCTGCAGATGAACCTCCTGGAGCTTATCCGGAAACTGCAGCAGAGGGGCCGCCAGGCAGGGAAGGCGGCCCTGTGAGCCCGCCCATCCCAGCCGGGAGCACCACCCCGTCCCAGTGACCACAGGCAGCAGACAGCCCCTGGCACTGGTCTCCCGGAAGCCTGGCCACCACCAACCCAGCGGCCTGCAGGAAGGGCACCCTGTGAGAAGCCAGGTGGACCACACCGCCCTTGCCCCCACCCGGGCTGGTGAGGCGAGCAGGCAAAGGGCACTGTGGACCCAGCTGTCTGGCTGCCTGCCCTGGCCTGCCTCTCGGCCCCTCCCTCGGTAGGTGCAGCCCCCTAAGAGGGACAGGCTCCCAAACTGCGTGTGACCCCGAGAAATAAAGCTGCTTCAGCGTGGCCTGCACTGGCTTGTGTGACACTCTGGAGCCTGTAGTGACCAGGCCCACATAGCCCTTGTCTGGGTCCTCTGTGGTCTACGGAAGTTAGAAGATGCCCCCACCCCCCACGTCACAGGGACCCCTCACCAGCCAAGTCCCAGGGCACTGGGGCCACAGCCAGCCTGCTCCATGGCTGTCAGAGCAGCAGGAGCCTGGTGTGGGTCACTGGGGGGGCAGGGGTGAAGGGCACGGGGCAGGGAGGGTCTCAGGAGAGAGACCAAGGCCGGGCAAGCACAAAACCTGCCCATCGGAGTGTGCTGTCTGCATTGCTCCGAGCCCAGCTCTGGGGTGTCCAGGACCCCGCCTGGCCGGGTCTGCACGGAGGGCCTAAGCTGGAGTGGCTGAACCCGGCCCTAAGGCCGCTCGGGCATCAGAGCCACTCCCTCAGCCGCAAGCGAGGGCTTGATGCTGTAGAAAAGTGGTTTATTGAGCCAGGCGCTGCGCAGCGTGGGGCTCAGGGCGCCAGGGCTGAACTCTGGGGAAGGTGGCTCTTAAGGTCCAAGGTGGTGGTGGGGGTGGGCAGGGCAGTTCCCGAAGGCTCCCAGCTCTTCTGGCACGTGTGGGCCTCAGCCCCGCACAAGCAGAGCAGGGGCCTGCAGGCTCTCCCAGCTCAGGGTGTAAACGGCGATCGGCTGAGGCTGGGATTGGCCGGAGCCCCGGAGGTCGCCGCCCGGTGTGGGTGCAGGTGGCCTAAGCAGGCTGGTGGAAGAGGCTGCCGGTGCAGAGCCTCCGCTTGAGCTCCTGCCACAGCAGCTGCCGCTCCCGCTGAGCCCCCTTCATGAGCCCGCTGTTCTCTGGGCGCGCGGCGGGACAGGTAGGGCAGCACCTCCATCACAGGCCCGTAAGGGGACATACTTGTACACTGGGAAGCCTGCCTGGCCTGCACGCAGGGGCGGGAGTAGTGAGGCCCCCGCCCCCAAGGAGGCCCAGCCCCGCCCCTCACGATACAGCTCCGCCCTGAGGCCTGCCCCACCCCCAGGGAGACCCATCTCCGCCCCCCGCACCCCAGCCCTGCACCCGGGAGGCCCAGCTCCAGCCCCGCTTCTGGGGAGACCCAGCTCTGCCCTCCTTCCAACCCACCGTGCTACAGCCCCACTCAAAGAGGCCCGGTTTCACCCCCACACCCCAACCCTGCACCCTGAGACCCAGCTCTGCCCCGGTGCTACAGCCCCATCCCCGGGGGCCCAGCTCTGCCCCAGCTCCCCAGCACTGCACACGGGAGGCCCAGCTCCAGCCCCACCCCAGGGAGGCCCCTCACCCAGCGGGAAGCTGATCTGGTCGCACATGCCCAGAAGCTGTCCAAAGTACACCTGGCGGTCGGCAGGGTGCAGGCCCAGCTCCTCCATCCTGTAAATGGGCAGGGAGCAGGCTGAGCCCCTCACCCCAAGAACCCTACCCACAGGTTAGGGTGAGGGCACAGGCTCTGTCCTGCCTACTGCAGGCCTCCACCCAGCTGCTCCTGCTGCGGGCCAAGGCCACCAAGTGTCCCCTGGCCCAGCCAGCCTCCCCTCCTGCTGTGCTTGCCCCCAGCTGCCCAGAGAGGCAGACTCACCCAGGGGCGGGGGCGGGGGGCGGGGGGCGGGGGGCAGGGGCGGGGCGGGCCCTCCACCACCACCCCCTCCTACCACCCCCTCCTCAAGCCCTCCCGGTACCAATGCTGTTCCCAGCCCCGCAACCCTGCCACCAGCCCCTCACCCTCCCCTCGCTGGCTGCCCTGAGCACACTGCAGCCAGCAGCCACTGGTGGCCTCCGAGCCTCTGGAGGGGCGAATGGTCTGAGTTGAGATGCACTGCGCACTGCGTGTGTACCTGGGCCTCTGGGGACAGTGAGCAAGTAGAATGCGGAGGATCTCACTGCTTTTCTGAAAACGTGTTTAAGCGGTGCTGTTTGGGGTATGTGGGGTTAATTGGAAATGTATCAGATTCAACTTCTGTTTTCTAAGGTGACTGCAAAGCGTCTGGGATCAATGCCCGTGGCTCACATTTCTCCTAGTGCCACTCAGACACTACGGTGGGGGCCCCAGGTTCAGTCCACACCCTCTCGACTCTCATTTCCACTTGTAGGATCTTTAAAAATCCCCAGGGTTCGAAATACTTATGCACTGGTGATGCTCACACTATACCTCTGGCTCCTGACCGGGCAGATCCGCAGCCACCACTCTCCCTCCACCTGGGTCCTCACACCTACCCAGGCTGCGCCCATCACGAGACCCCCATCCTGTCCCTGGAGCCCACCACCCTTCTCGCTGTCTCAGGGCCCCACTCCAGGCTCCCAGAGCACTCCAGTGTACCTCGCCCTGGACATCCACACAAGGGGCGTCCCGCAGACCCTTCTCTCCCTCGCCCAGGGCTGGGCTCCGAGGTCGAGCCCCAGTCTGGGAACAGGCAAGCGGCATCCTGTGAAATCTGCCCCT
Source organism: Nanger dama (assembly GCA_917880005.1). NCBI lineage: Eukaryota > Metazoa > Chordata > Mammalia > Artiodactyla > Bovidae > Nanger > Nanger dama. The sequence continues at coordinate 343,161 of CAKJTW010000193.1, read as the reverse complement.
CCCCCCCCCCGCTGCAGCTCCTTCCACGCCAGCCCACGCCCGCAGCAGTGTGACGGCAGCTGCCCGAGCACAGGAGAGGCTCTCCGTCCACCCGGCAACACCCGAGCCAGGCCTGACTCATTCTGGCCCACAGAACCACAGCAAACGTGACGCGGGCAAGGCCTGCTCTCCCCGGGTCTTCTGGAAGCCTGAAGCCACCTTGGAGAAGCCTGAGCTAGCCTGCTGGACACCCAGCCTGGGGGCCAGTGCCCTTCGCTGCCCTGGCCATAGATGAAGCCGCTCAGGCCGACAGGACCCCAGCTGACCACGGACGCAAGACAGCCCCAGGCCAGGCCCACTCACCCTGCTGGCTCCCAAAACACTGCGCAGGCCCCCAAGCTGTGGGCAGCTCATGACTGGGCCAAACCTAACCCAGGCTCTGACAGGGTCCCAACATGTGGCACCAGAGAGCACAGCGCTTACCCGGGAAGCCCAGCCCAAGCTCTTCCAGGCCCAGGGCCCTGGAGCCTGACACAAGACGCCAGCCTGCCTGCAGGGCAGAGGCTCCGCCAGAATGGCCTGGCCAGGCTGCGGGGCCTGTGACAGCAGGACACTTGGGTCAGGGAAGCTGCGTCTAGGGCTGCAGGACTAGGCCAAGGTGGGAGGCCAGCCCAGCTTCCGTGGAACAATCCAGAAGCTAGGCGAAAGGAGGCCTTCTGTGGACAGTAACACCTTCAGCAGTCTCATGGTCCTTGCCTAGTCAGGCTGAGAGTTCCAAACGCTGAAGTGCAGAAGGGCAGCCAGAGGCAGCTGAGACTGTGATGGGGACTGGAGGAGGTGGGCGCTGGCAGGGCCTCTGTGAGTACCGTCAGGGGGCGGGACCGGGCACAGAGGGACCAGCCTCGATGGAGGCTCCAGCACAAAATTGTATTTCAAGCCTAAGCGAAAACCAGCTTTTAAAATTGCAACTCAATCCTGTGTTCCTTCCAAAGTCAAGGAAGCCAGAACCCATCTCCCCTGAGCACAGAAGGGTGCCCCCTAGCCACCTCACATCCAAGGATGGGGCAGGGTGTCCAAGGAGGCCCCAGGGAGTAAGGGAAGAAGGCAGAAGAGCCCACCCGGCCAGGACGCCAGTCAGAGGCCCCCACCCCCACCCCAAGGAAACACCTGACCCCCCGCAACAGGACTCCAGAGGCTGCCCTGGCCGCCCCGCGGCCTCCACACTCCTGTTCCCAGCCAGGCGGCTGCAAGGGCAGGCATCAAAAGCTGTGGCTCTGAGCTGCAGATTCAGGCTGCGTAAAAGCAGCCTTTGGCAGGAGAAGGCCAAGCAGGACATTGCTGAACCACTCAGGACAATCAGTCACCCAGGCAGCACCGGCAAGTGCCCCGGGCACAGCCCAGCACCCCCAGTACCCAGGCCCTGGCTAGGGGTGCCCACTGTGGGAGAGAGGCTCGCCCTGCTCCTGAGGAAGGCATAGCCCAGCCAGGCCACCAAGCACCCAGCTTCCTGTGGGGTGGGCGGAGGAGCCAGACCCCTGGTGGGGTCCACGTTCCGGTTGAGATATGAGATGAAAGAGCACCCGCCCACGGTTAGGACTCGGCACCTCTACTGTGGGGTGGACAGCTGTGGCCCCTGTCCAGGGGGGACTAAGGAGCTTCCCCGATGGCCCAGCAGGTGAGGAGCCCGCCCGCCCGCTTGGGGACCCAGGAGGCCAGGGCCCCAATCCCCCGGTCGGGAAGACCTCTGGGAGAGGAGACCGCCCCACAGGGGACCCAGGAGGCCGGGGCCCAATCCCCAGGTCGGGAAGACCGCTGGGAGAGGAGATGGCCCTGCAGGAGACCCAGGAGGCTGGGGTCCAATCCCTGGGTCGGAAAGACCGCTGGGAGAGGAGATGGCAGCCCACTCCAGTGCCCTCGCCTGGAGAACCCCACACAGTGGGGCCTGGTGGCCCACAGTCCACGGGGGTCACAACGAGTCGGACACAACTTAGCCGCTGAGCACTGCACTGGGGAACTAAGATCCCACAAGTCACAAATCAATGCCAAAAAAAATAAAAAGGAATGTATTTCACCTCATTCCTACCTGTGACTTACAAGGCTGCCCCCTGGGGACACAGACCACGTTAAATCCCAAGCGCAGTTTAAAGTGCTGCGGAGCTGCCTATAAACGAGGCGACATCTCAGGTCACCAACGTTTCATGCTGTGTGAATTGCCTGATGACACTTACTTTGAATCAGAACCTGAGGAAGTCGGGTATTAACGCTAAAAGCCAAAGGAACAGCAGGCAGCCTTTCTGCTACCGCAGTGAGATGCCCAGCCAGGCCGGGGGTCCGGGGGCCACAGCTGTCCCCTGAAACCCCGCCTGCCTCACGCTTCCAGCGCAGCCCAGGGCACAGGGTGGGGCGGGGGGAGGACCCACCTGCGCAGCGTGAGCGCACGGTGCCCTCGTTGTGCGAGGCCACCATCACCGCGGCCCTGGCATTGTGCTTCAGCTCCTCCAGGATGTAGTCCAGGCACCTGGGGGGGACACGTGAGCCAGGCCTGCACAGCCCCTGGGGGCAGAGGCTGCAGGCCACCTGGGCTTCCGGGACCACGGGGAGGGAGCGAGTGCCCTGTTCAGCTGGGGTCGTGCGTCCAAGAGCATGGAGGCCCCGCCAAGACACCCAGCCAGCCCCTCACAGCCAGAGCCCTGCCCCTGGGAGCCGGGCGCCGCCCACCTGTGGTACACAGCGCTGGTGGCCTCGTACGTGGGGTTGATGGGGTCCTCATAGCCCACCTCCAGCGCACGGGCGCGCTCCTGGGCCATGTGCGCACCGCGTGCCAGCTTTGCCCCGAAACACCAGCCCTCCCGGCGAGCCAGCTCCACATCCAGGGTGACGTTGTCATAGGCATCCTGCGGGCCGCGCCAGAGGTCAAGGACGACAGGGTGGGCCCCCTCCAGCCTGTGTCCCCCAGCAGAGCCCCCTGGGGCCTGGGTGCCCCCAGCATGTAGCCAGCAGCTGTGGCCACTTGGCCGGGGCTCTGCAAGCCATCAGCACCTGCCGGGACCCCACCACCCACATGCCCTGTCCCCAAATCCTCGACGCCAACCTCCGGCCCCTCCGAACACCCAGCTGGGCCCGGCGGCCAGCCAAGGCTTGCACCAGGGTCCCTGAAGCACACGCACGCGTCTGAGCGGGCCCAGAGCCTGCACTGCCACTGGGAAAGAACCGACTGCAAAGGGCCGGGGAAGACAGCCGCAAAGGGCCTGGGGGGCACTCTGAGTGGACTCTGGAAGCTGCCCCCTCCGTGCTCCTGCGTCCCCTCGCCCCCCAGCGTGGCAGGTGGGCGCACACCCTGAGGTAGCACTGGAACGTGTTGAAGATGAGCGGCCTCTCCACGTTGAACCTGCGCTGCATCTCCAGTGTCAGGCGGCTAATGGCCGGCTGGAAGTAGGTCTGCTCTGCATCCACCATCAGCCGCACGCCCGCCTGGCTGGCTTTCTGAGGGACGCAGGGGAGGGGATCTGTATGGGCACAGGTGAACGGGTGCCCCCCGACCCCACCACGTCCCTGGTGGCACCCCCTACCCAGCATGTCTGGGTCACCCCCGGACCCCAGCACATCTGGGGCAACGGCCCCCGACACCAGTGCGTCCCAGGGTAACCCCCCAACCCCAGCATGTCCTGGGGCACCCCCTGACCCCAGCGCATTCCAGGGCATGCACTTGACCCCTGTGCATCCGGGGTGCCCTCCAACCCCAGCACGTCCGGGCGCCCCCTCCTGGCCCCAGCACATCTTGGGGCACCCTCCCGACCCTAGCGCACCCGGGCACCCCCACTGGCCCCGGCGTGCCCTGGGCACCCCACCCCAGCCCACCCCCGGTGCGCCCCAGGCACCCACCTTGGCCAGCACGTCCATCCTCTGCAGCATGCGTGTCATCTGCCGCTCCTCCTCCTCTGTGAACTGCGACAGCAGGGGCTCCAGCCGTCCCGTCTGGGGGCAGGGCCATCCCGGTCACGGAGGGCTCCATGCCTGGGCCCCTAGGCCAGCACGGCCCGCTCCCACAGGTGCCCTCTACAGAGCCTCCCGAAGTCCCGGGCCTGGTGCCCAGGCCCCTCTCCCTACCATGCCATGTCCACTGCCCAGGGTAAAGGCCATTGCCCCACCCAGGGTCCCCCAGCCACCAGGGCCCAAGATCACGCTGCCCCCAGGACACCGGCTCCCGTGCAGGCCCAGCCTGCACCCAAGGAGTCTGACCCCACACAAGGTGACCCCGCGCCTCCCGAGGAAACCCCGGCTCCATGCGTGGGGACCCCACGATGACCCTGTCGGAACCGTGAGGCGGGGACTAGCTGCCCGGGGCCTGTCACCTGCATGTTGGGCACCACCAGGTGCCTGGAGAGCTCAGTCCTGCTGTCGATGAGGCTGCACCAGTCCAGCAGGTCCAGCGTGCTGCGGGGAAGAGGCGCCAGTAGCGGGCGGCAGCCTGACCACGCGCCTGCCACACCCCCAGGCCCCACACCCAGCCCCCTCCTTGCAGGAGTGCCCCCAGACCAACCCCCACAGGGCCTGCCTTGAAACAGATACAAATGGAAACAGTACATCCTCTGTTTATGAAACAGAAATGAGACACAGACCCTTGGAGGATCTCAGCTGCCCTCACCCTCCGCCCACCTGCCAGGCGTCCAGGACAGCGGGGTGTAGCACCCCACTCGAGAACCCAGACAATTCCCTGGGAAGCTCTGGGGTTCAGGGGGTCCCATAACCTAGCGGAGAGTTAGCAGGATCAGGAGAGGCCGTTGAGGCTCAGCCAGAACCCTGCTTGGACGCAGGCAGCCACCCCCTGGGAACCTCAGCGGGGCTCTGCCTACCCAGACACGCCCAGGGTCTCCGCGGTGAACCAGTCCTCAATCTCCGCCCGGGACGCGATGCCCATCTTCACCACGCTTTCCTGCAGAAGCGGGGAGATGTCGGTCCCCTCCCCACCCCACTCCCAACCTTTCTCACAGGCACCTACTGCCCTGCCTGCTGGCCTGCGATGCTAGCCTAGCTCCTCACACCAGCACGAGACCCAGCTATCTTCTGCCTTGGGTCTCCACTCCACAGACGGCCTCTCCCTGCCACCCGCCACCCGCCACCCCCAAGGCTCCCCACATGCCTGCCCACCCCCTGCAGGGCCCCCACTCCCACCCAGCGCCTGCCTGCCAAGTCTCTCCCTGCCTGCACACAGGCCCTGGAGAAGTGGCGGGATTCAGACACAGCCAAGCCTCCTGGGCAGGGTTCCTCCGCGGCCCACCTGCCCACAGCCACCAGGGAGGGGTGCCCACCTGCAGCGCGGCCACCTCAAGCTTCGTGTCCACGGCAGCCAGCCCAGCCTTGCCCTGCTCAGCAGCCACGTGGTGGAAGAAGCGCCTCCACTTGGTCAGCACATCCGAGAACTGCAGCTGCGGACGCCAGTCCTGAGCTTCCACCCGGGTGCCCATGAGCCCCTCCCGGGACCCCCTGCAGCCCAAGCCTCCAAGCCCACTTGTGTGCCTGGCTCCCGGCCTGAGTCCCCCAGAGCCCGCCCAGGTGCACCCAGAGCCCAGGCACCGGTACGTAAGTGAAGGCACCTTCGCTTAACACTCGTAGTGCCCTGTGTTCATACCAACGCTCTGCGGGTGTGGGGGGGAGGGGTGGCAGGGGTTCTGACATTCACCAGAAACTGCGGTCTCCCCAGAGCCGTGAGCTTAATGGCTGAGAAGCCGTCCTCGCTGGCTCCGCCTGTGAGAAGCCACAGGAAGAGCCATCAGGGCCTTGGGGGCTAGGGGACCCTGAGCCCAGAATCTTCGCCACTCCAATCAGGACATGTCTCAGCAACATGGAGGAGGCTGCAGGCAGCGGGCAGGGGCCACATCTTCCATGGGTTACCCGACACTCAGCTCCGAGACCCCCAGAAGAGAATGGTCTCACTCGAATGATCCACCCAGTGAGACGGTCGGTGGTACCTGTCCTCCCAGGAGAACACCTGTCTGCCCTCACCTCTAGGCCTGGGCGGGCCACCTGGCCCTCAGAATCGGCTCTGGTGGCTGCTACCTGGCAATTTCAGGCTGCGGTGGCAGCAGCGGGAGGAGGGCCCTCGAGGACCCAGACACTTGGGCCAGGTGACCAGCCAGGGCAGAAACACCAACCCCGCGTGGCCCATGAATGCCCTGCACACAGGTGCCCCTGACGCCCCTGCAGGCAGGCCAGGCCACTCAGAGGGGCTTGGAGCTGGCCACGCACGGTCAGGAAGGCAGGGGGCCAGGGAGCGGGTGAGGCCTGCCCACGCTCGCCCACTTGGTTCCTCTCCAGTGGCCTCAGCACCCAGCGCCGCCCCGAGGGCACACGGAGCACAGACTCGCCCGCAGAGCACTGGCGGGAGGCAGACGGCGCTCCGCCACCTCTGCCCCTCATCTGGCTGCTGGAAGCCCATGATCACACCTCTGCTCGTCTGTCCCCAGGCCAGAACCAAGGAGACGCCCTGAGCCCTGGACACCAGGCAGCCTCTGTCTGTGCAACCAGTCAGGCACCCTATGCTGACCTCAGCGGGCTGCCTCTGGGTGGTCCTCACTCCTGTCCCTGAAATGTACAAAGTGTCGAGGCCCTAACAGGAGAGCTGCTGGGGACCCTCTGGGTTTCTGAGACTGAAGCACACCGAGGTCTGCATGTCTTCCGGCTGAGCTTGCCTCGTGAGGAGGTGGTCATGCCCAGGGGCCACACGGGGCAGCATCTCCATCCAGGAGGGCACGGCCGCAGCCCCCGGGATGGTGCTGCCCTCAGCAAAGCCAAGCGCCGTGTGACGAGATCCAAGCCCCCCGGCAGGTCCACATCTGGGCACCTGGGGCCAGCCAGGCTTCTCAGGAAGCAACGGGCTGGACTGGGTGTGTGAGCCCAGACCGCCTCCCAACCTCGGCAACCAAGATGCGGACCGAAGCCTGGGTGAGCGCTCCAGTCCCCGCATCAAGCTTGCCCCCAGTGCCCTTGAAGCAGGGGCCAGCCGGGCCTCACCTGAGGCCTCGATGCAGCGCAGGAAGGTCTCCATGTGGCTGTCACACTTGGCCTCGCTGGCGTAGAAGTAGGTGCGGGCGCTGGTGACCCCGCCCCTGCGGTCCCCGAAGGCCCGGTGTGCCTGGAACTGCTTTTCCCTCTTACTGACACCTGGGGGCAGGGGTGCCAGCCTGAGTCCCCCCCTCCACAGCCCTGCACGTGGTCCCCGCTGGAGCTGCACCCACTCTGCCTCCAAAACAGCCCATGCCTGCTCCCTGACTCAGCCCGGGTCACACCCAGGTGGGAAAGGCAGAGCCCAGGGCCCCAGTAAGGCCAGGAGGGCGTGTCACCTGCCCGGGCACCTGGGGACATGGGCTGACGCTGCGGTAGCAGCCCTGGGCCCCAAGCCAAGAGGTGTGTGCGAGGGGAGAGGGCTCACTCCTGACTGGCTCCCCTTGACTCACCACGGCCGTCGCGCTCCAAGGCCGAGGAACAGGACCTGCAGGAGAAAGGGGATGGGGAGGGTCAGGCCCCCACTGCAGAGGGCGGGCAGCGGGGGCAGAAAGGGGGATGCTGAGCCGGGCACCAACGAGGGCGCAGCTCACCTGCCAGGTGGAAGTGCCCTGCCCTGCCCACCCCCACCCTCCAGGGTCACCTCCTCTGAGCCTGGCAGACAGGGCCTGGCCAACAAGCCCTGCACCCCACAGTCTCCCCCAGGGAGCCCCTCCTTACAGTGGGTGAGGGGCAAACAAAGCAACACACAGCCCAAGGCCTGGGTGGGTTTTCCTGAGAGGAAAAGGCAGGGCCCAGACCGAGACAGGGTGGCCGCCAGCTTCCGTCCCCTGCCCTCCCCTCACGGCTGCCCACCTCACCCACGTGCCGCAGGGTTACTTTTGAACCCACAGCCTGAAGGTGTGTTTCCAGCGAACACCCTTCCTTGGGTGCCCCGACCATCACACCTGAATACCCAGGTCTTCCCAAGGGCAGGACCCTAGGCCACCCCTGGAGGAGGCATCGCAGCTGCAGCCTGGCGGGGGTGGAGGGATGCCACAGCCCCCACCCACACTGAGGCTGCGGAGGCTCGAGCCTGCTCCGTCAGCACAGAGCCCAGAGTCCACCTCTCAGGCAACCACCCGCCACAGAGGGGACACCGTCGTTCAGAGGCCCCCAGGGCCGGGGCCAGTGACAGTCCCAGGTAGCAGCCAGCCACCTGCCCTCCAAGCCCCAGCACAGAGAGCAACCAGCCACACAGCCATGGTGTGGGGCCAGGAGCCCAGCCTGAGCAGAGAGCACTGGGCGGACAGGGCTGTGGTTCTCGAGCAGGCCTGCAAGTGGGTGGGGCCTCTGGGAGACAAAAGGGGCAGCTGACAAGACAGGGGGAGCGGGTGTCATCTCAGCATGGGGAGAAGGGGGAGCACACTCTGGGCATGCCCGCACATATACATGCACACTCATGCAGCCATGTGTGCACACACGTGCACACACGTTCAGACACGACACACGTGCAGACACATGTGCAGACGTGCATGCGCAGACACACAGACACACGAGCACACATGTACGGACACAGCACACAAACATGCAGACACGCGAGCACACATGTGCAGACACACGGCCCAGGGTGTGGAGAAGGGAACAAAAGTGCCCCAGGAAGGGGCGGGCACAGGAGAGAATGGCAGGAATGACAGGAAGTCCCGGGCCACGCCCTCAGCCATCTCTAAGCTCAGCTCTACATCAGGAGATTTGCTGGCTGGATGCCTTTTAGGAAAAAACAAAAAGTGAGGGGGGTGGGGGTGGAACAGTGATAAAGAACCCGCCTGCCAGTGCAGAACACTCCCGGAGACACAGGTTCAATCCCTGGGTGGGGAAGATCCCCTGGAGAAGGAACGGCAACCCACTCCAGTATTCTTGCCTGGAGAATCTCATGGACAGAGGAGCCTGGTAGGCTGCAGTCCTCGGGGTTGCAAAGAGTTGAACACGACCGCACACCTGAGCATGCACACACACATAAGAGGTGAGGAGAGACCGTGCTGGCTGCCCTCACACTGAGGGAGGAAGCAGAACAGCCTCCATCTTGAAAGCAGGACTCCAATTTGGGCTGGACTATGGACTCTGAACAATATGCCCAGTATCTATGGAAACGACATACCAACTGGATAACCAGGCCCCTGGAAGGAAGAGCCCCAGGGCTCTCCATGTGGAAAGTGAAAGTGAAGTCACTCAGTCGTGTCCCTTTGCGACCCCATGGACTGCAGCCTACTAGGCTCCTCCATACATGGGATTTTCCCGGCAAGAGTGGGGTGCCATTGCCTTCTCCCATGCCTAAAGAATACCCTGGCTATCTGTGTAACCAAACAGAATCATGCATTCTATTGTGCTTATTGGGATATGACCACAAGCCTTTCGATAGTTATCCAATGTTAACTACCTAGGCTTAAGGCATATGAATCACTGGGTTAACTTTGATTGTATCTTTCTTTTTCCTTTGTTCAGACTAGTTTCACGGAACCTTATACACTTAGGGCATATAAGCTTTTCACAAAGACTAGTCAGGTCCTTGGCTAAGAGGAGATTCTGCCTTGGGCTCGCTGGTGTAATAAGCTGCACTCCACTATCTGCCTTGTCCTTCTGAGTGAGTTTGTTTCCCAGAACGTGTGGCTACCACACCAGCTCTGCCCTGATTAAATGTGGGAGGCAGGAGAGAAGCAGAAAGAAGAGCCTGGCGGCCCCAGGCCCTGGCTCCAGGCAGCACCCAAGACCCCGCACACAATCCCAACCGTGACCTTCACCCTGGGGACCCAGGCCAGGCCTGGCACAGCCAGGACAGACGCGTCTGCCGTCCGCACTCTCCCAGCCGCCCCGTAAACCCTCGCTCACCCTGCTCCCCCGCCAAGTGGTGCTTAGCCTGCTGGGGGTGCCCTGGGGGCTCCTCTCCCTAGAGTGAGGACCCTGGCCTCCGCCTTCTAACAACTGTTCTGGGAACCACCACCCCCACCCTCCCAGGCTGGCCACTCTGCCTCCCACTTCCCACCCTGGGAAGCCCCCAGGCCCCTCCTCCCAGTGGCAGGGTCTGTTCCCCCACCGCGGGGAGCTCGATGGCTGGATGTTGGATCAGTGCCCATAAGCCTGGTTCTGCACCCTCAGTCCAGCCCCCGCCGAACACACGGGGTGGCCCGGCCACTGCAGACAGGCCGCCCTGTGCGGACAGGAAGGGACCACAGCTCACGGCCCAGCAGCCAGCCAGCAGGGCTCCGGCAGGACCAGCGGCCCAGGGTCACGGGCTCCATGCCTGCGGCCAGCCCCGCCTCCCAACACTCCCCTGCAGGGCGAATTGCCCGGGGAAAGGAGGCTTTTCATACCAGAGAAAGAACTTCCATTGTGAAACCACCAACCCCCATCCAGACCCAGTGGGACACGGCCCATTAGTTATTCAAAAGGCACCCCAGGCAGCCACCAGCCACCAGGAACAGGGGTGCGGAGCTGGAGAACCCAGCCTTCATGACAGCAAATTGAGAGACAGGGGCTTGGCTCCCCAAGCCAATCGAGCCATGGCTCTGCTGGGACATTCCCGTTCCCAGGGCTGGAGTCTCCTATGACCCGACCCCTCCCTGCCCCTGGCCAGAGAAAACATCAAACCTGAGATGGGGCAGGGCGACTCAGCGAGCCTGTTCCCCCCTCACTGGCTCAGGCACAGCTGGGATCAGGATTCTGCACGGCCTGGCCTGGAGGGCAGCAGAAACCAGCCCAGCAACCAGGCAGGCTTTCTGCAAAGCAAGGGCTGGATCTGCCTGAGTTTCCAATGGGGGACCCGTCCTGTGGCCCAGGAGGGGAGTGGGGGGGTGCCCTCCTGCCCCACACCCCCCCTGCCCAGAGAGCAGACCCCTGAAGCCAGTTAGTGGCCTCAGCAGAAGCCGCTGGGCTGGCCTGCCACAGGGAGCCGGCACCTCCATTTTCCTTGGATGCCCCTGGGCAGACTCCACACCTACCAGGAGGACCCCAGCTGCTAATCAGGAAACCGTCTCAGAGGCCGGGCAGAGGGACCGCCCTGGGGCCAGAATCCAGGAAGCCCGAAGGCCACCGATGCCAGTGTGACCGTCTGTGCCACGGCCACTCACCTTTGCCAGCCCCCCCACCATAGGGTGACAGCAACCTATAATTTTCACGTATCACAAGGTATTACTCTCGCTTTGCTTCAACCATTTAAAACTGTAGCCATGATCCTTAGCCTGCAGACTGTACAAAACCAGGAGGATCAGACTGGGGGCCAGGGTTGGCCAGCCCCAGCCTCGGGCACACAAGGCCTTGGTGAAGGCTCAGGCCATCATCCTCACGGGACGAAGGCCCAACCCCCAGGCAGGCCCAGGAGGGCTGCGGAGGTCGGGCAGCCGGAGCTCCCCCAGCAGTCCCGGGACAGTCCCACCCGCAGGCGTCGCAAGGCCCTTACCCATCTCCGTGCGCTCAGCCTCCTCAGGCGTCAAGTCCTCCTCCACACCGTAGTCCAGGATGGAGCCCACGCCGAAGGCCCTGTTGTGCTGGATCAGGGGCCGGATGGACTCCTGGTCCTCGCCAGCCACAAACTGCCCGTAGAAGGTCATCTTCATCAGCGTGTTGAACAACCTTTGCCCCAGAAGTTTCCTGGCAAGACGCAGCAGCTGGAAGGCAAGGGGAGCGGCTGTCCGGGGCCTCCTGGGCTCCTGGGCCCCAGCAGGACTCCCTGCTTCCTTCTGGCCACACAAAACCCTGACATGTCCCCCGGGGGGCCACATTCGGGGCAGGGCCCTGGTTTCACGGCCATACCACCCAGAATGGCTTGCTTCCTGCTCTTAGGAGCCAGCTGTCCCCAACTCCTCGTCGGAGTTGGCCGGGTCCCGGGCGCTGCTCTGACCCCTTCTCCTGCCCTGCAGGCTCACAGGTGACCCTGGAGGCACGTGGCAGCCACCTGACCACCGCTGGGTGGATACAGTGACTGGCAGGCCCCTCCGGAAACAGCAGCGGTGGGTAAGTTCACAGCGTCGTCTGTATCCACACCTCGGCTGGGGATGACGGGGGACTGGTGTGACTTCCTCGGAGGCAAGCACCCAGAGCTTTCAATGTTTTGCTTGCTGCTTATTCCAAGTCCCTAAAACACTGCCTGGCAAGGGGCTGGCCCTGCAGTGGGTGCTGAACAGACGAACACACAGAACTCCGAGCAGCACAGAGTCCCATGGAGGTAGCACGAGCCAGAAGTGAGCCGGGCAACCGCCCCCAGGGCCTGGGAGGCAACCGCCCACGGGGGCCAGCGCGGGCTCAACACAGTCACGCGTCCACCGCAGGCCAGCCTCCCGGGCGTGCGGGCCCCCGGGGAAGACAGCTGCCACTCAGCTTTCTCCTCTACCCGCCAGCACCACACCCCACATTCCTGCCATCTTCATTCAAGTGGGCTGAGCTGGTGCCTCCTGCCCAGCACAGTTCTAGGCTGAGCGAAAACAGAGGAGGGACTCCCCTCCTAGTTGTGGGGGAGACCCGGAAGGTGGGAGGGGCAAAGTCCTTCACAGGATTCAGAATGAGGGCGAGGGGGTGCCGGACAGGGCAAGAGGAGGGCTCTGCCAGGCAGGGAGGTGACGAGGCAGAAAGAAATCAGGACGGGGGGCAGGTGTGGCCACTGGAGGACACACCCACCACCTGTCCAGGAACCCCTGTGCCACCTCCAGCTCCAAGACTGGGACAGTCTATGAGCTTCTCAACCCACTGAATAACAGAACCCCTGATCCTGTGGGGATCAGGCCTCAGAGAACCATCTTCAGTCCAAACAAAAGCATGGATGAGTCACAGGCCTTCATCCCCAAACCAGCGTCAAACGGCCCATGCCACCCCAGGCTGACACAGCTGCCCTGTGTCTGGCACTCCAACAGACACTCAGGAGGCCACATGGCACGCCCGAGGGCAAAGGTTTCTAGGCCATCACCTCTTCCTGTTGGCAGCCTCTGCCCACTGTCTGGCTTTACTGCATCGCACTGTTTTTATAAGGAAGATTGGAAATGGAAAGTGAAAGCGCCAAGCTGGGAGAGGGCAGCCTTCTCCTGCCTCCCAAGAGCCCCGGCCAGAAGTCAGGGAGTCTGTGGGCCTGGGCAGCCTCACTGAAGGGCAAGTCAGGTCTCCGACAAATCCAAGTTCAACCCAAAGGCAGATGAGGCAGAATCAGGGACCTGAGAGTCAGCACTCTGCTGTGGGAAATCCCTGACATCATACATGCCGATTCCGAGGACTGTCAGAAACACGGCGTGGACGTGGGCTGGCTGTCTGCTGTTGGGCTGGCAAGCTTGCCCACCCAGAGACACGTGGTAAATAACCTAGGCTGTACAGGCCACACAGTCTGTCCTAGCCACTCAGCTATCATGGAGGAGCCCCAGCCAACACTCACTGAAGGAGCAGGAGCAGGGCTGATGCTGAGGTGTGGTCCAGGGACCTCCTGGTCCCCCTTGTGCCCCTGTGCGGTCAGGGGCAACAACACTGAAGGCCCCACCAGGTCCCACCCTGGCACGGGAGAGGCCAGCATGTCACAGAGGGCAATGGAAGCACTGGGGCAGGGCTGGCAATTTAAAGCCCAGAGCAAAGAAGCCTGTAAGCTTGTCCTGTGCCCAGTGAGCCCTGTAGGCTCATCCCGGTGCCGTGTGCCCTGGGGTGGCTCCGCCCAAAACCAGGTAGCCCCACCTCTTCCCCAGGCAGCAGCATCCTTCATGGATTTAGAAACTTGCACCAGGAACGCAGATACTGTAAAAGACTTAGAGATGCCTACAGGTGAGGACGGGTAAGACCAGTTTTCTCGCCTCCCTGCCCACACCCTTTCCCCCAGGCTCACACCCAAGCACAAAGGCTTTCATCACAGAACACCTAGATGTTCTAAAACCATTCATAAAAGGCCTCCCTGTGGGCAAGTGCGGGCCCCCACTGGGTCCAGAGCCAATGCCACAGCTCAAACTGGATTCCTGCAAGCTGGTACTCCCTGGGGCAGGAGCTGCACAGACCTGCACTGGCTGGGCAGGAGGAATTTCTGCTGCAGGCCAGACCACAAGAAGGACCAGGTCTGGGGAGCAGCCCACAAGCTCCACAGTCTAGTCTCTGCCCATTTCCTCCAGCACCAGGCACCAAGGTCACTGTCACCAGCAGGACCACCAGCAAGGACGACAGTGGGACAGATCCCTCGGAGGGTGGGCAGGGGCACCACCCACAGTGACTGGACTCCTTGAGCAGGTCCCCAAGGCGCAGGCAGAGCACCTGGGGAGAAGCCACCTTGCCCTCCAGGCGTCCACAGTGAGGTGGAGGGGCACTGGCCCCAGGCAGCTGCCCGAGAGACAGTGGAGCTAGCCTGTCTCTCCTGTCATCGCCCCAAGTGCCTGAGGACTCCAGCTGTGCGGGCTTCTCTGCTGAATCTGAACCTAGCCCTTCCAAAGCTACCCAGCTCTAACTCTGCCCGCACCACGCACCCGTCGTGGCCTCACTTTCACTTCTGCCCAAGGTGTGGCTAGGTGCTCCTCCTGGGTCCAGTCTCCCTAGGCTCTCCTTGGAGCCAAGGTGCCCTCCACACAGCCTCACTGAGATGTCAATACCACCTGCATGCAGAGCCTTCAGGACCCTCAGCACCAACTGGACCCTTGCTTTTAAACTGTTCCCAGGGTCACCCTGACCAACAGCGGCTAAGACACTTCTGCTTTTTAATTTCCCAAATCCCTCACACTTTTCAAAGTCACTGTACTCAAGTTTCGAAAGTCAGATATTTGAGCAGCTTCCCATTCTCTCTCAACACTGTCCGTTCACAATGGTCACGTGTGGGGACCCTAACTTCCAAGAACTCTGGGGTTCCAGGCTATGAGCGGCACACGGCCAGGCTACCTTTTCAGCAAAGCAGATGACATTCGATTTTAATCTCAAGTGAACACTGTGTATTACTGCAGGCACTATACAGCTTAAACTTTAGACTGGTTTTTGTTTTCAGTTGCTATGGTGAAGAATTCGCCTGCAATACCTGACACCTGGGTTGTATCCCTGGGTCGGGAAGATCCCCTAGAGTAGAAAATGGCACCCCACTCCAGTATTCTTGCCTGGGAAATTCCATGGACAGAGGATCTTGGCGGGCTACAGTCCATGGGGTCGCAAAGAATCGGACACGACTGAGCGACTGAACAACCACCCACGACGGACATGTAATAAAATTCACTGTCCAAAAACCGCGTGCAGGAAACACCGCCCTTCCTAACTTCCCGGCCACGGGCGATGCTCCAGAGTGCCCGCTCTCCACCCTGAAAGCTCGTAACGGCTCCCAAACGGGTGAAGGTCCGCGGGGCCCGGCCGCATCCCCGCCCCGCGGCCCCGCACACCTGCTCGTGACGCGCCAGCAGCGCAGGCGAGGCGCAGAGGCGCAGCACCAGCAGGCTGCGCGCCAGCTCCCAGCTGCGCCGGCTCCGGTAAGCCTCCTGCGTGTTGCCGAAGTCCACGGCGGGCACCGGCGGCCGCGCGGTTTCGGCCGGCCCGCACAGGGGCTCGGCTCCCGGGCCCGCGGTGGGCTGTTCTCGGGCCGCCGGCGCGGTAGACAGCGGGGCGCGGCGACAGAGAGCGGAAAGCTGCACCCACGACGTTCGCCGGAGACCCATGGCTGCTGTGCCCCAGCGCCGGGGTTGCCTAAATAGGCGCCCCGGCCCCGCCCCCCGCCAGGCTCCGCCCCGAGCTCCGCGCCACGCCCCCTCCCCGAGGCTCCGCCCCCGCGCCCGGCCCTGAGCGGGCCTTTAGCAGGCCCCGACCACCGAGCCACTCCAAGTGCACCCCGAGCCCCGCCTTCTCAGCGGGAGGCTGAGCCAGAGAAGACCCCGCCTGCTTGGCTGACTTCCCTGGCTCCTCCAGCTCTGCTGGAGCCCACCCTACACACAGGCACACGTGCACATCTGGGCTTTGAGACCCCGGGTCTGCGGGGAATCCGGGAAGGCGAGGGTGATGCTGCTTCTCCTCCAGTGTAAAGGCGCTTTGGGAAACCCTCTCACCGACCGGTCCTCTCCCTGGCCTAAGGCTCGAGCGCTGAAGGAGTATTGCCAACTCCGTTCTCTCCCGCCCTCCCGGTCCCACAGCCCACCCAAGGAGCAGGCGTGGACCACCAGGCTCACCTTGGACGCCCTGACCTGTCCAGCACTTGGGGACTGCGTGACTGTGCGGCGGTCCTATGTGTCACAGAATCTTCAGCGGCACCATTCCAGGCTTCTCTGCGCCAGACGCCAGCAGCACCCCCTCCCCCAGACCTTGCTAATGTTCCCTGGGGGCCCCATCATCACGCCCACATTGATGGAGGCTTCTCGACTTTGTCACGGGCCTCTTCCCCACTTCCCCTGTTGGAGCTGAAGACAAAAAGGAGAGACACGGGGTACCGGCGAGTCAAGGCCCAAGGGTCAGGGACTTGAGGGTCCTTCCATCAGCTGAGAAACTTAGCTCCCTGGGGGTCGCCTGGGGATCCAGGAGGGGAGACCCCACACTCCCAGAGCAGGGGTCAGGGAGCTAGATTCCTCATGCTGCGTTTGAGACCCAGTGCAACCAAAGAAAACGATATTAAAAAGAAAGAAAGAAAGAAAGAAAGAAACTAAGCTCCCCAAGAGTAGGCCAGCCTTGCCGAGCTGGCTGTGGCCAACAGACTGACCCATTTTCCTTTCATGGATAAGCTTCCATCCTCCCCGAAACCCTTCAGGAACTCCCTGCTGCTATCCGGACAAGGTTGCTGGTTCAGCCGGGGTCACCGGCCCCCAGAGGCCAAGCCCCTCTACTTCCACCTTACCTCTCGCCATGCTGGTCAAGTCTACCAGGCCCTCCTCTGAGCTCCGGGTCATGTGAGGGCTGCCCGCTGCTCTTGGCCACCTGTGCCCGCCGCCTGCCCCTACACCCAGCCCCCCTCCCTCTGTCCCCCTCCTCCTCAGTGCCCATTAGCAGACACACACATCCCGAGCTGGGCACTGGCTGGACCCCAGCTCCCTCCTCTTGCCCTTGACACCCGGGCACCTGTGTGCTCATGCGGCTGCCTCTTAACGTGTCTTTTTTGAAGGAAGGAGCGTGTCTGATGTGGGAAGTCTGATGTAGGGCTCCAGGCTGGTGACAGGGTTGGGGACTCGTCCTCTGGGCCCCACCCTGAACCCTGGGTTGCCCTGGAATGCGTCCAGCCCTCACCTGGCACCCTGGCTCTGGCTTTCCATGCAGACGCCCCGCCGGTGCCAGTCTCTCCTCGGCTGAACGCACCCAGCTGGTCCAGGCTGTGTTCCCCCAGGAACACCTGCAGCCAGTTACCAGGAACACCTGCACCCAGTTACACCAGACTCCCAGCCCTCTGCGTGTGGCCAGGACAAAGTGCAGCTTGTGTTAGGAGCCAGGGTTGGGGGTTCGTTGGCATCCTGGGGTCCCACAGCTCACCGCGCTGAGAGTGGAGAAGACTGACCACACACACACTTTGGGCAAAATGACGGCACATGTGAAATGCCAGGTGCGCCCACAGGCTGAACTTCCTGTGCCCCTGCCCTCCGACAGCTCCACTCTTGCTCTGACTCAGAAAGTAGAGGGTAGAGTCCAGGGCGAAACACAGCTGACAAAGGAGAAGTCCAGCCAAATCACAGATAAGGCAGCACAGACGTGTGGCCATCAGTGCTGGGCCCGGCACCACGCCCCAGCCACCTGGGCCAGTCCCCCAGGGCCTGCCTTCCGCACGGGGGTCGCGCTGGGTTCGCCGTCCGATGTCACCTCTGGGTTCCCACCTTCCAGCTCTGGTTCCTGCCGCCCAGCTTAGCTGAGGTGGATCTGAAAGGGTCAGACCCCTGGGATCTCAGCAGTGTAGCCGTACAGTCAGCCCCAGGGAAGGGCCAGTCGGAAAGACCGAGGGGTCCAGGAGGGAGCAACTGGGTGACAACTCCAGCGGGCGGCCAGCCCAGCGGCTCAGGATACCCGCCCACCCATCTCTGCCACGCTGTGCACCCGGCTCTTCCCAGAGCGCACAGCCTCTGGGAGCCTCCTGCTCCCTGTTGCCTCTTACCAAAGCCTGGGGAGCACTCGGTTTCCACATCTTCGGTGAGCAGGTCGTTGACACTCTGTCAAAGTTACTATTTTTCCCGCTGCTTCTTACCCACGTTTCCTGAAATATTGGTCTGCCCAAATCACAGCTCCGTGTCGTAACTCACTCTGATTTATGACAGTTTTCTGCTTTGCTCTGCACCCATTTCTACTGATATATTTGCTGTCTGCACACAGAGGAATTCGTTCACATTTGTTTAATTTGGGGTTTGTCTTCCTCTTATCAGCCTGTACCAAACAGTGCCAGTATTTGCTCCCCCGGAGTGTAAATTCTATCCTGGGTATATCATCCCCTTATCCACTCCCCTGCTGGCACTCCTGGATTCTTCCCGAGCTCTCTTTCGCTCTGGGATTTGCCATTTTTCTCAGCTACTACAATGCGACTGCATGCCCTGATGCTGAGACTCTGCTCCATCACAGAACACACTGCTGTGTTACCTGGGCACCACTCTTCACCCTTCAGCCGCTCTGTCTGGCGACTTCCAATCACTCGTGCACACGTGTGCTCTGTCACTCTCTCAGGCCTGGCCAACTCTTTGTGACCCCATGAACTGCAGCCTGCTTCAGTCCATGGGATTCTCCAGGCACCAATACTGGAGTGGGTTGCCATTTCCATCTCCAGGGGATCCTCCCAACCCAGGGATTAAACCCATGTCTCCTGCATTGGCAGATAGATTCCTTTACCACTGAGCCAGCAGAGAAGCCCTTCAACAGTGCGAGGAAAGGCGTTCAGATTCCCCAACCCTGATTCTTTCTCTGTAAACACTGTCTTCTACATGCTGGCAAGCATAGCAGTTACAGCCTTCCACCCAGGGAGCTGTGATTGCTGACCGGGTTTATGCAGGAGAAACTGAGACCCAGCAGGGGAGGGACAACCTGCCTAGGGACCACCGCAGGATTGGAAGGGAGGGTCACCACACCAGACTGGGGGTCTGCAGGCCAGGGAGGCAGGCATGTGGGCCACCTGCCCTGACTCAGGCCTTGAAGGGGACCTGCAGCCCCCGGTATCAGCAGGAAGGGCGTGAGAACGGAGCCAGACTACTAAGCCTATGCATCTAAGGTCAGCGAAGGGCCTGCCCAGGAGAGGGCCATAGGCTCAGCTGCAGACACCTCTAACAGGACAGGGCGGGCATGTCGTGTGAAGAAAGACCAGAATGACGTGGCAGGGGAACAGCAGCCAGTGATGACCCAGCTTAGGTTGCATCCCGGGCACACCTGTGCCAGGAGCTCAGAGACTGCATGATGAGGCCGCAGGCCATGGCTCTGGGCCAGAGAGGTCTGGGACTTCTTCCGCCAGGAAATGAGAGTAATAGCACCCCCACCCCGCCCCTGCTGTTGGGATCACTGTTAAGATTCAGTGGGTCCTGAGGGTGTTTGGCACAAGCACTGGGCCCACCAGAAAACCCGGAGCTCTGCTCTCCCTGGCTGCAAGTGGCCCCTGGGAGGGCTGGAGAAGCCTCAGAGACCAGGTCTCCCACAGGCCAGGGGAACACAGGGATCCCAGGGCTTGCTGGTGAGCAGGTGGCAGGCAGGGCTCCTCTGTGCGAGGGGGCGGTGCCCCATCCGTCCCAGGGCCGTGGACCTAGAAGTGCCCCTCACCCAGAGCTCCCTGCGCGATGGTCGCTCCCCAGGGGTGGCGGCTGGGCACCAGGGCCTGGACTTTGTGGGCGGCCAGCAGGTCCTGGGCCAAGTCTCAGAAGCAAGGCCATCCAGCGAAGCTGTGACTTCGGTCCCTCCCCCCACCACCGCACTGCAGCCCTCCCTGGGTGCCCCCACACCCCGTGAGCCTGAGCAGGATGTGAGAGACATGCCACCTGGCCCCCTAGGGTTGACCAGAAGCCGGGACTCTTGGTGACACTGGGCCAGCCATGCCCTTTGTATCCAGCCCAGTGATGGTAACTCCAGCCCCATCCGGCTCCTCCAGGGGGCCCGCTTGGCCTCTCCAGGGACGAGGGTGCCGCTAGTGACAGCTGCTCCAGTGGTATCTGCGAGTGCCTGGGCCCAGGGGGTCTCTCGGGAAGGGTGCAGCAGGACAGACACAGCCTTGCTCCTTTATATGCCTTCCCGCTTGGAGCTTTTTATCCCAACAAGCAGAGTGACTTCTATGGGTAAAAAACTCTTTTGAGGGACTTCCCTGGTGCCTACAGAGGCCATGGACAGGGGGTGAAAGTGGGGGCAGGAACGAGTGAATCGAGGAGGCCAGGGCTGGGTGAGCGAGGAAGCCAGGGCTGGCGACTCTCGTCTTGTATGGTAACGTCTTCATGTCAGTTGCCCTTCTTTATAAAGAGTCGCCATCCTTTTTGCAAAAGTAAACATGTCATAAAATACTGTGTAGCTTCTATTGTGGTGTGTAATAATCAGGGTGGGTCAAAGATAGACACATGGGCCCCTGGCCGGCCCTCACCAGCTCCCCACACCCCAGGCTCACCAGGGCTCTGTGGAGGTTGGTTTGGTCGGGGTGCAGGCATGGGCCTGGGCTGTTTCTGGGTCACTGTTCAAGGTCCCCAGCTCTTGTCTGGATCCATCCCCGTGCACAGTCAACAGTTCTATTCCAGCTGGGCCAGGAGCCCGACCCCCCACAGGGCATGCAGGCCCAGGTGAGGAGCACCCCGGGCTCCCGTGGGGGAGGTGCAGGGGCTTGGGCCCCAGCTGTGGCTGCCGGTAGTGCCCTAGCCCAGCACTGATTTCCCCTTCCTGCTCCAGCCGCACTTTGAGGTCAGGCCCAGCTGTGCGTACTCCACATGCTGACCTTGGCCTCCCTGCCCCCGGCAGACCGCAATGTGCCACCTGTGCAATGTGCCACCTCCTGGGGGAGGCCAGCAAGCAACCCAGGGCACAGACAACCCAGCCCCCCGACCGTCCATGCAGACACCATGTCGCAGAGAGTGGTGCAAATGGGCCTCCCCTCCTCAATTACTGTGTAAACACGAGTGAGGGAGATGGGGGACCACAGGAGCAGAGAGCTGTGTGCTCCATCCGCTCTAGAGAGGCTGCAGGGACACAGGAGGCTCTGGGAGCTGGCTACCTTCCTCCTCCCAGGCATAGAGTGGGGAATGAGGTGCCCACCCCAGGTGAGCCCAGCAAGCTCCCAGGCCCTAGGCCAGGGCAGGCTGTGGGGCTCGGTGGGCAGGCTCCAGCGCCAGGCCATAAGGACGTCAGCTGGGGGTCCTGGTGAGGATGGGGGCCCAGAGGTGCAGGATGGCTGGTGAGAAATGCAACACAGACACACACACACACACACGTGCCTGCCTACATGTACACACAGATACTCATACACACATTTATACACACATACATATGCAAACACACACATACACATACATACTCAAACACATATACACACATTTACAAACACATACACACACTCATACACATATACACACACATACACACATATTCATACACATGGATAACACACACATGCACATATTTACCAACACACACGTACACATGCATATACATGCACATACTCATACACTCATACACATACATACTCACACACACACATTTATACACACATATATATGCATATACACACATACTCATACACACACATACACACATTTACACACACACACATACATGTGCATACACACAGATACACACAGATACACATACACATTTATACACACATACATATGCACACACACACATACACACATTTACAAACACATACACACACTCATACACATATACACACATATTCATACACATACACATGCATATACACATACATGCACATATTTACCAACACATGCATATACATGCACATACACACGTACTGATACACACATACACATTTACACACATATACATACACATACACGCGTATACACATACATACTCATACAGATACATACATGTACACACTCTCACACATAAACACATACATGCACACGTACTCATACACACACATGCGTGCGCACACACAATACTTAACAGAGTCCTGAGGTGCCCTCACTTCTGCCTTAGTCCACCTCCCACTGTCCAGGAGCCTCTCTGTGACCACCCAGGCCTTATGCTTAGCCCTTCAGTACTTCACAGGTTTTGAACAAGCTGGTTTCCTTTCTTTTAACACGTTTTATTCGTTTATTTTTGGCAGTGCCGGGTCTCCATTGCTGTGCAGGCTTTTCTCTAGTTGGGGGTGAGTGGGGCAGGGCTATCCTTCTTTGCAGAGTCCAGGCTTCTTATTGCAGAAGCTTTTCCGGTTGTGGAGCACAGGCTGTAGGGCACGTGGCCTTCAGTAAGAACCCTGGAATGGTAGCCATTCCCTTCTCCCTGCCCAACTCAGGGATTGAACCACGGTCTCCTCCCTGCACTTCAGGCAGGTTTCTACCATCTGAGCCGCCAGGGAAGCCTGAAGCCTGGCCCTTGCACCTCCTGGTGTGTTTTCTGGGGTCCAGGCCCTTTGAGCCTGCTGGGGAGCTGAGGGCCAGGGCTGGCCGGCAGAGGGCAGCAGAGGCCGTGCAGCTGCCTCACAGACAGCACCCCCCTCCGACCACTTACAAATGAACAGAGCCCCTGGCCAGCCCACGGACGGCCCCTTCCCCCACACAGAGCAGAGGCCATCCGCCTGGTCCGGCCAGCTGGCTGGCAGGGTCACCCCCGGACCTCCCGTCCCGTCACTGAATTTCCTCGCTGCATTCACTCGCTCTGTGCCTGTCTGCAGCCCGTTTCACAATGCCTACTCATCCAGGCTCAGAGGCCTGAGGTCTCTAGTGGGCGCAGGGCAGCAAACACGGCTCCCAGCCTCGGAGGGAGGGGCAGAGGCTGTGCCTGAGGAGAGTCCAGCCACAGGGAGTCTGGCGGGGAGGTGGCATTGAGGCCTGGGAGGCGTTGAGGTCTCCTGGCCTGAGCTTAGGCTCCCTGGCTCCCAGACCTCACCTTGCTGCCCCTCGTCTCTGCAGGGGAGCTGACGTGGGATGGGAGTGTCAGACTGATGTGGTGGGGAGGGCGTCCTCGGTGGGGCTGGTGGGGGTCTGTGGGAACCAACGGGCAGGTGGAAGCCTCAGCCCTTTCTCTGAGTGCCAGGAGCAGTTGGGGCCTGTCTGGGCAGGAGCCCTGCAGGGGTGGGCAGTGGGCACAGCCCAAGGGGGTCTGGGAGGGGGTCACAGTTCGAAGAGCACAGTCCTCCAGGCCCGCTGAGCTGGAGGGTCCCCCTTCAGAATGGGCAAGGTCCCCTGGGGAGAAGGAGCCGTGAGCTGGCCACCCAACTGTATGGCTCATCCAGGCCCACCCACATGCCCTCCCTTTCTGCCTGGTCCTTCCTGGCCCCCAGGAGCCCCCACTCCTCTGTACCTGGGCTCAAATCCCAGAGTTGACACTTGGGTCTCCCCCAAACTGACTCAGAGGCCATAGCGAGACCCAAACCAGTACCACAGGACCAGCTTAAAGGGAGTGATGTTAGGGGTGTGAGGGATGTGTTAGGGTGTGTGGGGGTGTGTGAGGGGTGTGAGGGCTATGAGAGGGGGTGTGAGGGGGTGGGGAGGTGTGAGGGATGTGTGAGGGATCTGTGAAGGTATGAGGGTGTGACGGGTGTGTGAGGGGTGTGAGGGAATGTATGAGAGTGTGAGGGGTGTGTGAGGGGTGTGAGGGAATGTATGAGAGTGTGAGGGGTATATGAGGGGTGTGGGGTGTGTGAGGGTGTGAGGGGGGTGGAGGGGGTGTGTGAAGTGTGTGAGAGAGGTCAAGGGGTGTGTGAGGGGTGTTTGAGGGGTGTGAGGGGTGTGTGAGCAGTCAAGGGGTGTGTAAGGGTGTTTGAGGGGTTTGAGGGGTGTGTGAGGGGTGTGAGGGGGTGTGTGGGGTGTGAGGGGTGTGTGAGAGGTGTGAGGGGCTGTGACTGGTGTGTGGAGGTGTGAGGGGTGTGAAGGGGAGTGAGGTGTGTGTGGGGTGTGGGGTGTGGGGGTGAGGGTGTGTGAGGGGTGTGATCAGGGCTGTTTGGGGTGTGTGAGGGGGTGTGAGGGTGTGTGAGGGGGTGTGAGGGGTGTGAGGGGGTGTGGGTTGTGAAGGGTGTGTGAGGGGTGTGAGGGGGGGGGGGTGTGGAGGGGGTGTGAGGGGTGTGGGGTGTGTGAGGGTGTGAGGGGTGTGTGGGGTGTGAGGGTGGGAGGGGTGTGAGGGGAGGGGTGTGTGAGGGGTGGGTGTGAGGGGTGTGAGGGTGTGAGGGGGTATGAGGGGTGTGTGAGGGGTGTGAGGGGTGTGAGGGGGTGTGAGGGGTGTGAGGGTGTGTGAGGGTGTGTGGGGGTGTGAGGGGTGTGTGAGAGGTATGAGGGGTGGGAGGGGTGTGTGAGGGGGTGAGGGGTGTCTGAGGGATGGGAGGGGGTGTGTGAGGGGTGTGTGAGGGGTGTGAGGGGTGTGTGAGGGGTGTGAGGGGTGTGGGGTGTGAGGGGTGTGTGAGGGGTGTGGGGGGGTGTGTGAGGGGTGTGAGGGGTGTGAGGGGTGTGGTGAGGGGTGTGTGAGGGGTGTGTGGGGTGTGAGGGTGTGTGAGAGGTGTGAGGGTGGGAGGGGTGTGGGAGGATGGGAGGGGTGTGTGAAGGGTGTGTGAGAGGTGTGAGGGGTGTGAGGGGTGTGTGAGAGGTGTGAGGGGTGTGTGAGGGGTGTGAGGGGTGTGTGAGGGGGGTGTGAGGGGTGTGAGGGGTGTGTGAGGGGTGTGAGGGGTGTGTCAGGGGTGTGAGGGGGTGTGTGGGGTGTGAGGGGTGTGTGAGAGGTGTGAGGGGTGTGTGAGGGGTGTGAGGGGGTGTGAGGGGTGTGGAGGGGTGAGGGGTGTGTGAGAGGTGTGAGGGGTGTGTGAGGGGTTTGAGGGGTGTGAGAGGTGTGAGGGGGTGGGAGGGGGTGTGTGAGGGGTGTGTGAGAGGTGTGGAGGGGTGTGAGGGGTGTGTGAGGGTGTGAGGGGTGTGTGAGGGTGTGTGAGGGTGTGAGGGGTGTGTGAGGGGTGTGTGAGGGTGGGAGGGGTGTGAGGGGTGTGGAGGGGTGTGAGGGGTGTGTGGGGGTGTGAGGGGTGTGTGAGGGGTGTGGGGGTGTGAGGGGTGTGTGAGGGGTGTGAGGGGTGTGTGAGGGGTGTATGAGAGGTGTGAGGGGTGTGTGAGGGTGTGTGAGGGGTGGGAGGGGGGTGTGAGGGGTGTGTGAGGGGTGTGAGGGGGTGTGAGGGGTGTGTGAGGGGTGGGAGGGGTGTGTGAGGGGTGTGTGAGAGGTGTGAGGGGTGTGAGGGGGTGTGTGAGGGGTGTGAGGGGGTGTGTGAGGGGTGTGAGAGGTGTGGGAGGGGTGTGTGAGGGGTGTGTGAGGGGTGGGAGGGGTGTGTGAGGGGTGTGAGAGGTGTGAGGGGTGTGAGAGGTGTGTGAGGGGTGGGAGGGGGGTGTGAGGGTGTGTGAGGGGTGTGAGGGTGTGAGGGGGTGTGAGGGGTGTGAGGGTGTGTGAGGGGGTGGGTATGAGAGGTGTGAGGGGTGTGTGAGGGGTGTGTGAGGGGTGTGGAGGGGTGTGAGGGGTGTGTGAGGGGTGTGAGGGGTGTGAGGGGTGTGTGAGGGGGTGGGAGGGGTGTGTGAGGGGTGTGTGAGAGGTGTGAGGGGTGTGAGGGGTGTGAGGGGTATGAGGGGTGTGTGAGGGGGTGTGAGGGGTGTGTGGGGGTGTGTGGGGTGTGAGGGGGTGTGGAGAGGTATGAGGGGTGGGAGGGGTGTGTGAGGGGTGTGAGGGGTGTCTGAGGGATGGGTGAGGGGTGTGTGAGGGTGGGGGGGGGGGGAGGGGGTGTGAGAGGTGTGAGGGGGTGTGAGGGGTGTGTGAGGGGTGTGAGGGGTGTGTGAGGGGGTGTGAGGGGTGTGTGAGGGGTGTGAGGAGTGTGTGGGGTGTGAGGGGTGTGAGGGGCGTGAGGGGTGTGAGGGGGGTGTGACAGGTGTGAGGGGTGTTTGAGGGGTGTGAGGGGTGTGTGAGGGGTGTGAGGGATGTGTGAGGGGGTGTGTGAGGGGTGTGAGGGGGTGTGAGGGGTGTGAGATACCTGAGGCTGAAGCAGCATGCAGAGAAGTGCTGGCGCGTGGAACAGGTGAGAACTCCCGTCTGGCGTGTGGCGGGGGCACCTGTGCACAGGGGTCCGTGGCTTCCCAGCAGCCTCCCAGACCTGGGTGGAGGGGACCCTGATGTTTTTAAAAGTGCAAGGAAACCTCTGCCTCCCAGGGGTGGTTTCTGGGCAGCCCCAGGTCTCTGGGTCAGCGTCTCCCTGGCCTATGTCCCTTGCACACAACCACTAGGGGATGGGTGTGAGTGCTGAGGGGCGCTCAGGCCAGGCGGGGCCGGCAGCTGGAAGCAGGGCCGGACAGTGGGTGCGGCAGAAGCAGGCAGGACGCGCCTCCAGCCTGACGTCCGGGGGTGGGGGTGGGGCGGCGAGCACCGGTGGCCGGGGGCGGGCTTGAGGGGGTCTGTGTGGCGGTCCCGGTGTCCTGCCCACCCTAGATTCTCCCAGCTCTGTCCTGCCTCGGGGCCTTCGGCTCTTGGGCAGGGCCCATCCCAGTCTCCTTCTCTGAGAGGCCCCTTAGGTGGCAGCTGAGTTCAGCCACATTGCCACATGCCCTGCACCCATTCTAGTGAGCACGTCCTGCTGACCCCGGGGCCTCTGGGTGGCTTCTCAGGCTGGGTGTGCACTGCCCGTGATGATTTACCCCTGTGACTGATTGCTCTGCCCTCTGGGATGGGCTGGGGCTGTGCGGGCTGGTGCTGGTCGCGGAGCGCTGGGCACAGCCTCCAGAGTTCAGCGGGCCTGTCAGGGAACAGCCCCACTCCCTGCGCTCTGTCCCCGTAAATGGAAGGCCCCTTCTCCTCCCAGCCTCACGCTGCTGCAGCCGGCTCACCCAGCCCTTTGTGCCCACACGTTGCCATGGAGATGGGATTCAAAGCCCTGGCATTTCAAGGCTTTCCCTCCTGTCCCGGCGGGCCGCTGGGGGAAGCCAGGACACTGGTGGCTCATGCCGCCTCCTCTCCATCCCGTGAAACGCCAGGCTCAGCCACGACTGGTTCCCGCTGCTTCTCCCAGGATCTTATTCAGAGCAGGGGACACTGAGGCCTGGTGGCCCCGACTCCCACAGTCTCTCTGAAGCCCAGGAGGCGCTGGGCACGTGGGCACCACGGGGGGTGTGAGCAGTGGAGCGGACGCACCCTCCTCACTCCCGGGCAAAACCGCTGTGTGCACAGGGCACAGCTGTGGAGTGCCTACAGGGTCTGTGAGGCTCAGGCCGTGCACACCCACAGCAGGCACGGTCCGGGGCCCCTGACCCCAGACCACCTGCCCCCTCCGGTCTGCAGGTCCACTGTGCACCCCAATGCCGGAGGCCAGCATGAGGAACGCCGCCCATGGCAAAGGTCGTGAGGAAGGAAGCTTGGCATACGCAAAGGCATGATCAAGCCTCAGGAAACCCCCTGTTCCCGAGCATCTACCCCCAAAACCAGAGTCTGTTTTGTGCTCTCACCTACACCTCTGACTTTACGGAGGGCTCTCCCCCATCACCATTTCTCTCGGAGAAGGAGTTAACTTGCAGTTCCAATTAATAAAAATTCCTGGGCGTGACAAGTGTTTCGACTTAGGAACTCCTCTGAAGGTTATCTAGCCTGCCTGTACAGGTTCACCGGCCACATGTGATTGTTTACAGCCTCCTGACTGTGAGAGGCATGAGATGTTTTAGACTTACTAAAGGCAAATTCTTTCAGGAAGTTAGAAATTATTGGTATAGTGGGTTGGTTAGGAATTATATTGGTGAAGGGTTTTTCGTTTGTTGTGCCAATAATTGCTGCTAATTCCCTGTCCTGGGTGTGACAAGGGTGTCTCAGGTCAAACCTCTCTGCTGGCAAAACTAGCCTGTGTGACAGGATTATCCATACTCCTGCCACTACCCACATGATTGTTTACTACCTCTCAACCATAAACAGCACAGAGAGTTTGGAGTATTTTGAGAGTCTTAATTAGCATAGGGCTTTTCTCATTGTTGAGTCAATGATTACCACCAGGCCTCCATATCCCTAGGCACCTGGGAATATATTAATCAATGTACTTGGAATATAGAAAAGGAAATATAGTAGTTTTTGAGGTTAGCAATACTAGACTTTTGAGTTAATGAATTTTCTCTTTTGTTATAGATCACTGTACTTTGTTATAAATCACTGTGTCCTTGCTACGTAAAAATGTAATTTTATCACTATCTTAAGACTAAATAGATCTTAAGGGGAACATTGGTGAAGGGTTTTTATTTGTTGGGCTGACGTTTGCTGCTAAATCTCAATATTCCCTGCTCTTATAATGAATATAACTAGCAATAGGAAAAATAAGTATTCACCTTTAAGATTGATCATGTTAACCTTGGGTTAAATAAATTACTTTCTTGATTGTAACTCACCCTATAGGAATGCAACTTTATTTGGAGGGTGGAGCCTGGTTTAAGAAAAACACTTGAAAAAATAAGTTTTTTGGTTATCAGAAAGAAAAGGTTGTAAATGTCAGCAGGCTTCATGGCTAGAAGATGATGTAAACCCCTAAGACCTTTTTTTTATGTAAAGTACCTGGTTTTGATAAAGGTCAGGACTGCTGACCCCCGCGTGACTCTGTATTCATCCCTATATGTAACAAAAGGTATATAAGAAAACCTGAAAAATAAAGAAATGGGATCAGTTCCTGGAAAGACTGATCCCCTCATGTCATTCTTTCTTGCTCCCCGTTTTTCTGGCTGAATTCCCATCTGGAGCATGGATGCTATTCCACATAAACCAAGTTATTCAGCCTCTTTTTCTCCACTTATTTTCCTACTACACTGTCCGTTTCTAATCTATCTATATATCTGTAATTAAATATGTATTTTTCCAAGGATGCCGACTCTGTCCCCGCCTTCGAATCACCCTGGATCCACCGGGGCTGGACCCCAGCAAGTGGTGCCCGAATGAGTCCAAGTCACCCCACTCACAGTGTCTCAGGGTCTTTCTCCACGGCCTGAACACCACTCACACTTCATCTCCCCATAGTCTACCCTCTAATCACCTCCTCAGACTCGTGCAACTGCAAACATCCACAACAGAACTTCCTGGTTGCGGCCACTGCCCTCCCGGCCCCTGGCATGGCATGGGGAGCTGGCCCTTTGGGGGTGCCACCTGCTCACCGTGGCCCTTGGGGGCATCTGGGACAACCTCGAGGCTCAGTGGTCCCCTCCGCCTGATGGAAGCAACCATCAGCCCTCAGACACCTGTCCCCAGACATCAGGGTGAGGGGCTGGGCTCTGTGGGGCCCTCACAGCTTAGGAGGAGACCCTGCCCCTGTGTCCAGTCCTGGCAGTCTGGAGAGGTCGACCCAGCAGGGACCTCACTGGCTGCCTCACGCCCCACAGCAGGCTGACTGGTGAGGGTCTTCATGGGAGTTTACAGTGGGGGACGGGAGCCAGGCGGCTCCCCACAACACACGGGGCTGCGCTCTGCACCTGCTGTCCCTGGTCTGGACACCCCGGGCCCACGGTAGCCCTCACCACCACAGAGAGCGCTGAGGGGGCCACGGTCCCAGCCCCTAGAGCAAGCGAGGGGTGTGAACACAAAGCACGGAGGGCGTGTAGGCTGGGACCCCGCGACAGGGCCCAGCCCCCGGGCAGCCCTCCCTCTGTGTTTAACAGGCAACTCCTGGGAGCAGGCACTGCCTTCTGCAAAGAGCCTGGGGGCCCTGGTTTCCCTCGTCATGACCAAGAGATGCAGGCACAGAAGCCAGGAGATGCCCACGTGGGGCCTGGTGCTCGTGTAGGCCCAGTCCCAGCAGAGAAGGGCCCTGGCCTCCTCCCGGGACCGCCCACTGTGCCCAGGTCCCCAGACAAGGGCTTCCAGTGGTTGTGGGCACCGTGGGGCCAGGTCAGGGCTCCAGGCTCCAGAAGAGCCCCTGGTGAGGCCTCTGGCTGTGGAAGGAAAGGGAGGCAGAGGCTGGGACTGACAGAACCTCGGCATGTCAGGTCCTAGGGGCTGGCTCACAGCCGTCAGTAACAGCTGGGCCCTCAGCCTCTCATCACTCGTGGAGACAAGCACACAGACATCGCCTGGTTTGAGCTTTTGGGTGCCCAGGACCAGCGGAGAGAAAGCTTTCTGCAGAGAGCCCTGCTGGCCCTCCTCCAGCAGGTGGGCATGGCCGGGCAAGCCCTGGTGTGCACAGCCGAACTCCTCAACCCCCAAGATCCGCAGGAGCCATCCAGCCCCTGTTGTGTCGCAGGAGCCCCAGTCTGGCAACAAGGCTGCCACTCAGCGAGGGAAGGACAGAGCTCCGGGGCCGTGGGGTGGGCAGGGACGATCCCTGTCTGTCTGCCCCTCAGGCCTGGTGTCACCCAGCACACCCTGCTTTCTGCAGAAGAAACTGAAGGAGCCACACCCCCAGAGGAGGAGGGGGAGGACCCAGCCCACGGCCCCAACCCTCTGAGAGCTCAAAAGAGGCCAAGCCGGGCTGGGTGCTGAGTGCAGAGTGAGACCTGGCCTAACTCGGAACCCACCGCCAGGCCCAACGGTCACACCCACCAGCACCCCCCGGAAAAGCAGTTCAGCGGGTGCTGGGGGTGTGCGGAGGGGGCAGCATTGGTGAGGAGAGGGCAGCACAGTGCTGGGCCCAGCGGGGAGGAAACAGGTAGTCCAGGAGGGAGGGTCCTCCCACTCCCTCCTATAGACCCCCACACATCTTTTCTAGAAGCGTTATCTGTTTATTCTTGGCTGTGCTGGGTCTCATCGCTGCGCGGGCTTTCTCTCCTCTCTCCTTGCAGAGCACAGGTGTCTCTGTGGGGTGGCTTCTCTGGCTGCAAACACGGTGCGAGGCACTCAGGCTTCAGCGGCTGTGACTCCCGGGCCGCTAGGCACGCAGGCTTCAGCGGCTGTGATTCCCGGGCTTAGCTGCTCCAAGACACATGGGGTCTTCCTGGACCGGGGATCGAACCCGTGTCCCCAGCACTGGCAGGTGGACTCTCCACCACTGAGCCACCAGGGGAGCCCCCCATCTCTTCTTCTTTTTTAAATAAACTTTAAAATTTCAGAACACTCTTTACATTTAGAGAAGAACCAAGAGCACACCACAGGGGCGCTCCCATGCGGCGCCCACCCTGTTCCCCGTTGCTAACATTCTACTTAGGACGTGCGATCGGTGAACCGATATTGACACGCCACTGTTACCAACTGCAGCCTGCACTCCGTTCTTCTTTCCTCTGTTTTTTACCTGATGCCCTTTACCCACTGGAAGGAGCTGCCTCTGAGTCCCTGAAACCGCTCAGGAACAAAGGGACGCAGAGGTGTGGTTCATCACCAGGGCCCCCAACGCACCGGGCATCAGGGGCTCGCGGGAGTCAGGCCTGGCGGGGGCGGAGACAGTGACCCCCGCCCACTCACCAGGCTGTGGGCTCCCCCTCCTCGCTTCCTGTGCACGAGGGTGCCCTCCTGCGCCTCAGTCCCCCGTCTGTGGCCTGGGCCAGGCCGCGGTCACGTCTGCGCCATGCTCAGCACCCGATGTGGGTGCGGCTGTGATCCACGCTCCTGGGGCTGGACTCTCCTTCCTGGGAGCCCGGTCCCCACACAGGGTCTCCCCATCCTGGGGCCTGGGTGGGGCACAGCCTGCTCCCCGAGGGGTACACAGGAGGCGCTTCTGACTGGGCAGCTGAACAGCCTCTGCAGGCGTCTCCCCCAGTTCTCAACCCTTTCCCGCCTCCATCAGCTTCCACTGAAAAGATGACCTTTCCCCCCTAAAGGCTCTGCCAGGCCAAGACAAGCTGCTGAGACACGGACAAGGGAGACCATGCTCAGCTGCGGGAGAGCAGGTCCCGCCTGGCTCTGGTCCCCAAAGCGCCGCCCCAGGGGCTGCCCAGCTCTCCAGCAGGCCAAGCATCCCCTCACCGTTCATGGGTACAGAGTGGGTCCCTGAGGAGAGGACAGTCAGCCTTAGCCACCCCGGCCCAGCACTCAGGAGCGGCTATGACGCTTCCAGGCAGCGCTCCTAAATTACCCACCTCTTCTCCAAACGAGACTGTTGCCTCTGCACCTCCCATGGACAGCCCCACACGGTATCTGCAAAGTCAGGAACACTGCCAGGGAGGCCGCTCCCCCTACATCCCTCCTGCCTGCCCCTCGCTTGTTAATTGCACCTCCTAAGAAGTTAGTGTCACCCCATTTCAGCAACAGGGGGCCTGAGGCTGGAAGAGCAAGGGCCTGCCTGGGGACACACCGCCAGCTGATGGGAGCCCAGGGTCTGCTGGCCTGTGACAAGTGGGCATGGCTGGGATGTGACGCAGCGGTGTGGGCAAAGTCGACAGGACCCCCGGGGATAAGCAGTGGCCCTCCTGGAGGTGCTGGGGGTGCAGCGCTTCCACAACCCTGTCAGTCTGGCCCTGCGGCTGAGAAGTGGGGCCGCGGGATGACATACAACCTAGGGCAGATCTTGCTAGCCCCACGCCAGCGAGGACACGGGCAGATGGCAGGGCGCCTGGTGCGGGCTCCACGTGGCTGGGCACCAGGAGAGCCCCTGCCCGCTGCTCGCCACAGCTGAAGCAGGGGGCACTTGGGCTATTCGCAAATAATGATTTATTTTCTGTTGCCAATGGATCTCCAGCCTGAGATGTGGAAAAAGGGGCCCAGGAGTGTGTATCCCTCTCATTCCGTCTCCAAGCATCTGACAGCCCAGCCCCACCTGAGGGTGACTCCTTCACGTCCTCACCCCCAGCCCTCTATGCAGGCGTGCCCTCTCTCACAGGACTTCCCCTGTAGCTCAGTAGGTAAAGAATCTGCCTGCAGTGCAGGAGACCTGGGTTCGATCCCTGGGTCGGGAAGATCCCCTGGAGAAGGGAATGGCAATTCACTCCAGTATTCTTGCCTGGAGAATCCCATGGACAGAGGGGCCTGGTGGGCTACAGTCCATGGGGTCGAGAGAGTCAGACACGACTTAGTGACTAAACCACCACCACCTCTCTCACAACATGAGTCCCTGAGCCTTAATGGACTCTGTTGCCCTGTTAGAGGGTCAGGAGATGGCATCTCACTGTCTTTTTTTTTTTTTTTTTAAATTTTTGGCCACACCACATGGCATCTGAGACAAAGTACATGGGATGTTAGTTCCCTGACCAGGGATTGAACCCACAGCCTCTACAACAGATGGTGAAGCCTTAGCCACCAGATCACCAGGGAAGCCGCTCATCCCACCGTAATTCACATTTGCATGCTTCTTATTCTGAGGCAGATTGAGCCTGTTTTGATGGACTCATGTCATATCTTGGTCATTTTTCTCTTGAGTTGTTGGTCTTTCCCTAACTGATGGGTGAGAATTCTTTGAATGTAACAGAAAGTGTCTTTTTGTGAGGTGAGTCGCGGATATTCCCACAGTATGCTGTTTATCTTTTTATCTTGTGCCCCCCCCCAACTCACTGCCAAGCATCTGCCTTTTATTTTTACAAGGTTGGATATATCCGTCTCTGGTTTTTGTATAATTCTTGGAATGATTCAATTTACAGGGTTTTTTCCTTCTTCTTCTAGTGGTTTTGTGGGTTTTATACTTTTTAAAGCTGTACTCCGTTTGGAGCTTATTTCAGTATCAGGAGTGGGGTAGGGAATCCAAACATATCCCGCAAATGTCTGTTTAGTTGTCCTAAAATGATGTATTTGTTACGTATTTTGAATTATTTATTGGATAATCCGTTTCTCCTGCTGGATCTCACCTGCTCCCGTCTCGCATTCGCACGGAAGCTGCTCTCTGGGCTTTTCCTTCCGTCATCTGACTGACTGTCCATGGGCTCTGTTAATTGCTGTGTTCTGGAGTGTATTTTCGGATCCCACGTGGCCTGTCTCCCTCAGTATGCTTATTTTAAATTTTTTTCCTGGGTTTCTTTGGTTGCTCAGAATTGCTTTGGCAGGGCCTCCTGATTTACCCAGAGAACTACCAGTCGGCACTCCAGCGGGCGCCCCCCCACACCCCCCACCACCGCCCCGACGCACCACCGCGCCTGGCCACCGCCCCTGACCTGCGCCCGCGGCCCCGCCCCCTGCCCGCCCTCGCGCAGAGTGCGCAGGCGCGGCGCTGTCCAGCGTGCTGGACCGTGATTCGGCCCCTGCCCCTGGGGAGTGGAGCGTGCGGAGGGCGCGGCCCGAGCGCAGCACCTTCTGGGTGTCCTCTCCTGCCTGTGGGAAGAGATACGGTTCTGGCTGAGTCAGGAAGCTCTGCGGGCTCAGGCGTGGCCCCGTGCTCACATGCGGAGCAGCCCACCCTGTAGGACAGGTTAGAGAGACCCAGTGGCCGGAGCAGGTGGGCGGCACTGGGCAGGGGGTGTCCGGGGGAGCGAGGAGCCGGGCCCGGGGTTGATGGTTCTGGCCACTCTGCTGACTAGTCATTCCGGGAGGGGGCCGGCAGCAGGGCAGAGAGGCAGCAGCCAGGGGGCCCTCGGACAGAACCTGCAGCCGGGAGCCCGTGCACTGACTGGAGCCTCCCAGAAACTCCATCCTCAGGCAGGTCAGGAGTGGCAGCCTGAGCCCGAGGCCCAGGACCTGGGCAGCAGATGGCTCTGTAGCAGGGTCTCCCCCACCTGCACTCAGCGTTCCCCCAGGGCCAGGCTCAGTTCCCGGAGTGTCTGACCTGGGAGAGCCTCCCCACTGGGAGGAACCAGCCCCCTGACCAGGAAGGCTGCACCTGGACGGGGTGAGGGGCAGGGGCCCGGAGCAGGAGTCAGGCTAGGGGGCAGTCCCTGTGTGTCCTGGACGCAGGCTGGGAGAAGCGCTTCTGCGGCTGGCAGCAAACCTCGGCCAGCCTGGCCTGTCAGCAGGAATCCTGGCTAAAAATACCCCGGTCTCAGAGGCTTGCCTGCTGCTGCAGCCACCTTGGAGCCCCCTCCTCAAGCCAGACATTGCACACATGCCCTTCAGCCCCCGGCGGAAGGCGGGCGATAGGGCCGGTTGAACAGACGAGGAAGCTCAGAACTGCACCTGGCGAGTCCCAGGCAGGACCCTAGTCTCCAGGACTGGCCACTGAGGCCTCTATCACTTGAAGGCAAGGTCTGGGCCCTGTCCTGCTCCCTGCTCATGACCCTGGGCATGGGGCAGGGGGCAAGGCGAGGCTCGCTCCAGAATAGGCTGGGGTGTGGGGCATGGCCCTCTGTCCTGTGGCTCCAGGGTGAAGAGCCATTTGCCACGGGCAGAGCCTCGGGACCTCAGGCTGAGCCCCCAGCAGAGTGTCGGGGTGGTGGGTGAATCCCAAGCTAGCTCTGATTCAGCTGCCCGCTCCACTGGACATCAGTCCCTGTGGGCTTCTGGGTAACCCTTCAGTACAGAAGTGACCCCAAGACAAGGCTTTCCCCCCTGGAGCTCAACCTCCCCATCTGTATCCTATGACAGTGAGAGAACCTGAGTCTGGAGAGACTTAAGGGTATCTGCAGTGGGCCTTCAGTATGTTTGTTGAACGACTAAATGACTGAGAAATGGAGCAGATGAAGGCATTGAGGGGAGGAGGGCCAGGGCCTCACAGTACATTCAGGGGGCGAGTGCTGAGCTCCAGCTGGACTGGCCCTACCCTGCTCTCAGTCCCTCCACCCAGAGAATGGAGTCAGTCTTCACGCCCCATGGACTGCGGCAACCTGGAGAAGGTCTCGGGGTCCAGGGAACCCCAGGAAAAGCAGCACTGGGTTCTCACTCAGCCCGGGTCGGCCCCACAGGAGCCTCTCCCCTATGGCTCCGGGTGGGTCTGCATGGCCCACCCTACCCTCCACTCATGCCCACTCCACCTGGCAGCCCCGGCCACCTTCCCTAGCCCACTGGGCACTTGTGAGCCCAGTGCCCCCTCCCCCGACCCGGTTTTGACCACTCACCGGGCTCCTGGTGTGAACAGCGGCTCCCGATTTAGCTGTCACTGCTGGGTGGGTGGCTCTGGAAAGATCCGCATTCCCTGCAGGCATGGGGGAGGGGCGTGAATCAAGCCTGCTGCCTGGGGCGAAGCCTGGGGACCCTGCCTTCCGGAGTGCGGCCCCCCCTGCACAGACTCTGAGCTCCCCGGGGACCAGGAGTGTCCTACTCAGGCCCCAGCCTGGCCCCAGCTGGCACCCAGACAGGGGCCGGCGACCTACACCCTGTGAGAACGGGAAACTGCGCCTGCCCGCAGGTAGCCCTAAAGACTCAGCCCAGCCTGGGAGTCAGGAGAAGGGGCAGGTGCAGCCAGGGGCAGGGGGCAGGGGCCAGGGCCACAGCTCTACACAACCCCTCCCCAAGCCCAGGCTCCCATCCTGGAGACTGGTCATGGGACTGGGGATTGGGGCTGCATGAGGGCCGCCGTGGTGTCACGCACACGCCTCTCGTGGGTAGGAGGGGCACTCCCTGCAGGGTGCACCCCTGAGGCCGCCCTGTGGGAAGAGGCCTCTGACTGCTGTGGAGGCTGGCAGGCCCAGCGGGATGCAAAGGATTCAGCTGCCGGGGGTCAGGCTGTCACCCCTTTCCCTGCGTGGCCCCAGCAGCTGCTGCATGTGGCTTTGATGAATAAGAGATGAGGAAGTGGATTAATGGTGGCCTAATATCAGCAAAACTAGGCAGAGGGACTCCTCAGGGGCACAGGGCTGATGGTGACAGGGGTCAGAGCACCCTCTGCGGCCCTGGGGCGGGGGCGGGGGACAGGCAGCATCTAGGTGAGGCAGCAGGAGGGGCTGCCAGGACGCGGGTCTACCCAAGTCCCCTCGGCCTCCACTGTCCTGTCTGTAAAGTGGGTGGTGGTGGTGGTGTCCGCACCACAGCACAGAAGGGGATGATGCACTCAGCAGGCCTGGCACAGAGTTCCTCTGGGCCTCGAGCAGGGAGCTGCCCTCCACTGAGAGTCCAGATGGCAGGCCAACACCCCCAGCTCCCTGGCACTGGGATCACACTCCCAGCCAGCCACTCAGTGCCAGGAAGGGTCACATTGGAACAGCACTTGGGCAAAATCAGGTCCTTCCTCAGGTGATCCTGGGTGGCCTGATGTGCGTGCAGCAGAAACCATGCCCTGTGCCCCCATCCTTCCCCCAGACAGCCGTCAGGGGACCACATGCCCACGAGCCCCACACCAGCCACCAAGCAAAGCTACCACAGGCCTGTCTCTGCAGGATGGAACACAGCCCCTGAGAGCTTCGGAGCAGGTTTAAACCCATCACCCGGTACCAGCCAAGATGGAAGTGTCCCCTAGTCCAGGCTGGGTTGTGCCAGAGGACCAGGAGGCTTGAAGGAGACTCTCGCGTGCCCCCTCAGTGATGGAGGCCAGGAGGCGTCAGTGTCCACCTCATCCACGTGTTGCCCCAAGCTCAGCAAGGCCAGGGCCTGGGGCCGAGGTCACACAGCCCGCAGGGCCTCTCCTGCTCGACAGGCTGATCTCGGGGGCTGGTTCCCAGGATGGGGTTGGGGTGAGGCAGCCAGGAATGTGGCCTCCCCAGAGGGGCAGAGCAGGAGAGCTGACAGAGGCCATTCCCTGTGTGTGGTGGCTGTGGGGCCAGCTCAGGCAGCTCAGCTCAGGCGGGGGCAGGCTGTGCAGCCCTGAGAGGCAAGGTGTCTACAGGCTCCCGGCCCCCGAGACACGTGTCCAGAAAGCCTGAGCAGCGCATATCGGTGTGGCCTGGACCCCAGCCTGTCATCTCTTCATCCTCGCTGGGCAGCCCAGCAGCTGGCCTGCAGAGTGCGGCCAGGCCCTTCCCATGGTGTCTCCAGCTCCGGCCCTGGTTGCTGACATCCAGAGGCTGCAGTGCGTCCCCCAGGCTTTCCTGGGTGTACTCACACCCGTACCACACGCCCACCCCCACAGCCTCCTGCTGGAGGCAGGCTGACCTGCCACCCAGCCCTGCCCAGCACCCCCTCTCCCTGCGGGTCCACACCCATCTCCCCTTCCCCAGCCAACACCCATGGCCCCCACACAGGGGTCATCTTCCAGGCTGGGCAGCCAACAAGGTCGGGCGTGGTGGGGGTGGGGGGCGCGGGGGGGAGGGGCGGGGAGGTGCTGGCCGTGGTGCTGACCTGGGAGACAGTCTCTCAGTGTCCTTTCCCGCAGTCCACAGTGGCCTGCAGGCCTCAGCCCACTGCCACCACACAGACCTTTGGGTGCGTGGCAGGCCCAAGCCCCAGGCCAGAAGAGCCAGAACATCCGGGTTCGGTGGGTGAAACATGTGGCCCCAGAACGGGTGCCCCCTACTGCTGCCAGGAAGGGCTTTGAATCTACAGGCAGGCAGGGTGCAAGCTTTAGCAGTGGTGGGCCCGCCCGGGGGCCTAGATGGTCACAGCCACCCAGGAGCATTGGGTCAAGGCTCACACTCGCCCTAACCTCAGAATGGCGGCCACTGAGTGTCACACAGCCAGTCCTCTGGCCTCAGGTGGGCCTGAGGGGAGAGCTTCTTCCCGGTCTGGGAGCTGCTGCCACATGCAGGGGCCGTGGGGAAAGGGCTGACAGCAGGGACAAGCCTCTGCCTCCTGCCAACTCTGTGAGCCCGACCTGAGGTTCCCTGCCTGCACAGTGGGGGACACGCCCGCATGGCGGCCGGAATCACTGGTGGCACCCAGCATCCAGTGGGGAGGCAGCTGGGCGTGCGTGGCTGGGGGGCAGGCCCAAGGACACCAAGGCTAGGAGTCCTGACTCCCGCTTGCCTCCATGTGTCTGGGAATCGAGTGAGCTCCACAATGACCCGGTAAGCCAAGCCTGGGACAAGGGTGACTGGGGCGCAGCGGGCAGAGGTTGGCACCACGCACCGGGAGGGGCTCAGGCACCAGCAGGGGTGTCCGGCCCGCGAGGCTGCTTGTGACTCTGTGTGCAGACGGCAGCACTGGACTCAGAGAGGCCCCACCTGCCCTTGGAAGGCCAGTGGGCCTTGCTCCCCATGCTCTGCCGACCTCGCCCAAGCCTCCTCTGCGGTCAGGAGGGAGGCAGGTCTGATGCGGAGGCAGAACGTGCCAGGCCTCCCGGTCATCAGCCCCTCAGCCTCTGGGGGACACTGGCTGGGTTCCCAGGGGGATTCCCAAGCCCTCAGCCAGGATGCTGCAGCCACAGGGAGGACCCAAGGCCGCCCTGAGCACGGGATCCCAGGGACCCCCTGCCAGCCAGTCCCCATCCACGTGGCCCTCGGGCAGCCTGCAGGGATGCTGACCCGGGGACTGAAGACTCAGGAGAGCTCCCCTGCAGAGGAAGGCGGGACAGCTGTGCAGGTGTCCCTGGAGTGTGAGGCTGCATCACTGGGTTCTCTGGCCCTAGAGTCTGGCCTGACTCTGTGCAGGGTTGGGGGCACCAAGCAAGTGGGCTCTGAAGAGGAGCTCCTGGGAGGGAAACGACATCCACGGGAGGGGACGGGGCGGGGTGGGGGCGGACACCTGTGGAGGTAGGGGCAGACCTGAGCCTGAGCCCCATCCCTGGGTCACAAAGACAGGTGGGGCCCTAGGAAGTCGGCAAAGCTTTGAGCCTGTTTTCCAACTGAAAAATGGAGCAAGGCTCCCCCAGCAAAGGGCTGCTGGCAGAGGGGGTTGGCCTCCGGTATTTATTGAAGCGAGGAAGGGCGTCGGCCACGCCGAGGCGCACCCCGCGTTCCCCGGCCCGCGGACAAAGCCCTGAGGGGTAGCTGGCCGCTAGAGGAACCCGAAACGCCGCGAGCCCGGGCCGCCACGCCCTCGACCCGCACCCCCAGCCGACTCGGCCGGACCGCCATCCCCGCGGCCGCCTGCAGGGGCCGCCGCCTCTTTAGAAACGCGCCGCCTTTGTCCGGGCCGCGCGGCGCCGCTGCACCGGGCGGGCCGAGCGCCTCCCCGCCGCCCAGCCCGCGTCCCCGGCCCACGCCCCCTCCAGCCGGCCCGGCCCGGCCCGGCGCGCGCAGGTAGGCGCCCAGCCCGCCGCCAGGCCCCGCCCAGGCCCGCCCCCGGCCCGCCCCGCCCGGCCCGGCCGGCGGGGACCCGGCGGAGCGCTCGCGCGTCAAACCACATGATCCCATAAAACATTCATCGGCTCCCGGCCCGCCGCCCTCGCCTCCGCGCCGCCGCCCGCAGCCCAGCCGACCGGGCGGAGCGCGCAGCCTCGTCCCGCGGCCGGCCGGGGCCGGGCCGGAGCGGCGGCGCCTGGATGCGGACCCGGCCGCGGGCGGACGGGCGCCGGCCCCGGAGCGACTTTCGGTTCCCGACGCGCCCCGCCCGACCCCTACGATGAAGAGGGCGTCCGCCAGAGGTGAGTGCCGCGGCCAGGCTGGCCGCGCTCGGGATCCGGGCGCCCCTCCCCGAGCCGCGGGCGCGCCCGGGCTGCCGGGGGCTGCGGAGGGTCACCGCAGTGCCGCCCGGCCCCAGGAGGGCGGAGCCCGCGGCGGCAGGAAAAGTTGCCGCTTTCCGGCAAAGTTGGCGGCGGTGGCGGGGCCGGCGGCGGGGCCAAGGTGGGGGTCCGCTGTCGGGAAGGGTGGGTCCCGCTTCGGAGCGCCCGGCCGCTAAGGGGTTAACGAGCAGGTCTGCAGAAACGCGGGCACCCAGCAGGGGTGGGGGTGTCCAGCCGCCTCCCTCCTCGCGCCCCGCGGACTCAGGACCTCTGGTTTTTCTGGGGTCAGACCGCAGCGGGATGATGGGGGCGTCGGCGACAGTAGAGGGCGCGGAGGGCGGGGCTGACCCAGAGCTGTCACCCCCCCAGGGGGCGGGCGAGCAGAGGTGCAGGCAAGCACCCCCCCATCCGCAACCTGAGGGCCCTGCGGGCTGCGCGGAGGGGCAGGGGATGTGGAGGGGCTCGAGCGCCCCCCTCCCTGGCGGCTCCCGCGGGACCCTTCCCTTCTACCTGGTGTGAAGTGCTAGGGGCGGTCGGGGCATGCGTTTCCTGGAGGGTGCGCCCCTGGTCTCCCCCTTCATGTCCGTGGTGCCGCAGGCTGCACACGTTTCTCTGCACGTGCTCATGTCCACAAGGCTGCACACTTGCACACGCATGTGCACACGCGTGCCAGACTGCCCCGCGTGCACGCGCGCACACGCTGTGGTGCACATCCACCCCCACTCGCACGCCCACGGCCCCGCGTGCACATAGCAGGGCGCTGCGGTCGCCTCAGTGGGCTCATGCTGGGCGCACAAGAGCACGTGTCCTGGCGGGGAGGCCGGGCAGCGGGAACTCAGGGTGGGGGAACCCGGCTGGAGGAGCTGCCCAGTGTCCAGGGATCCTCCGTGCCCAGCCCTGGAGCCTGTATGGCCTGAACTCGACATGCGTGTGCACATGTGTCTCTGTGCTCATGACCGCGTGCCCCTGTGAGCACAGCGGCATGTGTCTCTTCTACTCTCAGTTCAGGTGCCCTGTGTGCCCAGGCCAAACACGGCCGGCTCCCCCACCCGGACCTGTGGCAGAGCCCCGGGAACCGTGTGCTGGGAGCTAGTTCAGTGCCCAGCCCTGGGCTTGAGGCCAAAGAGGTGTCTGATTGCCCCCCCCCCCAGGCTGAGGCAGAGCTGGCTGATGGGGGCTGGGACTCCCTGGGTGGAGAAGGCCCACTTCACGCCTCGAGGTCAGTGCCTCAGTGCCGTGACACACAGGCCAGCCCCTGGCACGCCCTGGAGTCTGGCACTTGGTCCAGTTCAGGGAGGGCATAGGCCCACCCCACAGCTGACCCAGGGTGACCTCACGAAGGCTCTGTCCCCCGGTGGCTGGTGGTGTCCACAGCA
Source organism: Nanger dama (assembly GCA_917880005.1). Lineage (NCBI taxonomy): Eukaryota > Metazoa > Chordata > Mammalia > Artiodactyla > Bovidae > Nanger > Nanger dama. Next base: position 301,533 of record CAKJTW010000193.1, on the reverse strand, counting down.
AGAATCCTCTGGGTGAGGGGTTCTGTGGTGGGTCACTTGCCTCAGCTGCTGGAGTGGAGGACTGAGGTAAGGGTTCAGGTTACCCGCTCTCACCATGGAGAGCAGGACCCCAGGCCAGGGCTCAGAGAGGTGGGTGGGGCCACACCACCTGGCCCCCTCCAACAGGGCCAGTCTTTGTCTATAGAATGAGGACAAGCAGCTCATCCCCTAGGCTGTGGGGTGGGTCCTGTGATGGGGCAGGCAGTGGGGGCTGGCTGCTCCCTTTCTCAGCCTCAGTCTTCCCATCTGTAAAGTGGGTACCCTCCCCACTCCTGTTCCACTGCAGGTGAGAGAGGAACCAGTGCCCACATGAGGCAGGAGGTTGCTCACAGACCCCAGTTCCTGGGTGTGGAATGGCAGGAGAATCAGGGCCCGGATGTGGTCCCAGCTCCGCCACCAGCCGTGGTGTGACCTTGGGTATGCGGCTCACCTCACCGGGGACATGGGTCAGTGATCAGGCCTCCCTCAGGAGTAGCTAGGGACACGTGAAGAGTGAGGCCCCCACAGAGTGCTGGCCCCAGTGCTTCTGCCTGCAGCCTACTGAGAACACCAGCACCCCGCACTCGTCTGCAGTCCCGCACAGGGAAGTCCTCCTGGGACCCGGCACTGCCAGCAGGACACTCCCCGCTAAGATGGGGAACAAAGGCCCACGGAGGCCCCTGGGGAGCTGGCAAAGGGAGGGTCAGGTGGGGGCGGAAGGGAGAGAGGGTGCTGCGGGGAGGGGCATGGCCACGGGTGTCCCCCATGCCGGGCTGCCAAACCCCGAGGTTTGGCTTCCTGACGCGACGGCCAGTGCCAGCCGGGGGCCCGAGATCAGGGCTGGCTCTCCCTGTGCTCGTGGAGGAAAGGTGGGGCAGGCGAGCCTGGGCTGGGAGTCTCGACCAGCAGGAGGTCTTGCGGGGGCTCTGTGGGAGACATGCTGGGGCTCCAGGAGGCAGAGGGGAGCCCCCTCGGGGGCGCTGTGTTTCCTGCTCTCCTGGGCCTGTGGCCAGAAAGTCCTCACAGAGCCTCAGTCTGTGTGTGCACAGGGGCTCAGGAGCCCAAGGGGAGAATAGGGGTGTGCTGGGAGAGGGGTAGGTGTGAGTGGCTCCCCCCGCCCCTGGGCCCCGTCCTGGCCTTCCTGACTGCTCTTGGCTCTGCACAGTCAATGTGCCCTGACCTCCGACCCCCAGGTCCACCCACTCTTCCCCTCCCAGCGGCTGGTCCCCAGATCCCACCTTTGCTCCTGAGTGGCCCTTCACTCACTCCCTCCCTCCCTGGCTCTCCTGGCCTGTCAGACCCTCTCTGAACCCAGCAGCTGAGGATCGTGGCCCTTGACCATCTCAAGCTGCTAGGACTGAATGCTTCTGAGGGACAGGTGACCACGGAGCTGGAAGCACCCACAGCCTGCGTCTCTGCCACCGCTAGAGCCGGTGGGCCTGGCCGGGCGTCCTCTGCTGAAGTGTGCTCCTTGGTTGCTGTGTCTTAAACTCTGCACATGATGGGACCCGTTCCTGTGTGTCCGGGTGTGCAGGTGAGGGTGGAAGCCCTTTCCGAGGACCTGCCTTCAGTCGTGCGTCCTACATGGAGCAGGACACAAGACCGGGTGCAGACCCCACGCAGGGGCTAGGGGCGTGGCCAGGGGGCCCACAGGAGGCGGGGCCTGGCCCAGCCCAGCCCACCTGCCCAGAGCCCGGCTCCAAGGGCCTCTCATGCCCCACCTGGGCCTGCTGGCCGCACCCTGGTCCAGCCCTGGTGCCCCCTGGGCAGTGGGCTGGCTTCTCCCCTGCTGCCTTCTGACAGTCCCCATCCTGGCCCTGCAGAGTCCTGACTGCCATCTCCTAGCAGGCCTGGGGGTCCTGGCCACTGCCTTGCCCCCTGCCCACCCCAACCCAGAGGTGGAGCTGAAGGAGCTGGGCAGCCACACTCACACCCGGCACTTGGCCTGCCCCAGCCAGGCCCTGGCACGTGGAGCCAGGCCCATGCTGACACCGGGAGCCCGGGACAGGAAGCAGGGTGTCCCAAGCTGACTCAGCTTTGTTCAGGCAGCCGCCTGGCGCCCCGGGGCGGGGGGAGGGTGCTCCTTGGACCAGCGCCATCACAGAGTAGGCTCCAGGGGATCTTGGTTCCATGGAGTGTTGGGGGATTGGACGAGCGTTTCGTGGTCAGGCGGGTTTGGGACTGGCTGGATAGGAGGTGCTGATGGAGCTTTTATTGCAGGGCGTTGGATGGGCAGAGCCCCTCTGACGGGCACCCTGTATAGCACGCTCAGGGCCTGCGGTGCCCAGGAGCCCGCTTTGGGAACTGGTGGCTGAGATCCCATGGAAGGGCTGGGAGGGGGGACCTTGGGGCCCCACCCAGGGCCCCGGGCGGGGGGGCTGTCCCACACAAGCCCTGCAGCCACAAACCTGGTAGGCGGAGGGACCTTGCTCTCCTGGCAGCACGGCAATGTGCAAATTTAACCTTTGGGTTTATGGCTCTATTTCTTTGCAGCAAATGTCACGGGAAATGTCAGGCTGAGGCTGAAGCTGATGGGTGAGGGGCCCATCGAGGAAGGGGTGCAGTACTGAGGGGCTCGAGCCATGGCAGGGCCCTGGGTCCCTCACCTCCTCCAGAGAGCCCTCTCAGATTGCCCCTCAACTGCTTGGGCCCAGCACGGTGTCCCTGGTCTGTCCCAACCCTTACAACCTTGCTGAGACCGTGCCTTTATTTACCTCCCGCCAGAGCCCAGATGGGACGGGGCTCGGGGACCTGCCAGAATTCTCCCTGGCCTGAGGTCTGGCGGCCGTTGGATCAGCCCGGGCAGGGCCGGCCTGCTGTGTGACCTTGGGCAGCACCACCCTCTCCCGGCCACCAGAGGCCTCATCCGTGATCCACAGTGGCCAACTCCCGGCCTGGTGCCTTCGTGGGTGGGAAAATGCCCTGAGTCGGAGGCGTGTGGGGTGCTGGGTGTGTGTACGGGGCCCCTGGGGGCAGGGGGCTGGCTCATGGCGCCCTGTGGCTACTCCAGGCAGAGAGTAGGTGCTCAGCACACAGAAGACTTGCACGGTGGGGCGGGGCTCAAGGCCAGTAGGCAGTCCATAGCCCCTGGACCTGCTGGCCTCCCGGGCCGGCCGGGCAGGGCCAGCTCTGAGGCCTCAGCCTGGCCTGCCATGGGGTCCGTCTGGTTAGCAAGCGTCCGCTTGCTCCCAGGGGCTGGTTAGCAAGCGTCCGCTGCCTCCGGGCTGTGTGCTAGGCGTGTGCGGATGAGGGGAGTCTCAGGCCCCTGCGCTGCCACCCCTGGCAGCTCTATACCTGTTTCCCCCCATGTGCCTCTCTGGGGGTCTCGGGCTCCCCAGCTTCAGTCTGTCTGGTGGTCATTGCCCTGTACCACACGTCCCTCCACCCCTGCATCCGGGCTGAAGGCCCACCGTCCTGGCCACCTCCCCGCTACTCCTTCCCCAAGGGCAAGTCCAATGTCAAGCTGGACCCCTCCCAACCCGCCTCCTGTATCCCTCCCCGGGGTCTGCTGCAGACTGGCCCACTCCTGGGCCTGTGGCCACGGACGCCCACGTATGCTCGCCGCCATCTCATCTTCCTTTCAGGCTCTGAGATGCTGTCCTAAAACACGCTGCCAGCCAGGCTCCTCCTGTCCCAAACTCTCCTGTGTCTGCCCCCCCCAACGAGGCTTGCATTGGGGGTCTCGTTCAGGAAAGTCTCTTCCGCTCCAGCTCCCGGGTTCCAGCATCTGGCACTCACACACCTGCCTCCTCACCGTCCATGTCTCCAAGTTCAGCCCAGGGCTGGTGTCTGGGCTCAGGCTGGGGTGGGTGCAGGAACGGTGGGGTGGCCCTCAGGAGTGCTCTGAGTCAGTGCCCAGGGCCCTGGGCGCCAGTGTTCTTTGGGGCCAGTAGCAGTTGAGCACGGGCCGGGTGCCCAAGGTGGCCCCCAGGGTGCAGGTCTGTAGAGGGTGCCCACCTGTGGGCAGTGCTCTTCACGAGGGCGCAGGGGCCCTGCGTGAAGAGCCTGGGCTTTGGGCCCCAGGCCAGCCATGCCCCAGCAGGCCCCTCGCCCTCTGGGCCTCCCTGCCACTCAGGAGGTTTCGAAGGGAGTCGGTGAAGACTGCTGCCTGGGGCCCCACTGGGGGTTTGACTGTCCCAGCTCTTGAGGCCCCTTTCTGCTCAGCTGGGAATCCCCCTGCCCTGCGCTGGGCCATGCTATGGGAAAAGAGGCTGTGATGGCGCTGCCTGAGACCCCCACATCCTGCCCTGCCCCGAGGATATCGGGTGGCGCTCAGATGGGAGTGTGGGTGCCTCCACCCGTGTGCCCCATCCGGGCCCCCACCCACCTGCCCACCCGCTGTGTGGCAGCCTCCCCTTGGGACAGTCAGTTTGGCCTGGAACCCTCCTTAGCCCTGCTGGTGGGGGAGAGCTGTGCCCCAAGCTTCACAGGACATAAGGGGCAGGGGGACTCCCGACAGGTCCCTGAGGGCGTCTGGCTTCCAGCTGTGTCCCCGGCAGGGTCCAATGCAGCGCCGCGGGGACCTTGAGATTCCTGTGACATAGTCAGGCCCTAGGGTCCCAGGGAGATGCCTGAAAGTCCACGAGGGTCCCAGAGGAGCTGGCGTGGGCGCTGACAGGCTGGTGAGGAGCCTGAGGCCTGGGCCCCACCGGGCTCCTGATGAGGCCACACCGGGACCCCGTCCTGGCCCAGGACCGGGGACTCCTGGTGTGAGCACAAGCCCCAGGACCCGAGGAGGGCCTGCTGTGTGGGGCCCGGGAGGGCGGGATCAGGGTGGGGGGTCAGGATGAGTAGGGGGCCAAGAGGGGTGCAGGGAGGGTTGAGGGGAGCTCGAGCTGGACGGACAGGGCCGTGGGGGTGGGAGTGGCGAGCTCCAAGCTCCCGCCGGCGGGCACAGGGCCCCTGGCCAGGTCCAGGCCGCACATCATCGCCGGCCTCAGCCCCAGTTTCTGCCGGGCAGAGGCTGACACGGGGACAGGTGTGACAAGCGTCTGGCTTCCTGTGCGAGAACCTGCAAAAGAAAAACTCTCCCCATAGAGACGTTCCTGCTGGTCCCTCCCGGACATCACCGAGGGCCCGTCACAGCCGAGACAGATGGTGGCCCTAGGGACCGCACTCGTCACCTGCTCCCGGGATGGTGGGGGTGGGGGCGGGCAGTAGCCTGGGGGTTCAGCACCTCTCTGGAGCCCTCCCTTCAGCACCAGGCCCCATTCACAGACCACAAACCCAGGTCTGAGAAGCCGAGGTTGCCGGAGTCCCCAGACTGAGCAGGGAGAGAGGACGTGAAATAAATTAGGAAAAATCTGGGCGAAAAGGCAAACGTGTGTCAGGCTGGGCAGAGCGTGGAGGCCCGGGCTGGAGCCAGGTGGGCGAGAGGCAGGGCCTCAGCAGGGCCAAGCAGTGTGACATGCAGATGGCCCCCAGTGCCCAGCTGCAGGGCATCCCCAGCGATGCCCAGGGCCTTCCGGGGCTGCTCCCCAGCCCGACCTCGGCCTCAGGCACTTCTGGGCTCCGGGGGCGGGTGCTCAGGAAACCAGGCCAGCCTGCCTGAGCCGCCTCGGGGCGGCTGGCACAGCGGCCGAAGTGCCCTGACCTGCTTTCCACGAGCAGCGGCGCCCGGTGCTCCCACCCTCACTGGTGAGAAGCCGCCAACGAGCTCCATCCCAAATTGATTTCAAATAAGGCAGAGTTATCACACAATCATATAGGAATAATTTATCACTCGTTAATAAAAGAGCAATTACTTATTCACATCACCCACGTGTTTGGATGCAGGCACACGACTGGGGCTCGCATAGAGGCAGGGGGAGGCCTGTCCGCGCTCCGCCAAGGTCAGCGGACCCCCACCCCGAGGCCCCGGGGTTTTCCCCCGGCTTCCCTGCTCCTGAAGGTCCCCAGTCTGGGGTCAGGGGTCGGATCTGTGACCCGGCAGCATCCGGGGTGGAGGACTCCTGAAGGGCCCAGTGCACGGATGATCTTCAGGCTGGAAGCGATCCCTCCGAGAGCCTGGATTTCCAAGGCCTCGGAGCCGAGCGCCCGATGCTCCCTGGAGACTGGGGGCGTCCTTGGCCACCCTTGGCCGAGCAACGGCTGAAGAGCAGCCAGCCGCCCGCCATGCGCCAGAGGCTTGGGGAGCATCAGTCCCAGTCTCTCCCCGCCCCGCACCTTGGAAATGCTGCCGCTAACCCACGTTCCTCTTCACCTTCTGGCAGAGACACTTTATTTTCTTCTTTTATTTATCTCTGTTTCTGAGGTTTCACTGCCAAGCCTGCAGTCTTTTTAAAAAGATAACACCGTGTCGGCCGCGTCTTGCTCAAAGTTAAAGCCTGCGCCGGGCCCTGGGAGGCTGGTCCTGGGGCTCTGGTGCGCGGTCCTCCTCCAACCCACCTGCTGCCCCCACGTGCCCTGTTCTTCCAGGAGGTTACCCCTGTGTCCATGGCTCCGACTCCAGCCCCCCGTTCTCTAGCACGCTCGCCAGCGAGGCTGCCAGTTGAATTCATAACCAGTGTTTCCTGACCCAGGTCACGCGGATACTCGTCACCGCGTGGCCTCGAGGGGTGCTCGCTCTGGCATGGCCCTTGGTCTCTCCTGGAGTTTACAGCTGGCGTTGTCTTTGGCCCTTGTCCCAGGTGCCACCCTCTGGGGCCTCCTCTGCTCCACAGCAGGCACTCTGCTGGCGGTCTGATTTCTCCCCGGGGTGGAGGGAGTGTCTCCCTCCAGGCCTTCACCTGCCATCCCCTCCTGGGCTAGGCACGTGGCCGTCCCTTCACAGCTGCCCCTGACTGCCCTTCACCACCCAGTCTTTCTTGGGGTTCGTGTTTCTTTCTGGGTTCACGTCCAGTTTTAGCTGAAGCACATTCCACTGTCTAAAAAGCCCCGTGAAGAACCAGTCTGTGAGCCCTCGAGTGTCAGCAGGTCTGAGCAGCGGGGCCCACTCCAGAGTGAGTGTGCAGCCGCGGCGCAGTTCCTCTCCTGACCCTGAGGCCGGAGGTCGTGCCACGAATGTCCCACGTTGTGCCAGGCACTCGCCCAAGGGGGTCTTCAGCCCCAGCAAGTTCTCCAGTGTCGTTTTTCATCGTCTGTCTCTCTTCCTAGAGTTCCCTAAGGCAGGTGTTGGCTCTGTGTGCATCTGTTTCTCTTCCATCTTTTCTCGTTGTTGCTGTTCTTTCTGGAAGACTTCCTCGACCTTGATTCCCAGACTTTCCATTGATTTTTGGTGACTTCAGCAGGTCTATCTTTAGTTCCTAGGATTTTCTTGTTTCCTGACAGCTCCTTTTCATAGCACCCTGTTCTTGTTTTATATCCTCCTCTGTCCCTCTGAGGACACCGGTTGATTTCCCTAGTTTTCCTCTACTCACTGCAGTTTCTGCTTCCTCTAGAATCATTTCCACTTTGTCAGCATTGGCACCTCTTCCAGACACCCGGTTTTCTGGGTAATGTTTACCGGGGAGGCATGGAGGCTGGTGGGGTGCTCTGTTGAGAGAGGGACCGTCGACTGGTGGGTGTGGGTGATCAGGCAGGAGCCACTCTGCACGTCCCAGAGGCCACGGCAGAGACCAGGGCCATCGTTCCTTGGGGCCCACCTCAGGCAGCCCATGGAGTGGGCTGCTTGGGCCTGAGGCGGCAGCGCTCGGGGGGTCAGGGAGCCCAGAGCCTCATTGGGCCGGGGCTCAGCGGCACATCCGCCACAGGGGCTGGCTCCCCAACACGCTCTCTGGGTCCCTTGGGGCTTGGGGGCCTGCCCTGGTCACTTGGTGTGGCGGGCGGTGGTCTTGCATGCTGTGCCCGCTCACCTGGTGAGCCCCTGAGCGTCCTGTGCCCTCTACCAGGCTCTGTGCCCATGTCTGAGGCGTGGGGTTGATGGTCCTCTCCTCACTGCACTGGGGGCATGTCGCTTAGCCCCCAGGAGTGAGGAGTGTTGGTGCCCCGGGTGTTCCCAGGAGGCCCACTGGCGCTGGGTGCATGTGAAGCTGAGGTGCCAGGGTGGACAGACGGGGCCTCCCTGGGAGCCGAGCTTGGCCACGACAGCCCCACGACCCACGGCCCTGACGCCAGAAGGCTCAGGGCTGCCTCGCATCCGCCCTGCGCTGGGGCGGGAGGGCCTCTCCTCCTCCGGGGCTCGGGGCACTTGCTGGCCCGCCAGCACCACACATCCACTTGGTGGGAGGAGGGGACAGAGAGCTGGGTTTGACGTACTTCCCCCAACGTCAGGATCCAGGCCGTGGCTGACAGCTCTTCCCATTTAAGGACAAATAATAAAAAGTGGGGCACCTTGGTCAGGAAAGGGGAGAGGCTGTGGCACGCAGGACCTCCTTGCCAGCAGGCCTCCCTGGAGCCTCCCGTGGACACACGGCCACCCGGAGGTGGTAGCCTTGGCCAGTGGCAGCGTCTCGGGCTGAGGGTCCGGGACCCCTGCTTGCCTCTAGCCAGGGTGCTCCGTGGGCCTTGCTGCCTCTCCCCACCGTCTCCCTTGCCGGTTGCTGCTCCACCCAAGCGCTGCCTCTCAGTTTCAAAGCCCCCCAAGCATCCCGCCCGGGTAAGCCCGTCTCGAAGCGCAAACCACCCCGGTCGGGAGCGTTTGGGAGGACTTGGCCCTCCTGGGACAGCAGGAGCAGGCTGCCAGTCCACCTGCTCCTCGGGTCAGCGGTGACCGCACTGGTCAAGAGCCAGGATAGGCTGATCCCCAGGGTGAGCAGTCCAGGGCCTCCAGAGCCCAGCGTTGTCTTCTCAGAGCTGAGTAAGTCCTGCTTTGCAGAGGCCGCCGCTGGCCTCATTGCCAATGCCGACAAGGGCCAAGGGCTCAGGAGCCGCAAACATGGCAGCCCATCAGCTTCCGCCACAAAGACCGGCCGACCCTCGGCCCGGCCCTGGGACTCCCACGTCTGCCGGCGGCTCGTCACAGCAGCCTCGGCGCCATCCAGCAGGCTCGCCTCTGAGCCCGGGTCACCCAGGCCCCAGCAGCACACTTCCAGAGAGGGTGTGTGTGTGGTGTGCATGTGTGTGTGTGCCCACAGTGCATGCCCGCAGCGTGGGCCCCGGGTGTGGGCTCCCACACTGCAGTGGCCTTGCTGGAGGCGGCCAACAGGGCCTCACAGGAACGGTCAGCTTCGAGCTGACCACAGAGGCAAGGTCCCAGGAGGACGAGGAAGGGGCGGGAGCCAGCTGTCGGCCCTGCCAGGCTCGGCATTTGGTCCAGGACAGGAGCGGGCAGTGGATGGCGGCGGGGCAGGCTGGTGGGCCTGGTGGTGCCTGTGTGGCAGCAGGGCCCAGGCCCTGGCGTAGGGCATGCCCCATCTCTGGGTCCCCCGGGGGCAGGGGCATGCCGGCCAGCAGCCAGTTTCCCATCAGCTTGCACTGGGATGCGGGCCGACGGTGGCCACTGCCCTGCACTAGCAAAGGGCCCCGGCGAGCCGGGCCGCGCGGACAGAGGGCCCCGGGTAACTAGGCAGCCGGTGTTGGCTGCGGGCCTGGCGGTGTTCATGGTGGGAGGAGGAAGCGCCTGCTGAGTCCCTGCTGGGTGTCGGGCGTGGCCTGCACACGCTCCTGGGGCTGGACCAGGCTTCCGGTGTGGTGTTATCCGAGGCACCCCGCCCCCCCACCCCCGCCCGCCCAGTGGGGCCCCGGGGAGATGGGCACCGTGGAAGAGCACGTGCCTGGACAGGGCAGGGTCCCAAGCCCTGCGTGCCAGCAGCCCACGCACCCCACATCCTGCCTGTCAGAGGGTGCTCTTGGGTCCTTGCTTGCGGTGGGCTCCAGCACACTTCCCTCTATGTCTGCCTGAGGCCAGCTGGGTTCCACGGCCCCGGCAGCCCCCTGACACCACGTGGTGGGGTCTAGTGTGCGCCTGGACCACAGGGTCCCAGCAGGGCCACGCCCGAGCCACCCTCAGAGCACGCGCTTCTATGCGGCCAGGCCCCCCACCACCATCACCCTCTGTGTAACTGCCTCCCAGGTGCTGTGTTGGCTGGAAATCGGGGGCTTGAGGCAGGGCTGCTGGCTGAGGCAGCGGTAGGAGCTTTGGTTCTCTGCAGCTCAGACAGGCCTTTCAGTGCCCAGACCCCCGAGCCTGGGACGCCTGCCAGTTCCCCTCGGCTCTGAGCAGGTGCCTCACCCGCCACCCCAAAACCACAACCCCTCACCTGTAAAACGGGCAACACGCTTGTCCCCCAGAGACTGCCGGGCCCGCTCACCCCGGGTCTGCCCGTCACGGGCTCTGCCCACAGCGGGCCTGTCACCCCCACTACTCAACCCCATGTCCCGAACCCTCCTGCCACGGGGGATCGGGTCAGCCCATGCCCCTCGCCACCCACCCCAAGCCAGGCAAGGGGCCCGAAATGGCCTGGCCACGTGTGCCGCACTGAGCATGTCTGTGCCTGCCGGCCGGACGGAAGGTGGGCGGTGAGGATGAGAAACAGCGATGACCGGGAGGGTGGCGGGGGGGGGGGACAGATGGACGTCGGGGGCGGGCGGTGAGCCCATCGCGGGTGGGGCCGGCAGGGATGGGGCACGGGCGCAGCCACGCTGGGGAGCCGTGACCCTCTGCGGTGCATGGACACCACCCCCACCCGAGCTATTTCTGGCCTGGTTAAGCTGGCTGTGGCCTCCTGTTCTGCCTTGTAACTGTGGTTGGCAATGTGACCCTCCATGGGACGTTCTTGGTGCTCGAGAGGGTCCTGGGCGGATGCTGCCCAAGCTCGCCACAGACCACCGACCCCAGGCTTCAGGACCCGAGGCCAGCTGCCCACACCTCCGAGCCTGGGCCCTGCTCCGGCCGTGGCCACGCCAGCTGCCCTTTGGGCCGGGACTGCTGGTGCCTCCTGCCCCTCCTGGCCGTTCTGTGGCTCCTTGTTTTGCCCATGTTCCCCAGGACCTGCTCTGAGTGGCAACAGGTCACAGCTTAGCCTCTCACTGCCTAACCTGAAGGTGGGGTTCACACACCGAAAAGAAAACAGGTTTTCGTGCGACTCCGACTCAGGCCTTTTTTGTACCAGCTGGTGGGCCCTCGTGACAGCCTGCGGAGTGGGTGTCACAGCCACTCCATTGCCGCAGGGAGGCTCTGGGCCTCCAAGGCTGGCAGCCCTGCACCATCTCTTTGGTGCAGATGGCCTTGGAGGCCACGCCAGGCCCGACACCTCCCAGCCTCCTGGCCTTGTCAGCCAGCCAGGAAGAGAGACCCTGAACAGCGTCTGGTCCCCAAGCCCCCGCCCCCAAGGCCTTAGGGGCTGGTCCTCCCCTGAGTGCAGCCCTGAGCCATGGACCACGGCTCCAGAGCAGGCCTGGCCTAAGCTGGAGGCGCCCCTCTGTGGGGAGAGCACCGGAGGAGACCCGGCCATTCTGTGCAGAGGCCCCGGGACAGGAGGACTTGGCTCTGAGGGAAGCTGAGGGGGCCTGCTGGCCTGGCAGGGACCCAGGTTGTGAGGCTTGCAGGGGCCCTGAGGGGGCCTGGCGTGCTGTGCCGTGGTCTCTGTGAATGAGGCCCGCGGGCGGGGCGGTTTCTCACCTTGTGTGCAGGAGGTCAGCTCCCACTGGGGTCCAGGGGGCCAGGGCAGTGGGCGGCCAGCCGGAGCCTGGGGGTTACTGAAGGGAAAGAAAGAAGAGCCAGGTGAGCAGGGCGCAGCCTGAGGGCATCTGATGGGGGCAGACCTGGAGCCCTGAGAGGCCAGGACAGCGGAAGCCAGCAAGCAGGGGGCAGCGGGACAAGGGGATGGGCTGGGAGACAGTCTGGGGATGGCTGGGCGGGGGGTGACGCCTTCTAAGGCAGGAGGGATTAGGTGAGTGCTGGGGTCCAGGCCCTGGGGCGTGGCCGGGGCAGCCTCCCACCACCTGGTGGGGGCCCCCACGTTCCAGGGCACCCGCCGTGAGTATGAACACATAACCCAAAGTTGGGCTTGATTATCTCATAAAGAGATGCCCCCTCTGCTTGCTCAGCAGAGGGGTTGCCATGGAGACCAGCGGGCAGGCCCCAAGGGGGCCAGGCCGGAGCCAATTACCGAGGCTGAGGCGAGGAGCGGGCCCACCGCCGGCCGCTGTGCTGACAGCAGGGCCCATGCAGAGGGACGGACCCTCAGAAGTTGGTTTCAAAAAAGCCGCCGGCTGGGCAAGAGGGGAGCCATGTCTGTGTGCCTGATGCCTGCCTCCGGGCAGGGCCCCAGACACGTGGCCCACAGCTTACCGTCCTCTGGAGGCCCCTCACGGTGGTGGCCAGTTACGGCGGCGAGCTGACCAACCCAGACAACTTCATAGACCGTGGCTGCCGGCCTGGGGCCCCGGGTCAGGGGGCGAGGGTAGCAAAGCTCAGTCGGCAGGCATGCGGCGGCTTGGTCACGCCGGCAGCCCAGCCGTGGTGGTGAGGTCCAGAGTCTGGCCTGATGAGGAGGACTGCCCCTCGCCCGGCCCCCCACCCCAGAGAGGCCCCTGCCATGAGGTTTCAGGAACAGGAAGTACCATTTTCATAGCACAGGCACATTCTGCGGTAACAGCAGTGAGAGACCACGGAGCTGGCTTCACCGGGCCCTGCCTCCCAGAGGGGGGCTTGGAAGGAGACAGTAGGGAGGGGATGCCAGCTGAGATGCCACCCGGGGACCTCCTGTGCTGCCAGCCAGGGAGGGGCATCCAGGGCTTGCAGGGGGGCATCCGTGTCCCCAGCAGCCAACAAACGGCCCAGCCCCAGTGGACACACCCGGCCTGCTGGGCCTCTGGGCTTGGGGCAGGCGTCGGCACCTGCCCAGGCAGAGAGGACCCAGGAAGGGGTGGGAGCCCAAGGTCACAGTCCTGGGTGGGGGAAGCTGGCCCGTGGTCCTCTCCTTTCTCCCTCCCGGCTTCAACCCCAGCACTTCGCTGGCCTCAGGTCTGCAGAATCCTGCTCTTAGCTAGCTGTCAAAGAAGGTGTTAGCTGTCAATGCAGGTGTTAGCTGTCAAGGAAGGTGTTAGCTGATAACTCAAGTGTTAGCTGATAAGCCGTAACCCTCCCAGGGGGATTCACATTTTAATAGACTCACTCCCAAGAGAGAAAGAACCTCTGCATTCAATGCAGAGGCTCTAACGGTGGGGTGCCAGGCAGGGAGCCCAGTGGTGGGCATGTGACCCTACCGGTGAGCCCAGCCTGGGGACAGCACCCAGGAGGAGCAGCGCTCTCCCACCCACTCCAGGTCTTGGGTGAGGCCCCGTGATGGGGGATGGAAGAAGGGAGCTGCACGCCCCTGGCTGGGACGGAACCCCTGAGAGAGTGTCTGGGCGGGAGGGGTTGGGGGCAGCTGGACTGGAGTAAGCTCCTCGCCTGGGTAGGAGATGGAGCAGAAAATGAGGTGGAGGGGAGGAGGTGGCCAGAGGTTCACCAGGAAGCACGCCTGCCTGGAGGGCTCTCGGGGCGGGGCTGCAGCACCCCCAGTCCTGGACCTGCCTGCCCCCTGCCCCTGCCCTCGGGGGCTCCTGATGCAGGGGCTGGTGGAGCAGGTTCCTGGTCCGGCTGTGGGACCAGACCCCAGCTGAGGGCCGAGGGGCTGCAGCTCCTGGCTCCCTAGGTGGTGAGGCCTCTTTGGAATCCAGACAGGCCTTGGCTCCAGGGGCTCTGGGTCACAGCCCCACCCTTCCTGCAGCCCGTGAGGACCTTCTTGGGGTGGGTGGTGCTGCTGCAGAAGCTGTCAGGAAGACAGGCCTGGACATGAGCAATAGCCCCAGGCTCACGGCGTGACTGGGAGCCACCTGGTGCGCCAGTGTTTGCCAGGGCTTCTCCCCCGCCTGGCCTGTGAGGCTGCTGGCGCTGGGACTGCACACAGGCCCACCGGCTGTCTGGCGTCTGCAGGTATGAGTGTCCATCCCAGGAGGCCTTACCGTGGACCCCGAGTGGTGGCTGCAGCGTGGCAGCTCGTGGTATTTGAGTCCCAGGCGGCAGTCAAGATTTCCCGGGAGCTTGAGAATCCTGGCGGGTTTGGGGGTGCAGCAGCTTCCTCATGGCAGGTGGGGGCAAGGATCCCCGCACTAGAGGTCCCCGGGCCCAACAAGGCCCCGCCCACTCACAGGGACAGCAGCCCCTTCCCGCACAGCCCCGCCCTCGCCGGCCCCGCCCACTCACAGGGGCGGAATCCCTCCTGCAAACGCTGGGCCCTCCCCTACCCCCTCACAGCCCTCCCCTCTGCCCACAGGAAGCCAGCTGCTGGCCTGGGTGCTGTGGCTGCAGGCGTGGAGGGTGGCGGCGCCCTGCCCAGGCGCCTGCGTGTGCTACAGCGAACCCAAGGTGACCACCAGCTGCCCGCAGCAGGGTCTGCAGGCTGTACCCGCCGACATCCCGGCCGCCAGCCAGCGAGTCTTCCTGCATGGCAACCGCATTGCGTACGTGCCCGCCGCCGGCTTCCCGCGCCTGCCGCAACCTCACCATCCTGTGGTTGCACTCAAACGCGCTGGCCCACATCGACGCGGCCGCCTTCTCCGGCCTGGCGCTCCTGGAGCAGCTGGACCTCAGCGACAACGCGCAGCTGCGGGCCGTGGACCCCGCCACCTTCCGGGGCCTGGGCCGCCACACACGCTGCACCTGGACCGCTGCGGCCTGCGGGAGGCTGGGCCCCGGCCTGTTCCGCGGCCTGGCCGCCCTGCAGTACCTCTACCTGCAGGACAATGGGCTGCAGGCGCTTCCCGACGACGCCTTCAGCGACCTGGGCAACCTCACGCACCTCTTCCTACACGGCAACCGCATCCCCAGCGTGCCCGAGCGCGCCTTCCGCGGCCTGCACAGCCTCGACCGCCTTCTGCTGCACCAGAACCGCGTGGGCGCGTGTGCACCCGCACGCCCTTCCGGGACCTCGGCCGCCTCATGACACTTTACCTGTTTGCCAACAACCTCTCCGCGTTGCCCGCGGAGGCCCTGGCGCCCCTGAGGTCCCTGCAGTACCTGCGGCTCAACGACAACCCCTGGGTGTGCGATTGCCGGGCGCGCCCGCTCTGGGCCTGGCTGCAGCAGTTCCGTGGCTCCTCGTCAGAGCTGCCCTGCAGCCTGCCCGCGCGCCTGGCCGGCCGTGACCTCAAACGCTTGGCCGCCACCGACCTGGAGGGTTGCGCCGTGGCCTCGCGGCCGGCCCCTCCCATCTGGACCGGCGGGCCTGCCGCCGAGGAGCCTCTGGGGCTGCCCAAGTGCTGCCAGCCGGACGCCGTGGACAAGGCCTCGGTGCTGGAGGCCGGGAGGCCCGCCTCGGCTGGCAACGCTCTCAAGGGACGAGTCCCGCCTGGCGACAGCGCACCGGGCAACCGCTCTGGCCCCCGGCACATCAATGACTCGCCCTTCGGGACCCTGCCGGGCTCGGCCGAGCCCCCCTGACCGCGGTGCAGCCTGAGGGTTCTCAGCCCCCGGGTTCCCCACCACGGGCCCACGAAGGCGGCCGGGCTGTTCCCGCAAGAACCGCACGCGCAGCCAGTGCCGTCTGGGCCAGGCGGGCGGTGGGGGCGGCGGGAGCGGGGGGGTGGAGGGCTCAGGCGCCCCCACCCGGCCTCGCCTGTGGCCTCGTCCCCCTGGCTCTGGCGCTGGTGCTGTGGACGGTGCTCAGGCCCTGTTGACTGGCCCCCGAGCGCAAGGCCTCACTCACCAGCTGGGTGTGTGTACATACGGGGTCCCCTCGCGCCACCAGCCAGCCGGGCCGGGCGCCCTCCTGGCGGTGCTGCCCACCGTCCGCCTGCCTGCCCCTCCCCCATCTCCACCCGTCATGTTTACAGGGGCACGGCGGGGCGTTTGTTCCAGAACGCCGCCTCCCGCCCGGAACGCAGTATATAGAGATACGCATTTTATTTTACTTGTGTAAAATATTGGACGATGTGGAATAAAGAGCTCTTTTCGTAAGCTGTGGCCTCTCAGGCTACGGGGTGCTGTGAGCCAAGGGAGGGGGTGAGCCGGGAAGTCCCGCCCCGCCCCCTTCACGGCACCGGAGGCCCTGGAAGGTGGGGGAGGGGGGCCTGCTGCAGGTGCTGCGGCCTGGGTGGGCAGCAAGACCCCTTTCAGCCCAGCACTTGTGCCAGCAGGGACCTGGAGAGCTCCGGCCGCCCCGCCCCGCCCAGCCCCGCTGGAGAGCCTTGGCCCCTCCCTCCTGGCTGCCCTGACGGTCCCCAGCGCCGACCATGCCCCGCAAGACAGGGCTGCCTCCGTGGGGCCATCTGCCCTGGGGCTGCACGGAGTCCCCAGCGTCCCGGCCTCCCAGCACCGCCGGCTACCCCCACCAGCTCCCGTGGGGGTGGGGGTGGGGGTCGCAGAGGATCCTGCAGGTGGGCCGGGTGGCCCTGATGGGGCCCTAGGCCGCCAGAGGCCCGCTGGGGCTGTGTGCCGCCTCAGCCCTGGGTCTGGGGGCTGACGGCAGAGCCGGAGCCGAGCCTGCGCTCCACACGCCCACGCCATTCTGTACACACGTGCACTCACAGACCGGGCAGGGACCACACGTGTGCACACATATGCACGCGCACGTGTGCTCACACGCAGCACGAGCAAAAAATATCAACATGCACGTTTTCCCAAAACCTGGGCGTAAGGACTCGAACTAGAGAAGCCATGTGGCCAACTCCCTCCCCAGGGCGGGGCCTGGGGGCCGAGGTGGGAGGAACACACGGTCTGCTGGGGCGGGGGTGGGGGGGTAGCGGGGGCGAGCGTTGCCGTGGAGCCAGCTGGCTGGCCGTGGGTGCGGCTGGGGCTCCAGAGCCCAGGGGAGGGGCAGCGGACCGGGTGTGCTCAGCAACCAGCCCCTGCTCCCCCACCCAGACCCTCCCGCGCCCCTGGTGGGGGGCTCAGACCCCACTGCTGTCCAGGCCCAGCAGATTCGGGCTGCTGTGGGGACGGAATCTCTCTGTCTCTCAGGTCCGGCCCCTTTCCTCCACAGCTGGGTCTTCCCACCACCTTCCTGATGGCTAGGAAACCGCAGATGCCCGTCTGCACAGAGCTTGGAGGCACACCTGAGCTGCTCGCCTTGCACACCTCCTGGGATGGGGTGGACACTGCTTCTCACTGAGAGGCACCTGTCTGCCCTTGGGGCACTCCTAAGGCTGACTGTGTCTGCTCCCACCAGCTGGCCCGCAGGTGGGGGGCTTCTCCCAGCCCCCAGGACAGAGAAACCCAGGCCACAGCAAGCAGGGGAACCAGGACAGGGCTAGCCAGGCCTCCAAGGGTGAAGCTGGTGGACTGGGGGGCGGGGGTGTGGTCTCGTGGACTTTGTCCCCGTTCTGATTTCCCGAAAAAGCCCATCTGGCCGCTGTGAACACAGTGGAGACTCATGGGTAGGCACACAGGTCTGGCCAGGCCCAGGTCAGATGGGGCCCAAGAGGGATGGGCATGTTTGAGCTGGACCCAGCAGAAGGCAGCGGTGGGCAGGGCTCCCGGCCCTGGTGCTGAGCAGCCTGCGCCCGAGGTGGGGGTGCCCGGAGGAGCGGCCCCCCGTTGTCAAGGCCTAGGAGACATCTGGGCGGGGGGTGTCGCGTGGGCTGTGCAGGCTGAGCTCAGGAGAGGGGCCCGGGCTGGAGGACAATTTGGGAGTTGTGAGTTTGGGTGATATTTACAGCCCAGGAAGCAATGACATCACCAACTGGCGCTGGGCCCGGGGCGGCAGGCTCCGCTCCTGCGTGTCCCACCCAGCCCGGACCCCCGCCCATCACCGGGTCCCCGGGGGTCAGGCCCACTGGACACTGGGAGCCAGGTGGGGAGCTGACTCAGGCCACAAGCACAGCACCAGTGTCCACCGCCCCAGGCTGGCTGCTGGTTTGCCAGGGCGCTCCTGGCCCTCGTCCAAGGGTGGCAGGCCAGCCACAGGGCAACGGCACACGGGTCCCTCATGGCTCACAGCAGCCCTTCCCGTCCACACCCAGAGTGGTCAGGGCAGGGCGACCCCCGGGGCCTGGGCTGGCAGGGGCGGTGGGAGATGAGCAGCCCTCTCGGGTGCTGGGTTCAGGCGGGGCCACTCCCCGGCATTACTTCTGCCAGCCATGAGCTTGGGGGCCTGAGAAGGACAGGGTGGCCTGCCTGCGGGAGGGTTGAGGCCCCCGGGACCACCCTGCACTGCCTGCAGGGCTGGCCCAGGTCCCCAGACACGAGCACCCGCCCCCATCTCTCTGGTGCCCGGGGCTCCGCACAGTAATTGGAAGAAACATCAGGATAATCCTTGAATTAGTTCTGAAATAATAGAAGCAGCTGAACGTTCAGCAGCTGATGGTGGACCGATGTCCATGGAGACGGAGAACACGTCAGGAGCACCTTTACAGGAAAGAAGCCTTTGTTGGCGGGTAAGCTGGGTCCCAGGGCTGCAGGGTGGCTGCTGTCTACAGGCGGGGTAACTTGGTCCTGCCTTGGCCCCACAGAGCCTCTCTGCCCCCACACGCTGCCCTGAGGCTACCCTAGAGCCCTGCACACCCGGCCCAGCCTGTGCTTGTCCTGGGGGGTGGACAGCAGCATCCTAGATGCAGCCCTGCCCGCGTGGCCAAGCTGGAGCCCTGGGGAGTGTAGTACCCCACTACTGCCCATCCAGTGCCCAGACAGCAGCACCGTGGGGTCCTCCTCCCAGCACCCTCTGTTCACATCAACACTCAATTCTGACATTGCCCCCTCCTCCAAGAAGCCCTCTGGGATCGGGATCCCAGAGGGCTGAGGAGGCTTATCCCTCCCCAGCCAGGTGGTCGTGGAGGTCCTGGAAGGCATCCACAGGGCCCAGACCCAAGGGTCCAGGAGGTCCAGACGTGGGGCCTGGGCTGGGGCAGGTCAGCAAACCTCACTGGCCCTCGGTTTCCCTCCTGTCACAAGGAATGAGTAAACCCCACAGCAGGGTCCCTGTGACTCATGGAACCTCTGTGAGTGGAGCCCAGGCCGAGCCAGCACCAGCAGGACTGACTCCTGGGCCGCTGAGACAGCTGCAGCCCAAGAGAGGGTGGGCAGCCCGTTCCGGCCACACCATCTGCGAGCTGTCCCCCAGCAGACACCCCCTAACCCCACAAGCCTGTCTTCTGGGCCTTCAGAGCTCTCATTCGGATTCCCAGGCTGTGCAGGCCACAGTGGGGCTGCTGGGGCCGCGGCTGGAGCACCCACCGAGCAACCCTTTCTTCCTGCAGCCGACGGCACCCCGGGCTGGGCAACAAGAAGCAGACAGACGCCCAGCCTACAGCCCCCGTGGGAGGCCTGGGATCCTTCATGCTGGCGTTTCCCAGGCTGAGCTGGGGGCCAGCAGAGGTGCGACTGGACTTCGGGCGTCCACCCCTTTGGCTGCCTGGGACGGGTAAGGGGAGGCCAGCTGTGTGGTCTGGCCTGCAGAAGCCCCCCAGGGCGAGCCCAGTGGCCCCCCCAGGAGAGGCCTGGGGCCCTGGCCCCTGCTCTGTGGGGAGCGCTAATTAAACCCACTGCTAACAACTCAGGGGGCAGGAGGCTCTGATCTGTCGTCACGAAGGGCTGTGCAGAGGTCTGTGGGCCATAATGGAGCATCCATCTCGGGCAGGGAGGATGGGGAGGCAGACCCTCCCTCTGACGTGGGCTCAGGCTACAGGGGCACTCACTGGGGACCGAGGGGCAGTGATGTGAGCCACGCAGGGTGACGGAGGCTGGGCAGGGGAAACAAAGCCAGCCCCCCAGGAGGGTCTGGGGGTGGGAACCAGCGACCCCAGGTCAGGGGCTGCATGAGGCACACAGTTATTTGTGAAAAATGATGGAACAGAGACGAACAGTGGGGTGGATGCAGGGGTGCCAAGTCGGGGGTTTCTGGGCCTCGGGAGCTTGATGCGGGGGGGTCTGCCTCGGGACCACCGAGGCCTCTGAGAACCAAGAGGAGCTTCGTGGCTGAGCCCCCAAGGGGCCCCTCTGCCCCTGGGAGCAGCTGCAGCTGGCCACCTCCAGGCTCTCACCCACCCCCATTCCTGACTCCTGCCCTCCCACCCCAGGGCCCCTGTCCTGTCTCCCCTCTGCCGGCTCCCCGGGCAGGGCCAAGGGCCCCTTCACACACCCGTCCACCTGCTCGCCATCCACACACACCCTCCATCCTGCCCTAAACAGGCCCCGCCGCTGGGGCCAGGGAGAGGGCCCAAGGCTCTCCTCTCACCAGGCCAGCGCCACCAGGACACACACGGCCTCCAGCCCTGGACCCCAGGCCGGCGGGGGCACAAAGCAGCCCCGAGGCCACGTCCTGGGCCAAGCCTGACTCAGAGAGGCCACCCAGGCCCAGGGCAGGGGTGCTGCTCTGCCGGCCCCCATGCCTCCTGCTAGGTCCAGGCTGTCTGGGGGACCCGGCTGGGGACCCACCTGGTCTGCCAGGGACAGACACACCCAAGGGCAAGATGGCCCCCACCTCGCTCTCCCCACGCAGGTGAACTGGGTCCAGTGGCGTCTGCAGGTCTCCCGCCCATTAGGCGCAGTCTGTGAAAACCAACCCCAATTAGCACCACCACACAGAAGCACCCAGTGCTGCTCTCCAGAAATAGGGGCGTGCACCCGGGTGAGAGCCCGGGAAGTGAGGGGGCGCCTGGCGCCCGCCGTCCCCACAGCAGCATCCCTGGGGGCTGCTGTGTCCTCGCCGCTGTGCTGGGCACCGGTCAGTCAGGGCAGTGTCCGGCTCCCAGCAGCCTCCACCCCACGCGTCCTAGCAATGCTCCAAGACCCGGATCAGAGGCCACCTCCTCCTGACTGCACCCACCAGCCCCAGAGTCTGAGCCCTCATCGGCCTGCGGACAGAGCCCTAGCCGTGTTAGGGTCTGGACTCAACCCAACCCTCCTTGGCCAGGGGGATCCCAGCCTCCTGCCTGTGATGAGCCAGCACTGGGCCTCGGCTGCCTCAAGCCTCCCCCAGAAGGCTTTTCTTGGTCTGGAGAGGGGGTGTGGGTGCAGCCATGAAGCAGCATCGCCTTCCCGGGCCCGCGGGGTGGCCTGAGGCGGAACGGAGCCCTCAGAACGGACAGGGCTGCGCAGGGGGCTCGGCCTCCGCCAGCCACGCAACCTGCCGCCCTCCTGGTCATGGAGGGTCTGTCTCCTGCAGCCTGGCTGGGGCCCGGGCTCACCTGTCACCTGTAGCCCGTGAGGATGGGGCAGGGTCTCCTGGGGAGCCTGGTGAGGGGTGCTGGGCAGAGGGAGGTGACCGGGCATCCCTGGAAGGATGCGTCTGGAGGGTCTGCCCATCCCACAGCCTCTGGGGTCTCCAGGCCCCACGACGGGCAGCTATCTTTCCCGAGCCATCCCCTTCCCGAGCTCGGCCCACAAGCTAAAGACACTGCGATGAAGCATCCGACTCACAAAGTCAGCCATACAGCACTGATGAGAGGACGGGCTCCCATGGGGGGTGCGGGGACCTGAATTCGGGCACCAGATCTGCCTCAGCTGTGGGTGAGAGCACAGGAAGTGGGGCCAGGGGACGCCCCATCAGCCCAGCACCTGCCCGTTCAGAGCTGAGGCCATGGAACGCTGTGAGCAGGGGAGGCCGCCAGAGAGGAAGGTACAGTGCCCCCTGCTGTGGGCCCAGAGCCCAAAGAAGGCCCAGCCCTTCCCTGGGCCCCTGTGGGGGCCTGCCTGGGGGTCTTATTCTGGGGGCCTCACAGACTCCCCCGCCCCAGCCGGGACCCCCTAACCCCATCCAGGAGCCCCCACCCCAGCCAAGACCCAGCAGCCGTGCTCTGCGTGTGGGCCCTCAGTCCTGAGAACAGCAGCCCGTCTCCCCTTCCAGGTCCCTGCAGGGACTCAGAGCTGGCAGGGTGGGCCCAAGTGGTCAGAGAGCTGGCACCTCGTCACAGTCGGAGCTGGGCACAAAGGGGTGGCCCTTCGGCAGCGTGGGCGGCTTTGGAGTCAGACGTCTCCTCGGAACAGGCTGCAGGCACGCGGCTGGGGGCGGGCTGAGGACGGGCCTTGCTGGAGCTGTACCCACAGGCCTCCAGGAGCCCTGGGCCCCTCCCGCTGGATGGCGACGGAGGGAGGAAGGGCCAGGGCAGGGCCCTGCTGAGGCCACCACGGCCCCAGAGTGTCCCCATCGCAGCACGGCCACGCCCTCCACGGTCCTGCCCCTGGCACCAGGGAGGGCACGGGCCAGTCTGGACGCTGTGGCCAGCTGTTCATTAACCAGGAGACTTGCCAGCGATGGCTGTTTCTGGCTGGCTGCCAAGTGCGCCACCCAGAGGGAGCTGAGTGGGGACACCACACCCATGAGCCCACCAGTGCTTTCCTGGCGACACTACGTGGGCAGCGGGGGTCCCTGGGCCCAGAAGGCCCCGGTGCTCCTGTGTCCCGGTCAGGGGCACTGTGCTCAGCACCCAATCCTGTGTCCCCGGCTGGAGGCTGGGCCCCCAGATGGCACGTGGGCTGGGCAGGCAGGGTGGCATGTGGGCTCCTGGGGGACAGCTCCCGCACCCCGGCCCCCAGCATGGCCACCACAGTGCATGCTGTCCACCTGCCAGCCCGGAGCCTGGAGAGTGCCCCCTGCCTCGAGTGGGCCCCACCCACCCCTCCCGCCCCGCCCCACCCCGACCCGCCTGTCCCCGCCCCACCCTGCCCTGCTCCACCCTCCCCTCTGTTTGGGCCTTCTCTTTGACACATCTACACAGGCACCTCGTGCCCACTTTGTCGACGTCGGCACGATCTTTGCTCACTGGAGCCTGGCACCACAGAGAGGCCTGTGCAGCCTGGAATAGCTCCTGGTCTCTGGGCACGGGAGGAGCACGGGCCCCAGGGCAGGGGGGCAGCCTGGGGCTGAGGGAGCTGCCCCGACCTCCCCTGCTCAGGCCGCTGGGCCAAGCTGGCATGGACGGTTATCATCGTGAGGCGGCAGGACACAAGAGCCCAGGTGCTCCGTCCGGGGGGAGCACAGCGGCAGGGAGGTGGCTGGGGTGGGGAGGGGCCAGCAGACTGCAGACCCAGGGGCCGCCCCGCCAGACCGGGCCTCGTTTTTCCTTCTGTGAAATGGGGTAATAGGGAGACCTCCTCAGGGAGTCCCCAGAGGGCCCCCAGGCTGGTTCCTCTGCTCAGCAGTGGGTGCTCTCCAGGGACCTCATGACGCGGGCCAGGTCTGCGAGGAGCCCTCAACATGCAAGCGCACTCTCACGCACCCACAGAGTGCACAGCACCCACACGTCCCCTGCCCACCAGCGCTCCACCTTCTTGCACAGTCGCGTGTCTGGGGCTCCTCTCTTCCATCCTAAGGCCCTGCCTGTCGTCCCGCGGCCCTTGGCTGCCCTGGCAGATGGGCTTCCCGGGCCTGACCGTGCGACCCTGGGCACAGCCCCCCAGTCCGCCGGGTGCCATGGGCTCTGGACCCTCACTCGTGCTCAGCTCTGGGCCGTGACGATGGTCAGGAGGGACCCCCTGGTAGCCTGACCCCATTTGCCTGGCGTTAACACTACAAGCTGCTGCGGAACCCAGGCACATCCCTGCCCCCAAGGGCAGGCACTGCAGTGACCATGGGGCATGGTGGAGGGGGCCTGGGCTGGGAGGTCCACCAGCCTCCAGCATCCACAGCTGGAGCCTCCCGAGGTCTTGGGGGCTTCTCTGGAGAAGGAGGAGGAGGAAGCAGGAGGAGACCCCGAGAGTGTGCACACAGTCCTGTTTTCAAAGGCCCATGGTCTGCCACGGCCACACTCCAAACCCAGTGAGTGTGCTCCAGACACCTGCCCTGTGTCCATGCAGCTGAGGGAGGTGGGCACAGGTCTGTGGAGCTGAGCGAGCTTGGGTGTAGCCCGCGTGGGCTCCAGATCTTGCACCCCAACTGCATGCCTCTGGGCACAAGCTCACCCCCTCGTCTGGCCTGTGCTCACAGCCCATGGCCTCGAGGGGCCTCCCCATCTCCCCAGGACGGGACCCAGAGGCCTCGGCCTACGGGACGTGGACTTGGGGGCTGAGATGCCTCAGGGTCACAGGCATGGCCTCCATCCATCCTGAGCCTCACACAAGGAGCTGCAGGGAGGCTGGATCCGCAAAACGGCCACCCCAGGGAGCCGCTCAGACACGCTGACTGTAAACAGCTGTTAGTTTCTTGGAGAGCAAAATAAATTGTTTTAACAGCAGAGCCGTTATTCTCTCTGCAACTTGGGGCTAAGGGCCCTGGGAATTCCACACCCTGCTCCAGCTCGCACCCTGGTCCCGCCCCTGACAGTGAGGCGGCTCAGCCAGCCCGGATTCTGGGTGAGCCTGTCCAGCCTGGGCTGCTTCCAGGAGCGACCTCTCCTCCCCTCCACCTGCACCCCACCCACCACAGCGGTGCTGGGGCCTCTCAGCAGGCCTTGCCTTGGGGACCGCACCACTAGGCCCACGCCCCGGGACACTGTGGGCTGGGGTCGCGCCAAGCAGGGTGAGCAGCTGCTGGGGGCCGGTGATCCCTGCTGCAGCCCTGAAACCTGCCCGCGGCTCCTGCGGCCCCTGCTCAAGGTTCACGGCTGGTTCTGTGTGTCAGTGAACACGCCACATGTGTGCCCGTGAGGTCACGGGGTTGGCCTGCCTAAGAGGGAACCCTGCCTCAGTCTCGACCGGAGCTCCCCTTCCCCCAGACCCTGCACGGCACCCTGGCCTTCAGGCACTAGGAGCACTCCTCCAGGGCCTGGCCATGAAATGCTGGCCAGCCAATGACCCCCTCTCCAGGCCAGCAGCCAATGCACAGCCCCCCACGGGAGGCTTGTGCCCTTGTCACCCCGCTCTGGAAAGGGCTCTGGGGTGGTGCCCTGGGCTGGGCAGAGGGTGCTGGCCGGGATGGGTCTATGCACGGTGAGGCAATCTCGGAGCCCGGACAGAACAGCAGCTCAGCCCACCCACCCGCCCTCCACGACCGAGAAGCATCATCGGGCCAGCCATGCACTCCTCAGTAAAGACAGGAAATCCATACTGGGCTGAGCGATGCTTCCAGCGAGGTCAGACCTGCTGTGGGGGCAAGGAGGCAGACGGGGGGCAGGCCAGGCTCCCACCCTCGCCGCTCACAGGCTGGGCCCACACCCTCGTGCTCTGTGAGGCTGGCCTGGGCCGTCCCAGGGCCAGGCCCCACCAGACTCCACTGGCCCTTGGGGGAGCCCGGGGGTCAGGCCCTCATAAGCAGGTGGCAGGTCCTTTCCCCCACCCGCCCCAGCCTACTCCAGCATGGCAGAGTTCCAAAGGCCGCTGCTGGGTGCCCCCTACTGCTGCCCGCCCGAGGGCAGAGCTCATCCCCGCAGCGAGCTGTCACCGTGGATACCACCTGCACCACCCAAGGCTGTCAGTGCCCCTCAAAGTGTTCCTCTGGCCCCCTCACTCTTTGGCCTGAAGGGGTGGCAGGCAGGATTGGCATCCTGTGTCCCCCAGGGGACCCACTTGCCAGGTGTGAGGTCAGGCTGCGTGGTGCTGGGGCTCAGTGATGTTTGTGAATGAATTGAATGAGTCAGTGAATGAATGAATGAGTGAGTGAGTGAGTGAATGAATGAGTGAGTGAGTGAGTGAGTGCATGAGTGAGTGAACAGGATAAAAGGACAAATCCCCAGGGGTCCTCCAGCCCCAGGCGGTGGCCTGAACTTGCGCTCCAGGCCCCACGCCCAGGGGCCCCGTGGAGGGCTCTGGCTTCAGCTCTGTTTGGGGCTCCTATGGTGCCTGCTGCAGGGTGCCCGGGGGGGCAGGATGTGTGACGCGGCCTCTGCAGGGCAGAATCGCGCCAGCCAAGCATTCCCATCAGTGTCTTCCCCGCCGAAGAGTCCAGCCCTTCTGACGCAGTGGCTGTGGGCAGTTCTGGCCAACAGCCTGCGGACAGCGTGGCAGGGCATGCGGGGCTGGACGCCAGGCCCGGGGCTCCCTCTCACCCTCGGCCAGGGGCCCAGCGAGGCCCCAGCTGTCGGCTGCCCGTTGGCCTGGGTGGGCGAGTGATCTGGGCCTGGGCCCCGGTGGCAGCAGGGCTCGCTCGAGCGTAGCAGTGGGGGCTGCTCGCTGTGGTGCCTGCTCGCTGTGGTGCCATCTGCCTGACACAGGGTCAAGCCCTGGACACAGAGACAGCAAACAGCAGGGTCTGAGGCTGCCCGGGAGGCGCAGAAAAACGCCCCCTCCTGGGTGAACGTCTGCAGGCTTGAAGCCCACACGGCGGAATCTGATGGGCTGGCCGGCAGCATGGGTGTGCAGCCGTGGCCTCTGGGCCTTTCCAGGCAGGGACGGGCCTTGGGCCGCGTGTCAGTGAGGTCGGCCTCTCCCCTAAGAGCCAAAGCCCCGAGGTCCAGCCTGGCTGGTGCCGTGGGCCGTGCACCCAGCTGCCCTGGGGCCTGAGCCATCCGGCGTCCATCCCCCTTCCGTCCCGCCCCAGGTCAGGCCCCACCCCACTCCCCTGGCCAGGCTGTGGAGGGGTGTGGGGTCCTGGCAATCAGCACCCGCCAGTCACTCCTCCAGGCCAGGCCGTCACTCATCCCCTGCTGGGTCCTCAGCGTTCGCGCGGCCTGCCTGGCACACAGCAGGTGCTCACCTAGCACCCTGAGGGGGTACCTGGTCCCCCATTTTACTCAAGGGGACAGCAAGGCTCAGGCCCCCTGCCCCAGCCCTCGGGCCAGGCTTATCAGGGAGCCCCAAGACCACATGGAGGGCACGTCGCCTGCAAAAGCATGTTTTCATTAGCAAGAAATGAATAATTAATACCACGGCGCCTTTGAAACTGTTTTGGTTTTTATTTTAAATCTTTTTCTTCTATGTATAGAAACAACACTTCCGTTAGATACCAAATTTATTCTTTCATAAGCACTATTTAATAGTTACTTATTCCACCCTAGGCTCCCTGGGGTGGCCTGAAAGGCCGGTCAGCCCCCACCCGCGGCCCAGCCTCCTGAGCACACAGTAGGGCAGAATGCAGAGGGCACGAGCAATGGTGCACCCTTCCCGGAGCACGCCCCCCCACCCCGGGTCCTCTCTCGTCGCCCCCCCCGCAGGCCTGGGCTGGGGCGATGGGTGGGTGGGGCCCAGGGCCAGGTGGCCTCGCAGAGTTCCAGGTGCAAGAAGGTGCCCCTGGCAGAACAGCTTGTGGCGGGCAGTCCCAGCAAGCCTTGAAAACGTGCGCCCCCGCTCCCTCTACCACCATGAAGCCGTCCTCCTCCACGTACTGAGCCCCTCGACAGAGCTGGCGGCCTGGACCCTCAGCTCAATGAGCGGGGGGTCAGCGTGCGATGGTTTCTCGGCTCTGGGAGCCCGTCTTCAGGCGCTGTTATGAGACAACAATGTCTTCAACTACAAGCTAGGGAGCGCGCAATCAGGAGAACAGCCTCCGAAGCGCCTCCACCAACCTGAGGCTCCACTGGCCCAGGGCACTGATGCCCCGTGTGCCCACAGAGGGGTCAGGGGTGGGCGTCACGGCCCCCTCACCTCCGTCCCGCCGCCTGTGGCTAGAGCGCAATGCTGAACAAAAGAATTGGGGCGTAGACATTTTTCTTCTTGCAAAACGTGGTCATTAATTTTTTAGAGTGTGCGATGTTGTCCTCAAGAAAACACATGAAGAATGAGTCGTCTGCTCCTAATAAACATTTTCTAGACTAAGTATCTGTAACCCTATCAATTATTTATCTCCATATATGGAGAATACATAATTTGTAATAAAACGCAGAAAGGGTTTAATTTTTCTGCACAATATATGAAATTGAGTTTTTGACTAATACACAAATAAATTGACTCTAATCCCTCCCTGTCACAGTGTATGGTATTGTTTCAGGTATAAATCTCTTAACTTTATACATGTTTTCAAAGAATTAATCTCCGATATTTAAGGACCAGCATAAATCTCCGTAACGGGGCATTTCAGCAGATTCCCACTTGTAAAGCTTGTCGTTTCCCATGCCCTGCGGTCATCACCAGCACACGCCACAGTCGCACCAGGGCTCCCCAGATGCTCGCAGAAGCCGCCACCTACAGAGCACATGCCGAGCTGGCTGCCGAAGGCGCAGGCCAGCCCCGCACTGGCGGCCGAGGGCTCAGTGAGAGTCCAGGCCCCGGCCCGGTCCCGACGGGCAAACGGGGTGGCCGGCCCACCCCTGCAGGCCCTGCACACGTGAGCAGGCGGCAGACGAAGAAGCAGGACTAACGCCTGTAGCCCCGAGGAGACATGGCCCCAGAGAGCCCACGGGGGTCGGTGGCGGCGGTGGAGGCTTGCCTGGTCACTTCACAGTGTCGGGGTGCAGGGGGCCATCTGACCCCCGCCGGGCTGGAGGGGGAATACAGACTGGACCGAGGAGCGGAACACAACCCCCCAGTCGGACGCTTCCGTGGAGTTTCTCACCCTGAAGCAAAGTTGTGTCCACCCTTCCTGCTCTCATCCTGAAGCACAGTTGGGTCCACCCGGTCAGAGGGTACAAGCCCAACAGTACTGGGGCCTGGGGTCTGGCACGGGGACCCACTCGTCGGGAAGGTTCACCAAGGAGAGGCATGGTACTGGGGGCCCAGGCACTCAGTCCTGGGGCCACCTGGAGCCCGACGGTTCTGGAAGATGTCCCCGGGCCTGGGGGTTCACAGCAGAGCCTGCGCTCCCAGCCCACGGGACTCAGCGTGCCGGTCCTGTTGGCCCCGGGAATGGGCTGCGGGCCCCCAGGGCTCAGGCTCTGTCCAGGCACTGTGCACAGCCTGCTCCGCGGGAGGTCACAGGAACCCCTTCCTCAGAAGTGCCCAGTCCTTGCAGAACCAGAGAGGCCGTCGCGTGTTTGAAAACTGAGACTCAGCCCTCGAAATCAAGAGCAGGACATCCGCTCACCCCGTTGCTGCAGGGCACAGAAAGCCCAGGTGCCAGGCGCCATGCAGCGGACACAGGCCAGACACGGCTGGAGCGAGGCGGCGTTGCTCCAGCCACAAGAGGTCCCTGGGGCCGCCAGAGTCACAGAAGCAGGCAGCGGGCTTGCCAGGCTGCAGCAGGGCTGCGTATGTAACGGGCACAGGGTTTGGAGGTGACTGCTGATGGCCGCAAGATGGCCTGAGCATCTGTGCTGCTGAGCCACACACCTGAAAACAGTTCAAATGGCAAGCTTTGTGTTGCATCTCACCACATTAAGGGGCTCCCCCATGGCTCGGACAGTAAAGAATCTGCCTGCAGTGCAGGAGACCCAGGTTCGATCCCTGGGTCAGAAAGATCGCCAGGAGGAGGGCAGGACTATCCACCCCAGTGCTCTCTCCTGGAGAATTCCATGGACAGGAGAGCCTGGCGGGCTGCAGGCCACAGGGTCTCAGAGTCGGGCGTGACTGAGTGACTGACACACTTTGCCACGATGAAGATAAAAGGCCATCTTCCCTCCAGACACCACCCTTTACCTTGTAAGTCTATGCGCTGTCAGCGTGTTTAAAATTCGTAAAAACAGTCTGGGCCTCCACTCTAGGTTGAGGTGCCGGCTCGTCTGCTGAGAGGGCGTCCCGGTTCCACAGCCTCTGTCTCTGCATGCAGGTCATCGCAGCCACAGGACAGAGGCCCAGGTGGGCCGGCGCCAGCTTCCCGCAGTTGCTGGAAGGTGGGCGCCCCTGTGGGAAGGGCCCCACGTGGTCCTGTCAGGGAGGGGCCGTGCCATGGTCCCGGCTGGTTGGGGGTGGCGGCCAGCAGCCCCTGACCCAGAGCTCCCACGCCTTCTATTTCCTGTGTTCTGATGTTTTGTCACGCTCCTCACTGACCCTGGAGCAACCGCCCCCGCCCCCTGCCCCAAGCTAGCCAGCTCCCAACATTTCATCCACAGCCAGCCAATCCAGAGCCCCACCCGGGGTTCCCACACTGCAGGTCACGTCCCCTCCCTGGCCGCCCAGGGGAGGGGCCAGACAAGCAGGGACACCCCTGGCATCCCGAGGCCACGCTCCCAGCTGCCCTGTCCTTCCAGCAGGAACAACAGAGGCTCCTGCTGCAGCGTCCCCACGTGGCCCCTCCTCTCGGGACCCGGGAGGAGCAGCTCTCTTCCCGTTGGTGGCGGTCCCCAGCCCGCTGGCCCTGCCGTCTCTGCTGTTCAGCCACTCGGTCACGCCCGACCCCTGTGGACTGCAGCACGCAAGGCCTCTCTGTCCTTCACCATCTCCAGACTTTGCTCAGACTCATGTCCACTGACTCGGTGAGTAATAACACCTGAGTAATATTAGTAGCAAGACCTACATTTAAAACAGGCAACCCACCGAGACGCGTCAGGGCCATGGAGGGGGTGTCATCTGCAAGGGTGAGCAGGGATGCGGGGACCTCATCCCTCTGGGCCAGCCCCCCTCAGGTGGGGCTCCCCCAGGGGCCACTGGCTCCCCAGGACGGTGTATACAGTGGGCACAGGGCCCTGGGCACTGAGGGTGGGAGGACAGCCCCAGGCACTGGGGAGCATGGGGCCCTGGGCACTCCCCTCACCTCAGTCTGCTGGGTGGAAGCATGTTAAATAGCAGGGGGCTCTGCCCAAAGCCCCAGGGGGCTGAGATTAGGAAGTGGGGGACCCCCAGAGCCTGGGGTCCAGGACGGGCAGGGGTTGGACCAGAGCTAGGACGGAGGTGACGCTGGGGACAGGCTCCTCCTGCAGGTGCACCTTGCCTGGCCCGGGGAGCACTGGGAGCTGGGCTTTCTGTGGTCATCCTCTGCCAGGGGGAGGGGCGGGAGAGGGCGGGGGAGGGCGGGGGAGGGCCGGGAGGGGTCCCCTGCAGCACAGTGGGCACAGCTCAGGAAGGCCACCAGGAGGCTGGACTGCCAGCTGGACCTCAGGGGCCTGGGCGTGTCCTCGGGCCTGGTGGCCTCTCACCTCCGGGGCGGCCCTTGAGTCTGTCCAGTGGCTCAGACCTCAGGGCCCTGGCTTCGCTGGACACAGGCCAGGTCTACTTCCTGACATCACCTCTCCCAGGCTCGGGATCCACCGCCAGGCCCGAGGCGCCTCTGAGACTCCTGCATCTGGGGGAGAGGCCCAGCTGGGCAGGGGGGACAGAGGCTGGGCCAGGCCTAGGCTTGAGGTGACAGGCACAGGCAGACTCAGCTGGGCCCCTGGAAGCTGTCATGCTACGGACCAGTCACTCGGGAAAGGACAGGCACATCCAGCTCGTGAGAGTGAGGCCCCACCTCGGAGGACAGCAGCCTTGCCCACCAGGGGTCCCCGGCCCCCTAGATGGGCGTCCGGCCTGCCAGGTGTGGCAACGCGGGACAGGCAGCAGCTGGAAGCCTGCAGAGGACAGAGATGCCGCCCTGTCTAGGGAGGGAAACTGAGGTTCCAGGGACGTGGGTCTTGACTGAGAAGGAGCCAGGACCTGCTATGGAGCCTCAGAGGGGACCCGGCTCTCAGAGCAGGCTCCCTCCTCAGGGAGACTAGGGGGACT
Organism: Nanger dama; assembly: GCA_917880005.1. Taxonomy (NCBI): domain Eukaryota; kingdom Metazoa; phylum Chordata; class Mammalia; order Artiodactyla; family Bovidae; genus Nanger; species Nanger dama. The sequence goes on along the minus strand of CAKJTW010000193.1, from coordinate 270,332 downwards.
GTGAGGGAACCCAGAAACGGGACACGTCACCCCAGCAGTGTCCCGGGGGCAGAGGGCTGCTGAGGCCAGGGAACTGAGAGCCCCAGAGGGCCTGGTTGCCCGGGAGTGGGGTTGGCGGGCAACTCCCCCAGGCTCAGATCCATTCCACTGAGGACAGCCAGGTGCCCCGGGTCACTGCAAGGCCTGCAAGAAGGTGAGTCCAGGCTGGACACACCTCCCCGTGCCAGGCCACCAGCCCCAAGCCTCAAGCTACCCAGTCCTCCTTGTCTGGAGCCTGGGGACGCATCCAGATGGCAGCCACGGGCAGGGTGGAGCACAGCCCAGGACCCACCCTGTGTTCTGGGACCCAGCCTCCCCCACGGCCGCCTTGGCTGGACTCCCAACCTGTGCCTGCCGGTGCTGGCGGGACCCTGGGGCTGCAGGGTCAGCAGTGCCTCGGACAGCCGCCTGATGAGCCCAGCAGCGCCCTGCGTGCATGGCCGCACAGCTCTGGGGAGTGTGAGGCTGAGTCGCCCTCTACTTCCTGAGACGTCTCATCGCTTGACTTTGGAATCACAAAGAGCTCTGCTTCCAGCCCTCTTCAGCTGCGTCTCAGGAACTGAGGAGCAGGCACTCTGGCCAGCGAGGGCCTTGGACGTCAGACTCCTGGGTCTTTCCGAGGATGCTCGTGCTCGGACAGTCTTGCATCCTGGGAAACCAGCCCCAAGCGAGGTTGGACAATGACAGAGGACAGCCCGTGTCTCCCCACCCGGAGATGCAGCCAGAGGCTGCAGGCAACATCTGGCAACAAGATGGAGTCTGGGAGTGGCGATGGCAGGGTGGCTGCAACCCGAGGACGGGGTACAGGGGCCTGAGCCAGGCCAGGCCAGGCCCATGCGGGGCCAGGGGTCCAGCCTAGCTCCCAGCCCAGCCACCAGGCACCCACCAGATGCCCGTCCCGCAAGCAGAGCCCTGCCCCGTGTTCCCCAGCCCCATCCGCCCACCCCTGCCATCAGTCACTCTGTGCCCCCACCCCCCGGCTGGAGCCAGTTCCCTGAGTGACAGCAATTAGTGCCGAGGCTGGCAGAGCGGCCCGCGGCACCCCCCCAGCCTCTGACGCGGGTGGCAGCAGCTCCCGGGGGGCCGCGCTTGGATCTGCTGTAAAAATGGAAACATCCCCTACGTGAGACACAAGCTGCCGGGCGAGGAGCCTCCACTGCGAAATCTCACACCAAGAAGGGTGGCGGTGGCCAGGGGTGTGCCAGGCAGGAAGGCAGCCTGGGGGCCAAGAGCCCCTGGTGGGGGTGGTGCAGGGGCGAGACTAAGCCCCACCCCACCCCCAGCCAGACAGCCCAGCCTCAAGCAGCCATTTCCCCAAAATGCCAGTGGAGCCAGCGCCGGGCTTTCCACGCCTGCCTGGAGCTGCTGGAATAGTTGTGGTGGAGATGGGCGTGCTGGCATGGAGGGGCAGGGGGCATCCAAGCCAGGGGGCGTGCTCCCCACCTCCCTAGCCCCAGAGGCATGGTGTCCCCAGTCCAGTCCTGCTTCCCCATGGGGACAGGGCTCAGCCACAGCATCTAGGGCCCAGGGCGGGCTGAAAGCCAGCCAGGCTGTGCCAGAGCCGGGGACTCGGAGGGGATACACACAGGCCATGCACACAGGACCCCTGAGGCCCCCGGCCACTGTCAGGCTGGCCCGGGACACCCTGCGGCCCCCCGCCTGGCAGCACAGCCCTGGGGCGGAGTCACCCCTCTCCCTGCCAGGGTCCTCCGTGTCACCACCCCCGCCCTGACCTCAGCCCCTGGCTCAGTGGCTCTGAGCTCCCTGATGGCTGAGTCGGTGCCAGTGAGCTCCCACTGGCTGATGGAGCCGAGTTGTGTGTGCGAAACTCCCCCAGCAGGCTGTTCTCACCTGCTCAGGGTTCACAGTTCAGCCCAGCCCCTACTTGCTCTGTAGACGGCAGGCGGCAGGCCCTGGTGTCCCTGGGGGCCGGCTGTGGAGGGCCTCCATCTGCCTTCCTTGGGGCGTGGGCAGGGGCTCACAGCAGGCCTGCCCTTTTGGCACTTTCCATGTGAGGCACCGGTTTTCACAAGACCCAGTGGAGGGGAGGGCTGTGTCCCCTGCACGCTGTGGCCTATGCCCAGCTCCAGGCTGGTGAGGACTGCCCATCTGAAGGCCCCTGGCCTCTGGGCACATCACCACCCAGGGCCGGGAGCCGGGCATTCCAGCCTCAAGACAGACCAGGGGCTTGGCTGCCCATCCCATGGGCTCAGCCGGCTTCTGGAGCCCACTCCTGGAGGCAGAGGCCACGGGGATGCTGAGGATCGGAGGCCACAGACAGGACAGGGCCCATCCCCCTCAGATCTTGGCCCCCAGACCCCCAAGGCCTGGAGACACCTGATCCGTGGGCGACTGGGGCTGGGAGGAGACAGGCAGGTGTCACGACCCACCCACAGGATCCAGTGCTGGGGGCAGACGGAGGGGCGGGAGCTGTCCATAGGGCCCCTGCTTTGGGGGCACAGCTGGGGCAGCAGGCCCCTTGCCAGCCGTCTGGGGACCAGGCGGGCCCTGCCCAGGGGCCCCTGTCAGGGCTCTGAAGGCTTCTGTGCCTTCCCAGCCAGTCTGACAACACCCTGAGGGTGAGAGCACCTGGGAGCCCCTCAGGGCTGGACACTGTGGTGGAGCGATGGACCTGGCGGGCCTCCCCTTGGGCAGGAGCTGCCAGCCCCTCCAGGTTCCAGGCAAGGCACCAGGCCGGGGGGCAGGGGGAGGCCGGGGGCCATGCTGGGCTTGGCTGTCTCTGGCAGGGCCAGCTGTGTCCACAGGGATCACTCGGGAGCCTCAACTCCAGGGGCCCATCCGGGAGCGTGCAGCGGTGTCTGCTCAGGCTGGGGCTTGCTCCATGCCCTCCCTTGGTCGCAGACGGTCGGCCGGTTACCTGAGGGCAGCCCCTGTCCAGGCCGGCACTTCCGACCTCCTCTCATCCCCCGAGCCCTCGGTGCCAAGCAAACAGGTTTGTTGATTTGCGCTGGGTCTGATCTGGGTCTGGGGCCCCACAGCCACCCATCTGCACACGCGTCCATCTGTCTGTCCATCTTGGACACCAGCTCAGGCAGGCAGTGGGCTGTTGCCCCTGGTGCCCCATCCCAGAGGGCCTGGCCTCAGGTGCCCACTGCCCTCCCTGTGACCCGTGGGGCCCGGGAACGGGGGCTGCGGTCCTGTGGGCCCCTGAGGACAGCAGGAAGGGGGCTACCAGAGACCACTGGGTGGCTTGGTGTTGTCTCACCCAGGGGGCGTTAGCAGCCTGGATGGTAATCAAGGCTCAGAGGGCTTCTGTGCTTCATCGCTCCCCTACGTTTGCTCTGCTGGTCGGCTTGCCAAATGTGGGGGAACCACGCCTGGGCATGCCCCACAGGCACCCGGCCCCAGGCGTCACCCAGCCGGCTGGGTCACCGCAGCAGGGCTTTACTTGGGGGCAGTGGTGGAGGGGCGTCTGCGATGAGTTCAAACCTCAGAGGCCCCAAGGTCAATGCTGCTGACACCACCCAGCAGCCCCCCAGGCCACAGGGCCCTGGAACACCTGCCCCCGGACGGCCCCTGCCAGGCCTCCTGGGCCCCTCATGGCCTCCTGAGCTCAGCCCAGTGAGGTCACTCCCAGCCCTGGCTCATCTGCCCGTCCTAAGCCCATCAGTGAGGTTGGGCACAGTGGTGACAACACCCTGGCCACTCAGGGGCCGTCCTGAGCCCCAGCCTGGGCGCCATGCCGCCCAGGGGCCGCCTGAAGGCCCACAGGGCCACAGCCGCATGCTCAGGCCCAGAGTCGGGCACGAGGGGGCTGCCAGCCTGTGTGGATCCATACCAGGCCCCTGCCGCAAAGGGCGGCAGGCTGGAGCCAGGGGCTCCGCGGAGAGGAGGACATGGGTCCTGAGCCGGCCAAGGGCACGTGCTGGGGCTCCACACACCCGGCCCAGACTGCCAGCGCCGCCGCCGTGCGCCCACGAGGACCGCCGCCCCCTGCCGCAGGGCCGGTCAAACGTGTGAGTCAGTGAGTGAGCAGACGTAGAGTCCCCCGCCACGTGCACCCGTCACACAAGCACGGCCACGGCTCAGGGCTGGAGCCGGCCCAGGGTCCTCACCCAGCCAGAGGAGGGGGCGTCAGACGGCTGCAGGGCTGGAGCCAGCCTCTCGGTCCCAGGGCCGCCCGGCCCAGGAGATGATCAGCTGATGGACAGCAACGTTTAAGTGCCCAAGGGAAAAAAAATCAATTCTCCCGGTTCCACTTTAATCCATCAGTTCCATTGCTGATGAACTTCCTGGTGCCCAGCAGACACAGGGGGCCAGGCTGTGGAGGCCTCAGCCACCCCCTCACACGGGGACCAGGCTCACAGCCGCCCTCCAGCGGGGACCCCTCCAGCTGCCCACCCCAGCCTCAGCTGGGAGGGTGGGGGGCCTGAGAAGCAGGAAGGCACCCCCCCTGACACCCTCCCCCTCCAGCCCAGGCCTGGACATCACACACAGCATACAGGTCCTGGACAGAAAGCCAGGCCCACCCTGCCCGGCCTGAGCCCCTGCCTCCCCAGGCACGGCTGTGGGGCTCCAACTCGGGGTGAGAGTCAGACCCCAGCTCCAGCCTCCCCGCCCGGCCGCGGGCCCTTCACTGTGACCCAGCAACACTGCGGCCTCGACGGGCCCGGATTAAGCGTGTTGATTCAGCCGTCGCACCTGGCACCACAGAGGAGGAAGCTGGCACCGGAGGCAGGGGATTAGACAGCAGCCAATATTTGCGGAGTCGAATTGAATCTGTCGCCCGTGGGCTGTGTGTGTTCTGGTTGGTTTTGCGGTTTCTGCTGCGGGCGGACAGCCCAGCGAGGAAGCCCTTGAGGGGGCCCACTTGGAGCCTGACCCAGGCGAGGGCAGCTGGGCTGGGCTGGGGGACGGGAGCAGACCCCAGGGTGGGGTGCCAGGCTGAGGGGCCCACCCCATCCACCCTGCATCCTGCTGGTCCTTCAGGAGAGGGGGTGCACTGGTCTCCCAGCAGGGGAAGGGACCCCGGAAGACCCAGGCTGGCCTCTTCCCAGGTGGTATGCTGGCCAGTGCTGCCCACCTCCAATCCCCAAAACCCAGACGGGATTAGCTTGTTTGGACAGCAGCAAAGCTGCTTACATCTGAGCCAAGAGGGCGCCAGGCTGCGTGAAGGGGCCTGATGGGATGCAGCACAAAAGCTGCTGCTAAGTGGCAGCAACATCGAGGGCATGGTCTGCCTGGCTCAGCTCAGCCCCAGGGATCCTGGCGAGCAGACACCATCTGTCCGGGCCGCTGGTGCCCAAGGCTACACGTGGGGCTCAGACACCCGGGAGAGGGCAAGGTGGCTGGGATGAGGTCCCCTACTGCATCCAGGACCCAGCAGGTGGGGGCGGGACGCCTACTTTCCTATGACGTCCCTCCAGCACCTGGGGAGGCGGAGGCCCTGCGGACCAGACCCGGTCCCTGGCCCTGAGTGCAGGCCTGGGCCTGGAGGGGACACTGGAGGGGCAGGGGGCCATTCACCCCAGCCTCCGGGCCCCCGCCCCAGGCGCCACAGAGAGTAGCCCACCGTGAAACCCTCCAGACATGTGGTCCCCAACAGCAGGCTCAGCAGGAAGGAGGGTGGGGCACGCAAGGACCTCAGTGCCGCCTGGGCTCCTAGAGGCCCCCCATCCCCACCCACTTGCTGCTTGGGGGTGCTCCGCCCGTAGACAGGGAGTGGCCCCCAGGCTGCAGGTTACGGTGGGGGAGGGGGCAGGAGAGCGTGGGGATGAGGGCAGGGGTGCCCAGGGGGATCTCCTCGGGGAGGCAGAGGCCAAGACTGCCACCAAGGAGGCTGGGGGCCCCACAACCTGTCCCCACAGCTCACACGGCCAAGAGCAGAGCCCAGGGCGGGCAGAGACCACGTCCAGGCCCAGTGGTTGGGGTGGAGATCACCAGGCTGCCGGAGCTGCGAGGTTGCTGGGTGGTGGACAGGCGCCAGACGGAAGGGGCTCCAGCGCTCTGAGCTCTGCCCCGGGGGCCCCGAGTCAGTCCCCAGCCCTCTAGGGTCCTCTCTGAGCTCCGCCCCAGGGGCCCTGAGCCCGGTCCCGGCCCTCTGGCTGGCCTCCCCACTCTCCGTGGCAGGCACAGGACCACTCTCTCCTGCCCGGCCAGCCTCCCTTCAGATCCCACAGCACCAGGCCGTCAATTATTCAGCTCCTGCCTCCCGGCCTCCCTCTGCCAGTGCCTCATAAAGTCGGGAAGATAAATCTCCCCTCCGCTGCTGGGGAGGCTGGTGAGACCAGGGCCTGCGGAGCACTCCTGGCCACCCGCTGGGCCCTCCGCTGTTAGACCCACCCCTCTGGGCGGGAAGCGCTGGGGGCTGAGGAGGGTGTCCCTGTGGTCAGGACTGTGCCCGCCCCCCGCAAGGGTGGCTTCTCCAAGCGTCTAGGATCCACGAGCGCAGGGTGAAGGCAGGCACCCAGGCCATGCCCTGGCCACACCAGGCTGAGCGCGAGAACAGGCCATGCCCTTCCAAAGGCAGAACCACGGCCGCCATGGCCACGACCACTGCCCAGGGTCAGGGCGCGGCAGGGCACTCACAGCCCCAGAGCCCCGGAGAGGCTGTGTCCCAGGGAAAGCAGACAGACTATGCTGACAAGGGGGCTTCCGCCGGCCCCATCCCTGCAGAGCCAAGGCCCGCTCCCGCACACATCACTCGTAGGCCTTGGGGTAGCCCAGTGGGGAGTGGACCACCTCCTGGGCAGGGGTGGGGCCTGTGCCTGGGAGCGGTGCCTGGCGGGGGGTGAGGGAGCAGTGTGGCGGGGGGGTCCCGGTGTACGAGGTGGCCGGGGAGCAGCGGGGCCCCACTCTCAGAGCCCCTCCCTGTGGACCGTCTACCTCTGGGGCTCAGGGCAAGACGGAGCTCCGAGTCATGGAGCTTCCCGGACGGCGGGCCCAGTGCCTGCCGAGCGGAGCTACCTGGCCACCCAAAGCTGGGGTAGCCCCACCGGGAGTCCCCCGACCCTCCCAGGACAGGGGCTGGGGGGCCGCCCCGTTCCCACAGTTAGCAGCAGTAACAGGCCCCCACAACTGCCCAGCCTGCTCACTGGCCCCCACCCCGGAGACAGGGGACCCAGCTAGCCGTCCCAGGAACGTTTCACAGCCAGTCAGACAACGGACAGCCTGGCTCTCGACCCAGGGCTCACCCCAGCAGCCAGCCACCGCCCAGGGCAGCTCCTTGCATCCCACACTCAGGCGCACGTCCAGCTTCGGGCACCCACTCCTGAGTCCCTGCCTTTCCTGGGCCTCAGGCCCCGTGCCCCCAGCAGACCAGCCCCCCGTCTCCCTCTGGGCCCTGGCCTGACCGCTGGGAGCGTGCCCAGTGCTGGCATCCGAGTCAGCATCTTGCCACCCTGCAGACTCGGGGACTCGGTGGCCTCATTCTGGCCTCTGTCCTCGTGACCGGCCAAGCCTGCCTCTCCTCCCGACCCTGAAGCATCAGGATTTGGGGCTAAGATAGACCAGTCCGCCACGTGCAGCCCCATCTTGTCCAGGCCACGCACTGGCCCCGCCTCATGCCTGGCACCACCCCCAGGAGCCTCCTCATGGGCCCAGTCCCCTCCTCGTGGGCTGCGGCCACTCTGCACGTCTCTTCCTGTCCACCTCCGAGGGTTCCCCCAGCGCTGCCACCTTCCCCACTCCTGGGGACAAAGCGGGCCTCCACAGAGCACCGCCCACCCTCTGCCACCCAACCGGATGAGGCCCAGCAGGAGCGGCCGTGGCTCTGAGAGTGTGCGGGGGTCCCCGGCCGGCTCCACGCACCCCCCACCCAGTCCGACCGCAGCTGTCACCTCAGTAGCCGCAACTCAAGCCATGGGGGGCAGTTTCCTCTGAGACAAGGGGGTCCCGAAACCTGGCGAGCCCACAAACAAGGAGCCAGAGCCAACAGGCAAACCTGACCGCGGGCTGAAGGGGAAAGACTTCCTGAGGACAGAAGTGGGGACGCTAGGAGCTGGATTCAGGGGCTCAGCTAGAACCACACGCTGGAAGGCCAGCAATGAATCCAGCAAAGTCATGACGGGAAGGGAACACCTTGGCGGTAGGAGCGCCAGGCGCCAGCAGACCCGGGGGGCGGGGCCTGCAGCCAGCAAGGCCCACTGCCCACCCGTGAGCCCCCAGATGCCCTTGCCAGCCGCCCGCCCTCCAGGCAGCACAGAGGGGCCACCCACAGCCTCCCAGGGCTCAGCAGGCCAGACATCCGCCTCCCAGGGGGTCAGGGCTGAGGCTTCACCCAGGGTTGGGGGCCTTTCCTGTGTGGAGGGGGTGACCAGGCCAGTGCCTGACTGGGGGGGTGGATGGAAGGATGGAGGGACAGACGGCATGTGGAGGGGTGGCTGGTGGATGAATGGGGGGGGTCAGTGCGGCCACTGGCCCCTCCCAGCCTGTCCTGTGGCCCCTCCAGGAGCTGTGAGGGCCCCCTCTTTCTGGGAGGCGCACACTCCCTTTGCCATGCCCACATCCTTGGTGGCTCAGACGGTCAAGCGTCTGCCTGTAAGGCAGGAAGCCTGGGCTTGATCCCTGGGTCAGGAGACCCTCTGGAGAAGGAGATGGCCGCCCTCTCCAGCTATGCTTGCCCGGAGAGTCCCATCGACGGAGGGGCCTGGCAGGCCGCGGTCCCCGGGGTGCGCAGAGTCGGGCACGACCGAGCGACTGCTCTTTCCTACTTGCCTTTCCCCGCCTCAGTGCCCTCAGCCCGGCCCCCTGCTGGGGGCGGCAGGCCGACCCCTGCGGCCCGCCCTCTGGCTCACTGTGTGGAAGGACAGAGCCCAGCGCGGCCTCCATGAGTCTCACCCCCGCCCTGCCGCTGGTCAGTCCCCACCCAGCTCCCCAGCCCCTGCCCGTCTCCGCACTCCGCAGCCTGGCCGGGCTCAGGGCTACAGCCCCACCAGCTCAGGACGCCTCTGGCTGGCTACATATATTGGACCTAAAGCATCGGATTACATGTTTGTTCAATAGCCATAAACTCCCAAAGTTTTATGGGGTCGTAAAACCGCTGCCTCAGCTCCCACTGTGGCAGAGGGAGTGTGATGTACACAGGCTGGCTTCCCTGCTAATGGGGCTGCGCTGAGTGATTTGGGCTTGTTGGCTGGAAACATCACGTTTGCATTTCCCAAACTGTCATAAATAAAGCCGCCCGTCAGAGCACCCCAGACCTAGCCTCAAAGTTCTAGGAGAAGGGGGAGGCCGAGGCTGGAGGCCCCCAGAGATGCCTAGAAGGGGGTGAGGAGGGTGGGAGACAGGCAGGGACACCATACCCCAACCAGGTGGCCTGAAGTGGTTCTGCGTCCCACCCTCCATGACTCCGAGTGCACCCTCTGAGGTCCAGCTCCAGGAAGGTGTGAACTCAGAGGCCCAGCTCTCAGCTGGGGACGTGTGCACCACGGGGCCTGGGGCCAGCTGGGGGGCTCAGACTCCTTGGGGGAGGAAGGGCTGGGCTGGAGGGGCTAGGGCAGGCAGAGGCTGCCGGGAGGGTGCAGGCATTCGGGAGGGCGCCACATCCACCCACGTCCAGGGCTGGGCAGGGTGAGTGCGGAGGGGAGGAGATGGAAGCCTCCTGTCCTGGGGATCCCTGTCCCGGGGGTCCCTGTCTCGGGGGGCTCACTGTCTCGGGGGTTCCCTGTCTCAAGGGGTGCCCCTGTCCCAGGGGGCTCCCTGTCCCGAGGGGTCCCTGTCCCGGGGTCCCTGTCTCGGGGGGCTCGCTGTCCCAGGGTTCCCTGTCTTGGGGGTGCCCTGTCCCGGGGGCTCCCTGTCCCGGGGTCCCTGTCTCGGGGGCTCCCCCATCTCAGGGGGTCACTGTCTCTGGGGTTCCCTGTCTCAGGGGGCTCCCTGTCACACGGGCTGCAGAGATGGCCCCAAGGAGGGGTTCTCCACTGTGGCCTAGACCCTCAACCACCAAGCCCAATACCCACAGGAGACACCTAAACACGGTTGGCCTGGGGTAGGTCACTCCAGCTTCGGCCAGGAGAGGGCTACGGGTTGCCCGGCTCTCACGCTCTGCAGGCAGATTCTCCGCCGTCTGAGCCACAGGGAAGCCCCTGCCCCCCCACTCACATAGGCGCAGCTCCCACACTGGCCCCTGGGTGGGCACACAGCCCTGGCTCAGTGAAGGTGCCCAGCGAGTGGGTGACTTTGCCCTGATCCTTGTAACTCTGCTATCTAGCTGGCCTTCAAAAAACACATCGATTTGCTCGAATCAGTATTTATTGCAGCTTCAAAGGCTGGGCTAGGGGAGCTGCTGGGCTAATGAATGGACAGCCAAGCAGCCCACAGGAGGCCACCCTGCCCTGCGGGCGCTTGGGCCCTGCTCACCCCCACCCAGGGATGGAGCAGGGTCGCTGTGCCTCAGACACCCCGGGGTCCCGGTCCCTGGGGCCGTCTGCTTGCTTCCGAGAGCACCTGAGGAGCCAAGGCCTCTCTTGGCCTCGGCCCACGCGTGTGCGAGGCCCTAGAGGCTCGGGCGGCATGCACTGGCCGGGCCCGTGTGGCGGGTGCCCTCCCTGTCCTCCCCAGGCTGCTGTGTGGGTGGAAAGTAAAGGCACAGCTGGTGTTGGCGCAAGAGCCACGGAGGAGGTGAGTGCAGGTGGGTGGAATCTGATGTCTTGAGCCCAGAATGCCTGCCAGAAACTCAAGGCACTTTACTGGATACTCACCCTAAAACAGCTCGTGACAGCCAACCATGAAGACACATGTTTCCTTCTCATGTCTAGCACAAGAAGCTTTTGCCTCTACAAGCCCCTCTCTTCCCAGAGAGCTCTTTCTGTTTTACCCCAATCTATGTCTTCAGAATAAACTCTAGTGTTTTGCATCTTGGAAGCCCAGGTGTGGAGACATCTCTGGGAGTCTTCTTGGAGGAGGAGGCCCATTCCCAGCCACTCCCGGGATCCCACAGATCAATCTTCAAAGAAGGATGAAAGGTGGGAGAAGGCCAGGGCCTGGCAGACTGCCGACCGTGTCCTGGGGTTCGATCTCAGTGGATCCCACCTCCTTCCGGGCCATGCCAGGCCCCAGTGCTGTGCGGGCCGTACTCTGGCTCCTGCCTGCTGGCCCATCAGCTCTAACTCTGCACCCCAGCCTCTCCATCTTCCGGATTAAATGAAGCTGTGCCCAGGGCCTCCTTCCAGGAAGCCGGGAATTCTGACTCCTCCTTGGCGGGGCCAGGAGCAGGGCCTGAGAGGCGGTGGTCCTGGGCTTTAGGGCCGGGTCTCAGGGCAGTGAGACCCCCAGAGCCCAGCGTAGCCTCAGGCAGAGCACCTGCCCTGGGGGAGGGGTCAGGCGGGCCCTGGCCCCCGAGGGGGCACACGTGTGGCGGGATGCAAGTGACCCTCTGCTCCGAATACACCGCAGCCCCTCATGCCAGCCCCTCCACCTGTGTGGGCCGTAGGCTCCGGGAGTAGCCGCCTGCCAGCTCAGGGCACCCCAGACACCGCAAACACTCCTTTCCTAGACGCCCTCCGCCCTCCCGGATGAATATATGTGCGGAAGGTTAGCAGGCACATAACGAGCGCACCTGGACACAGCTGAGAGTACAAGCAGGCGTAAGGCCGGGGGAGCCCAGGGCTGGACAGGCAAGGCCACGGCCACTTTCTCGCACAGGAGCCAGCGGGCCTCCACCTCCTGACAGTGGCCACGGAGGCCCATGTGCCGGGGCAGCAGGGGTTCTTGCCTGCCCCCCTCCCCTTCCCCCGCCCTTTCCCACCCCCCTCCCCCTCGCCCCTCCCTTCCCCCCTCTCCCACCCCCCTCCCTCCCCCCCAACCCCCCCCCCACCCCCCCCCCCCCCCCCCCCCTCATCCCACCCCCTCCCCACCCTCTCCCCCTCTCCCCCCCCCCTCCCCCTCTCCCACCCCCCCCCCTCCCCACCCCTCCCCCCCCTCCCCCTCCCCCCCCCCCTCTCCCACCCCCCTCCATCCCTCTCCCCCCCTCCCACCCCTCCCCCTCTCCCACCATCCCTCCCCCTACCACCCCCTCTCCCACCCCTCTCCCCTCCTCCATCCCTCTACACCCCCACCCTTCTCCCCCCACCCTCCACCCTCCCCACCCCCCCACCCCTCGCCCCTCTCTCCCTCCCCCCCTCTCTCCCCCTCCCCCCTCTCCCACCCCACCCCATCCCCCCCCCCCCTTCCCGCCCCCTCCCCGCCCCTCCCATCCATCTCCCCACACCACCGCTGCCCTGCCCACCACCAAGGCTCACTCCACTCCATCCTGCATCCGCCCACCTGCTTCACTATTGTTTACTGGAGGGTTTTCTTCAAATGGATTTTTTAACTTAAATGATTATATTTTGAAAGGAAATCTTACAGCACCACTGGAAATGGAAAACAAGCCTTGCAGGCGGCAAGTAGAAGGTGCCGGTACAAACAGAATGAAAACAAACTTGTCAGAAAACTCCACAAGGCCCAGACTGGCAGGTCTGCAGCCCTGGTAGGAGGCTCGGCTCCACACGGGGCTGGGGGACAGTGGTCCCAGCACGGGGCGCCCATCTGAGGGTCAGAGGGCCCTTCCTTCACCCAGTGGGCATTAACAGGACACCTCCTGTGAACACCATCTAGTGGGCCCCAGTTGAGAGGAGGCATCTGGGGATTGGAAACCTGCAGCCGGCTCTGTCCTGGGCGGCTCTGGCCTCACCCTAAGCCCACACACACAGACTGGGGCAGAGTCAGGAAGGCGGGCGCTCCAGGTTAGACACAGTTAGGGGTCCTCTGCGCTGGGAGGGATTGGGGGCAGGAGGAGAAAGGGGACGACAGAAGGTGAGATGGCTGGATGGCATCACAGACTTGATGGACGTGAGTTTGGGTGAACTTCAGGAGATGGTGATAGACAGGGAGGCCTGGCGTGCTGTGATTCATGGGGTCGCAAAGAGTCGGACACGACTGAGCGACTGAACTGAACTGAACTGAGTTGACTAAAGTGAACTGAACTGCACCCAGAGGGTGGCCCCACCCAGCTCCAGCCATTGGCCATGCGCTCCCTCCAGGCCTTAGCAGCACCTTGACAGAAGCCCCTCTCAGTTCAGGGGCCTGGGAGGACCGCCGGCTGAGCCTGGCCTCCCGGGAGCACAGGTCGCGCGGAGGTCGTCTGGGGAAGGTTCTTTACGCGGAGCCACTGGGAAGCCCTGCCCTCGCCCCGCCTCTACGCTTCGCCCTCGCCTCACAGCCCTCCCCCTCGCCCCACAGTCCTCCCCTCGCCCCCGCCCCTCTCTCCCCTCGCCCCGCCCCCTCACCCGCTCGCTCCGCCCATATCCCTGCCCCCCCTCACTCTCCCCTTCGGCCCCCTCTCACCCTCTTGCCCCTCCCCTCACTCTCCCCTCGCCCCGCCCCTCACCCCGTCCATATCCCCGCCTCCTTATTCTCCCTCGCCCCGCCCCTAACTCCTCCCATCGCCCGCCCCCCAGTCTCCCCTCGCCCGGTCCCTCGCCCCGACTCCTTGCCGCCCCCTCCAGGTCTAACTGGCCCGGGCATCTGCACAGCCAGTCTCACGGTCCCCACCCTGGGCACCTCAACACACCGAAGCTCAGGGAGGGACACCGAGGCCCAGAGACTCCCCAGGCCGTGCGCGTGAAGCTGAGCTGGGGCCCCGCCCGCTCCAGGGGGCTCCGTCCAGCAGGCGAGCCCTCAGCGGGCGGACCCCCCTTGCCTTTTGGACATCTCCTTCCTGGGGGTGGGGTGAGCATCGCCCAGGACACCCCCACGTGCGCAAAGTCCACGTGCAGAGTGCAGGCTCCTCCAGGCCTGGTGCCCCTGCTACCTCCTGGGGGGCTGTGTGCCTGCCCCCTCTGGAGCGCACCGCAACCGCCATCCAGCGGGGCTGATTGATAGGCGACCTCTTCGTGCATAGCCCAGCCACATAAATCTCAGCCCCGGGGCCTGGCTGACAGGGGGCGACATCGGAGTTAAACGGTGGTGTCACAATCAACAGCCTGTCATAGGGTCCAGAGTGGAGCCCAGCCCAGTGGACACAAGGCTCTCTCCCCTCTGGGGGTCCTCACCGGCCGCAGCGGTGTCAGCAGGACCCCAGGTGCCCTGGGGTGTCTCCCAGAAGGTGCGGGGTCTGCCTGCCCCCTCTCTGTTCCCCACCTCCCCCGCTTCACCCCCCAAACCAGCCCCCCCACCAGCGTGGGGTCAGGGCTCAGAGGACCTGCAGCGAGACAGGGGGTAGTGTGTGGCCCGCACCTGCAAGGGCTCACATGTCCCGGGGTCGCCCCTGTGGCCACGCTGCCCTGTTTCCGCGTGCCCACTGCTTCCAAGTGACCTCAGTCACCCTGCCCTCCTCCCACCCCCAGCCAGAGCATCCTCCACCCTTCAGGGCACCCAGGCCCCGGGCTGATGGGATGAGGAGCAAAGCCCACCCAGTGCCCGCAGCGTGACTTGAGCTGACCCGATGAGGGGGGCGCCCATGAGCCCCAGACCTGGAGGTCCAGCTCACAGCTTATGCTTTGAATGACAAGACCTTCTCCTGGGGGACACAGCTGAGCCTCCACCCCCGAAATGGTCTGAAGATGAGGATCGCAGGGCCCATGGGAGCCCTACTGACCGGCAGACAGACATCTCCAGGGTCCCATGGAGGTTGCATGGGGACCCAGGTGCCTGGCCTTGGGCTTAACACGCAAACATCTTACTGGGGCAAAACAGAGCCCAGGTGGACTCCACTGGATCAAAAGCCGGGACCTTGCATCTGGAACAGTCAAGTGGCTAGCCCCAGTGTGAGTCGCTCAGTCGTGTCTGATTCTTAGCAGCCCATGGCCTGTAGCCCACCAGGCTCCTCTGTCCATGGAGTTTCCCAGCCAAGAATACTGGAGTGGGTAGCCATTTCCTTCTCCAGGGGATCTTCCCCACCCAAGGATCGAACCTGGATCACCTGCATCACGCGCAGATTCTCGACTGCGAGCCACCAGCAGCCCAAATGGCTGCTGTCTCTTAATCGCCCTGGAGCTCCCTGTTTTGTAACTCAGTGGTTGTGATTTTGTTTTCTTATTAATGTCATTGTTTTAAACCTCCTCCTCCACGCTCTCTGCTGGGCCTCAAGGTGCAGAGTGGAGGAGGCACCACTAAAGGAGGGGGGACATAGGAGCGGGATCTCATGGGTGGGAGAAGCCAGGGTGGAGGAGGGCTGGGGTGCGCAGGGCACGGGGACCACTTGGACGAGGGTGGGAGATGTGAGTGTGGGCACCAAGGGGTTGGGTGCTGTGGGGTTGCGGGGCACAGAGTCAGTGTTGTCAGTAGCAGGGACAAGAGGGTGTGGAGGAGCATGAACTTGACCTTGGATGTGTCACAGTGAGCTGAGGGGAGGGAGTGCCCAGTGGCCCAGGGAGGGGGCAGGGAAGAACTCAGCCAGAACAGGGACGGCAGCTGCCTGTGGGGGTCGAGCCTTGGGCCCACAACACTCCAGCCCCCCGCCCCCAGGCCCCAGGGAGCTGCCTGCATTGGGAATTCGGGGCAGGTCCGGCCTGCTGCTGTGTCGGAGAAATGCAACACGATTAATTAGCCCCTAAAAAAAAGCGTTTGAAGTGTTTATTGCAGGACAGAGCTCCTGGTTTTATAAGCAGATGGGGAAATAAAGTGGTGGGGATGACAAGCCGGGAACAGCTGCGCAGGGACCCGGAACCTAATTCATAATTCAGCGGACTAATCAGAGAACATCTTCTGCCAGCACCGTAGGAAGGGACGTGAGGCCGCAACTCTTGAGCCTCCCGCGCCCAGCCTGCGCCCACCCCGCCCCGGCGCTGTCCCAGGTACCCGCATCACTGGGCCGGAATTTTCTCTGCAACCCAGTTACTCATTCACTCTCTTTCCGGGAGGGGAGCTGAGCCCCAGGGCGCCTGAGCCTGGGGACTGGGTCCTGGCAGGCACGCAGCCCCTCACCCAGGGCCAGGGTCCCCCAGCCCTGGCTGCAGCAACCACTGAGGTTGCCGGCTAGCAGCTGGGGAGGGGACGGGAGTCGGGGTGCAGCGCTCAGAGTGCGTCAGGGCCCGGGTAGGGGAGCCAGGGTGGGGGAGAGGGCTGAGGCGGCATCAGGGGTCTTGGGGGTACAAGGGGGCACTTCATGCCCCCCGGGAACGGGACCATTGAACATCAAAAGTCATGTTCATTCTGTGAATCTTCTGCTCGGACAGAAGCCAGCAGACGAGGGCTGTAAAACACGCGGGGAGGGGGTATGTCGGCCTGTTTGCTCCTTGGCTGCTGTTGCGGCGGCGTGAGGTGGAGGGTGGGAGCCGGGTGCCCCCCCGCCCCGCTGGCCCCTGCCCCTTCCAGGGGGTTGCTGGGCACCGCCCCCAGGGCCTTCGCCAGCAGGCTCTGCATTATGGTCCATGTGCCCCTTGTGTGCCTGGCACGTGCCCTGAGTAGCTCATGGCCTCCCAGGCAGACAGACCGGGCCAAGCAGGCATTGCGCCAGCCTCCCTGAACAAGAAGCCACAAAGCGCTGCTGCCGCAGCAAAGGAGGGCCCACTCGTGGGTCGTGGGGGCCTGTGGGCTGGGCTTTGCCTTGTCTGTAGGAGCTCACTGTGTGAGGGGCCCCAGTCTCCATCCTGTGTGCCAGCGGCTCTGGATCAGATCTGGATTCGGGTTAGAAAGTGAGCCGAGTCAGCCCACCGCTCTTGGGCCCTCCAGCCAGCCCAGCTGGGTCTTTCTCAGGAAGCCAGGCCCCTGGGCACCATCTCTCAGCCCATGGACCGGTCACCTCCCCTCATGCTTGAAGGGAGGGCAGGGGAAAGACAGGCACCCAGGTACCTGCCACGGGGACAGACAGGCCCAGAGACCACAGGCTCTGGGGCTGCGTTTCAGCCCCAGGCTGGCCCTGCCCCTCCTTGCAGCCAGGCCCCCGGACCCCACCTCTGGGGTCCACGCTGGCCGCCTCTCATTCTTCCTGTGCCTGCCAAGGGGTTGTGCTCCCTCCTGCAGGAAAGGGAGCGACTCCTCCGGCCTCAGACTCAAGGCTGGGACCGTCCCAGGGCAGCTCAGAGCCCTGGCATCTGGGTGGAGGGTGGGCAGCAATGGCCACCGGCTGGATACCAGCTCTGGCCCCACAGTGGGGCCCACCCTGCCCCCACTCCGACCTCTGCCCTCTGCCCAGGGCTGCCTGCCCCTCATCAGGCCGTTGTGGGAGCCCAGCCCCAAGGCAGCCTGTGCCCACGACGTGGCCTTCCCACTGGTTCACTCCTCTGCCACCCAGTTCCTCCTGGAATGGAACCAAGACTCAGGGGTGACAGGCTCACCAGGCAGGACCCCCTTGGCCCCTGGCAGAGTGCCCGTGAGGACTGCCATGGTCAGTGGGCCATCAGGGCAGGAATGCCTCAAGCTGGCTCCCAGCCCTGCCATCCCTGCCCAGGGGTCCTGCTTGGAATAGCTGGGTCCTAGGGCACAGGGCCCCCCACTCTTGGCCTCTGTGCCTGCTGCCTGCCCCCGGGACCCCCACCTCCAGGACCTTGTCCCAGTGATGGCTGCGAGAGTCCACGACAGCGGAGGGGCACCTGTTTTTGTGATTTCGCTCTTCTAATTTTTCTGCATTTCTTGTTCTTCTTTCTTACAGGGGCACGAACTTCTCAGACAATCAGAACAGTGTCAGCTGGGAGAAAACAACTCCCCTCAGGAGGGCGGAAGCTGGCGGGTGCCCTCAGGGCCCAAGGGTGCCAGGCTCCCTTGTGCTGGGCCCCCAGCACGTGGGCCAGTGAAGGGCCACCTCCCGGGCCCAGGCTGAGTGCCGTCCCTGGGCGCGGCCACCCATCCATTCATCCCGCCTCCTGGTGTGGTCCGGGCCTGTCCCCAGGGACACGTCAGCCTCATTTCACAGCCACTGCGACGGTCGCATTAACTTGTATCTAACAGGACACAGACGTGGAGCAATTCCAGTTTAATTAGGCATCAGGAAGCTGGGCGTTAATTAAAGTAACAGAGTCAGCACAGCACAGGCTGGACCAGCCGTGAAGGCTGCAGGCAGCGCGCAGGGTGGCGGGCTCAGCACAGAGAGCGTGAGCCCCCGACCCCTCAGCCCTGCGTCCTCCACCTTCTGCCGCCAGCCAGCCTGGGCTGTGCGCTGAAGGCCAGTGGGTCCTTGTGTCCTGCACGCCAGGCCCCACAGCCCTGGGGCCCACCCTGCAGGAGCCTCACCCCCGCCCTGGGGTCAGACCACGCTCAGCACTCCCACCTCCCACTGCCAGTGGGCACAGGGGGGTACAGGCTCAGGGATGGGGGCCCAGGAATGCAGACAGAGACGAGACCCAGGAAGCCAAGGCCCCCTCTCCCTCTGCCCAGCCCCTCACCTCTCGCCCCCCTCACCCCCACCCTCGTCGACAGTCTTCGCACGTAGAGTGTTCGCTGCACGTATGGGAAGTGCTTTACTCGACTTTTTATTTTAAGGGCAGAAGTGAGGGCTGATACTTCTTTCTCTAAGAACAAACAGAAACCAGATCAGGTGGTTTCCTCCCCCGAACCCTGGCTGTCTCCCAGGGTCTGTCTCCACCATGGGCTGCCCTTGAGGCCTCACTGGGGCTGTCTCCGGTCCCCAGGGCCAAGCCCAGGGGTCGCTGATGGCTTCTCCCACCCAGCACAGGGTCGCTTCCTCCTTCCTGGACTTCGTGGATCTGTGGATGTGCCCTGACCTCCGTCCTCACTCCCCTGGGGAGGCTGAACCTTGCAGTTTGACCCAAAGGGCACAGAGGCCCGAGTGTCCCAGCAGGTCACTGGCCAGTGGCTGTCCGATGAGCTGCAGGCCCCCAAACCTGCTTGAGTGAGAGGGTTCCCGTCAAGGCCACGGGGCTGACCGGGTGGGAGCCATGGACTCCCCGTGAGATGACACAGCCAGGGATCCCCACGGCCGCCGCCACCCTCGGGCGCCACCCCAAGAGGCACTCATCTCAGAAGCTGTCCAGCCTGCCAGCCAGCCCCGCTTCCATGAGCACCACAGCGGTGCCAGCCAGGGAGCGGCAGGGCCGCCCGTCCCGGGAGAGCTGGACAGGGCTTCCGAGCCGGCAACGGGTGGCCCTGGGCTGGAGCGCAAGAGGGCCCCGGCCGGCTCTGCGCGGAGACGAATGGTGGATGCCCTCGTATCGACATTTCCCATAATGATGACCATATTTTCCCCATCGGTCGAGCCTCAAGTCGATGGCATTTGAGTAATTGGAGATTGACTTTAATTAAGTCTTAGAAGTTTTGTGACTATGCCTGACAGAGGATGCCTGTCCATGGCTGCAGAGGGGATGGCAGGAGCCTGCCCGGGAAGGGGGCATCCCTGGGCCCTTGGCCTCCCGGGCCCACCATGTCCTCTGCCCTGGTCTGCAGAATGAGCCTGGGAAAGAGCCTGCGGGTGGGTCGCAGCCAGTGCTGGGGCTCCCCCTTCCAGTGCGGGTCCTCGACTGTGAAAGAAGGCGATAACTCCCCCGCTCCATGGCCCAGGCCCACCCTGCAAGAACGGATGCCGTTACTTCTCCACATAACCTTGTGGGATCAACCTGAAGATGAGCTCCAAGCCTCCTCCCCAGACCTCTTCTTCTGTGTTTGCCACGGTCCGCAGGGTGGGCCAGCCCTGTGTTTGCCACAGGCCACGGCCACAGCTGCTGACCGCAGGACACAGACCCCTCACCTGGGTCCCCTGCCGGGTCCCACCCACCCTCCGGAGCACCTCACGTCAAGGCCAGGGGCCGGGGACCCCGTACAGGGCTCCACACCAGCCCCTCAGGGCAGCGCCCCCCACCCCGGGGACCCCAGGCCCCCAGCTGCCTCCCACCACCCACCAGCCCACTGACAGTTTCAATGCCTCAGA
The DNA here is from genome assembly GCA_917880005.1 of Nanger dama. Taxonomy (NCBI): domain Eukaryota; kingdom Metazoa; phylum Chordata; class Mammalia; order Artiodactyla; family Bovidae; genus Nanger; species Nanger dama. The sequence continues at coordinate 250,534 of CAKJTW010000193.1, read as the reverse complement.
GGTGGGAAGGTCATTAGCAGGAATGAATTATGAATGAGGAGGCCTCATTAAACAGACCAGTGAATCAGCTCTCTCACCCTGAGTCCCTAAGCACGAACAGGGAAACTCTCAGGGGGAGGGTCTGCCAGGCTGCGGGGGTGGGGGGTGGGGCCCTGGGCACCGAGGACCCCACGGGTGTCTGGGCCCCAGGGCAGAGCCCCAGGACTGTCCACTTCAGGGCCCTGGGGACCCCAGTGCCGCCGACTGGCTGGCAGAGGCCCTACCTCCCAAGCCTGTGTGGCTGCCCTTGGGCCGCAACTCGCCACCCCTAAACCCTGACCCCAGCCTGGAAGCAACCCCCACAAGACTGACCCCCCCGCCAGGGAGCCAAAAGGTCTCAGAGTTGCTGACACCTCCAGACAGAACCACGGCAGGCTAACGGCGGGGTGCTCGCTAGGGGTCGTTCAGAGCAGTGACCCTGGGCCAGAGGTCAGAAGACTCTGGACCTGAGAGCTTGGGCTGTGGACGGGACGTGGGTGGGGCAGTGGCCAGGGGCCAAGCTCCTGCCTTCGGGCCTGGGGCAGCCCCAACCCTCTCGGGGCCTCAGTTTGCCCGTCCAGGGAGCCCTTGGGACAAGGCTGATAGACCAAGAGCCTTAAGCAAGTATGATTTCCTTAATTCCCAATAAGGATTGCAAGACTAGAACTCACATCAATTGAATGCAAATCAACCACTTTAATTAGGCTAAATCCTCCCTAGATTGGTGGAGGGAGGTAGGGCCCCCAAGGAGACCGGTGGGGCAGGACGGGCCAGGCCCTAACACCTGCTCACCCCGCCCGCGGCCAGCGGTCTGTGCTGAGCGACAGGGGTCCCTGCCCAGCCCTGCCTGTGGGCTGCAGTCTTCTGTCTCTCCACCTGCTCTTAGCTTGTGCTTTGAAAACTGAACTCTCAGCAGAGCCTCAGGAGCAGGCCTGAGTGGCCATCCGCCTTCCCAGAGCAGGGCCAGGGGACCTCCCTCTCCCACCACTGCCTTGGGGCTGGCTAAGTGGGAACCACTGGCTCTGGACAGGGGACTAGGTGTCTCTGAGGGCTCGGAGAAGGGGCGTGGCTCAGGTGAGCCTGCCTTGAGCCCAGGGTGATGGTACCACACAGCAGTATCAGCTGGGAGTCTTGCCAGGTGGGGCCAGAAACCAAGGTCGGGAAACACCACCAGTGTGAAGGGCAGCAGGGCCCCCCAGAGCTGTGGGCTTCCTGGCTCTCCAGGGCTGGCAGAGTCCAGAGACACAAGCGACTAGTGCCGGGCCTCCATCGCCTAGAGCTGCCTTTCTCCTCGCCCTCAGGTGAAGGCTTCCAGAGACTGCAGGCCTGTTGTGTTACGGCAGCACTGAGCAACCACTCACACTTTAGTGAGAACTGGTGGGCTAATCCAAGAGACTGAGCATCAGTCTAATGGCAGAGGGGTACTCACAGGGCCCAGAGTGGGTGGAGGCCCAGAGGCCATTCCCACGGGGGCAGAGAACATCCCTGTCTACCGGCCCTGAGACCCAGGACACCCATAGGTACTGGGCGGAGATTCCTGGGCTCATTGAACCAACCCAACAGCCCCTCCATAAGCCCCCAAGGGAGGGAGACAGGCTCCACTCACCTGGCCCAGTGACTGGCAAGAACCCCCCACCCCAGCTTTCTGAAGGCAAGCATAGTATCCTCGCCCTACGTATGTGGGTAACGCACATGCCCGCGGCACAGGCCAGGAAGTGGGCAACAGAGGGTCCAGGGCACCACACCCATGAGTGGCTCCAGGACGACTCGTCCACCCCCGCCAGCACCAAGGTTCCCGCAGTGTGCAGAGCAGCGGCAATTCTGATGGGCCACAGTCACTCTGGAAACTGTTAAGTGCAGCTATTCATCATTAGGTAATTATTATCTGCTCCTATATTAAGTTTCTGGTCACCAAGAGTGTCACAAAGATTTAAGATCTTTATTTGTTAATAGTGTTTCCCAAACACAAGCGAGGTTTAATACCCCTTAATATGTTCCCTGCCACCACCACCTGGGTGAGGCAGGGAGGGCTCCCTACTACATGTGTGTTCTGGGCCCTGGACATGACCCAACCCTCCCCAGTTCCACTTAGGGCCCCAGAACACTGAGCCAGGAATGTGGCCCTCTCCCAGGGTCCATACCTGCCCATGTCTGCCAACATCTCGGAGTCCCTGCCACCGAGGTCAACTGGATAGTGGCTGTGCGAGGGCCCGGCTCTCCCCAGGTCAACTTCAGCCCTGTGACCAGCAGACCAGGAGGAGCCATGATAGTGGAGGTGGTGATGGTGGAGGTGGTGATGGTGGAAATGGTGGAGGTGATGGTGGTGGTGATGGTGATGGTGAAGGTGGAGGTGATGGTGATGGTAGGAGGTGATGGTGATGGTAGGAGGTGAGGTGAGGTGGAGGTGGTGGTGATGGTGGTAGTGGTGCAGGTGCTGATGGTGATGGTGAGGTGATGGTGATGGTGGAGCTGATGGTGATGGTGCAGGTGATGGTGATGCTGGAGGTGGTGATGGTGGAGGTGGTGATGGTGGAGGAGGTGATGGTGATGATGGTGGAGGTTATGGTGGTGAAGGTGATGGTGATGATGGTGGAGGTTATGGTGGTGGAGGTGATGGTGATGATGGTGATGGTACAGGTGCTGATGGTGGTGATGGTGATGGTGGAGATGATGGTGGTGATGGTGATGATGGTGATGGTGGAGGTGATGGTGAAGATGGTGGAGTTGATGGTGATGGAGGTGATGGTGATGGTGATGGTGCAGGTGCTGATGGTGATGGTGGTGATGGTGGAGCTGATGGTGATGGTGGTGATGGTGGAGGTGGAGGTAATGGTGGAGGTGATGGTGATGGTGGAGGTGGTGATGATGGTGATGGTGGAGGTGTGATGATGGTGATGGTGGTGATGGTGGAGGTGGAGGTGGGGATGGGGTGATGGTGGAGGTGGAGGTGGGGATGGGGATGGTGATGATGGTGGAGGTGATGGTGGTGATGGTGGAGGTGATGATGATGGTGCTGATGGTGGTGGTGATAGTGGTGGTGATGATGGTGATGGAGGTAATGGTGGAGATTATGGTAATGGTGGAGGTGGTGATGACGGTGATGGTGGAGGTGTGATGATGGTGATGGTGGTGATGGTGATGGTGGAGGTGATGGTGATGATAGTGATGGTGGTGATGGTGATGGTGGTGATGGTGATGGTGGTGATGGTGATGGTGGTGATGGTGGTGATGGTGATGGTGGTGATGTTGATGGTGGAGGTGATGGTGATGGTGGTGATGGGTTGGTGGGAGGTGATGGTGATGGTGATGCTGGTGATGGTGATGGTGGTGGAGATGGTGGTGGTGATGGTGGTGATGGTGATGGTGGAGATGGGTGGTGGTGGTGGTGGTGATGGTGATGGTGGTGATGGTGATGGTGAGGTGGGGATGGGGATGGGTGGTGATGGTGGTGGTGGTGATGGTGGATGGTGGTGATGGTGGTGATGGTGATGGTGGGAGGTGGTGATGTTGATGGTGGAGGTGATGGTGATGGTGGTGGTGATGGTGGAGGTGGAGGTGGTGGTGATGGTGGTGATGATGGTGATGGTGGAGGTGATGGTGATGGTGGGATGCTGGTGATGGTGGGATGGTGGTGATGGTGGAGGTGGTGGTGATGGTGATGCTGGTGATGGTGATGGTGATGATGGTGATGGTGGAGGTGGTGGTGATGGTGGTGATGGTGGTGGTGGTGGTGATGGTGAGGTGGTGGATGGTAGTGATGGTGGATGGTGGTGATGGTGGTGGTGGTGGTGGTGGTGATGGTGATGGTGGTGATGCTAGTGATGGTGGAGGTGATGATGGAGGAGCATACAGTGGGGGATGAGGTGGTGAAGGTGGTGGCGATGATGGTCACGTCCATGGTGACAGCAGTGATAATGGAAGCGGATTCTCCAGGACGCAAGTTTTCCAGACAAATGAGGTCTTGCCACTGTCCTCGCCCCAGCCGCTGGCTGGGTGCCCACGTGAAAGCTGCCCTTGGAGGCAGCAGGAGAGGGAGCCTTGACAAGGTCTGACAGGACAGTGGGCTATCCTGAGCTGACAGAGAACATTTCACCTTAGTTTGAATAAGTTCAACTATTGGAAAGGGGACGTACAGCCTGGTGTTTACTGCAAGTGAAAGGAAGGTGGTCACTCTGGGAGAAGTCCACTGCGGGACAGTGGGCGCCAGCCCCCTGCTGTCAGGGGCCCTGTGGGCCGGTGGGGCCACCTCACCTCACGGGTCGGGTGGGAGGGGCCAGCCCCCCAACCTGGGGCCTCCCGCCACTGGCTGAGTGAGGTCACCTCCCCAAAACCAGCACCAGGGAGTGCCAAGATTTGGGGGCTGGCAGGGACCCCAGCCCCAACCCCGGGCAGCAAGGCTGATGAGCAGCAGAGAGCCCCTGCTCACGGTAATTAAGTGAAACGTGACGCCTTCACCAGGAAGGAAAATCTCATCTTGGAAACACACGTCCAGAGCAGGTTCAATTTCACCCGAGGGGCCATAAAACCCTTTTCCAATCACCTGGAGCCGTGGGCTGCCAGCGCCATTAATCCTGGGGATGTTATTTAAAGCCGAGACGTCACTCGGGGGAATCAGGCCCGAGCCCCACAAGGAGCCTCTTCGGTTTCCACAGGGGCCCTGGGAGTCAGACACAGCCGCCCGGGGGCTGGGCAGGCCGGGGGGCATCCTCAGCTGCTCTGGGTTCCCCCAGCGGCCATCAGGCTGGCAGGGCCCCACATGGGTGCAGCTCCGCCCTGCCCGCCCCCCAGACTTCCGTCATCCAGACTCTCTTTAAAAGTCGTTTCCTTGATTACCAAGGGTAACAGTGAAAACATGTAATTGAATCTCCAAGAAATTACCATTTTCATAACTTGTGCCCAGTTCCTGGGGTAAATGAATGGCTCCCTGTACACAGGAGGGCCCCATGGAGCCTCCGCCAGGGGTGAGCCTGCCCACTGTCACTGATGCGGCCCGTGCTATCTCCCGCGGGGGGCGGGGGTGTGCTCCCCTGCTGGAAAGCCATTGGTTGTTGGAAGGAGCAGGGTCAGGTTGCATCAGGGAGGGCTGCAGAGAGCCGGCCTGACCAGGGGGAATGGGGGCTCCCTACCTGCCCCCTACTGCTAACCACCTGCCCCCAGGAGCCACCTGTCCAGCAGGCCAGGTTGGGCACCAAGTGTCCTGGGGCATCTCAGGTCGGTGTCAGCAGGGAGGCTGGAGAGGTGACCGGTGTTGGAATGGTCATAAGCTGGTGAGCTGGTGGGTGTGGTGAGTAAGGTTAAGTGCCTCTTGTGGCTGTGTGGTTGCTAGGTGAGTGACTGGCTGGGTGGCCGGCTGGCTGGGTGGCTGGCTGAGTGTTGATGCCTGCTCCCTGGGGAGGGGGACACCGCCAAATCAGCACGGGAGCCTTAGCCATCCCCAGCCTGCGCCCACCACCCAGGGAACCCCGCCATGCCCAGGCCCTGCCCACTTCCCTGACTTCTGAGGCCCACCCCCAGAGCCACGATGGTCCACTTCACCTCCCCATCAGCGATCAGTGCTGCGTCTCAAAACTCCACCTCACCAGGACACAGCCTGGCTCCACGGAGCAAGGGCTGGGCCCCCAGGGCTGAGAGGTACAGGCCTTGAGGCCCGGTCCCACATCCAGAGAGCCCGCCCTGAGCAGCCCCAGGCTCCATGCCCAGCACACACGCCAACACCGGATGTGTTTGCCTGACCAGCTCTGAGAAGGATGAGGCTCTGAGAAGGATGAGCCGCGTGTGGGCTACAGGTGGTTCCAGGCTTGTTTCTGTGGCAGCACCGGGAGGTCACCAAAGCGGTGGCTCTGCCCGCGGCCCGGCCGTCCCCCACCCCAGGCCCAGGGCGGTGGGCACTTGGCACAGAGCACCCCCCCACGCACCCCACTGCCGCCTCAGGGGCTCCTGGCCGCCTGGGCAGCTTCCCAGGCACCTTGGAGACCCTGCAGGCGACCACCTCCTGCCCACCCTGGCCCACAGGGAATCCTGGACACTGGCCTGCCCTGCCCCTAGACAGGCTCTCTCATCTCAGCGCCTGGGCCTCACAGGCTGGAACTGGGACCCCCACCAGCTGTGTGCCCACTGACAACTGGGCAGCCTGGGGCCACTAGAGGGTCCACACCCCAGCGGAGTGGGTGGGGAGCCCCACCCCAGGCACCCGCACCCCGGGCAGGGAGCAGGCGAGGGGCTGAAAGAAGGGGAAAGAGCCCCAGGGTGAGCCCCAGGGAGGTGCTGGCAGCACGCGGTCAGACCCCCACAGGAGCACAGGCCTAGCTGCGGAGGGCTTTCTCCCGCGCACGGGCAGACGCTAGCAGGGATCACCCACTGGGCCTCAGGGGCCTCGAGCCTGCAGCCCTTCTGTGGGCTTCTGTGGCCATCTGGTGGTGGATTCTGGGACCTACGCCTGGCTGGCCTAGAGAGGATGGACCATCCTCCAGAGCCAAGGAGCCACGGCCACGTGGTCTCCACCCCCCACCTGACTCCGGGTCTCACTCACCCCTCCACGTTCACTCCCCAGGGGCAGGGAGGGGCCCATGAGCCCCCTACCTCAATCCCAGCGAGTGTGGGCCAGGGGCAGGGTGGAGAGCATGGTGCTCATGCGTCCTGGAATCTGGCCCCAGGAAGGGTCTCGGGAGGTGATCCCAGCTTCGGCTGGCTGGGCTGGCTTCCCAGGCTCACTGTGGGCTAGCTCACCATGTGCTCGGGTGAGCTCAGCTGTCAGGGACCCCCTCAGGGATCTCTGGGCAGCTTCCGTCCACCTGTCCCGGGTGGGGCCTCAGTACGGTCGCCCCGAGCCTGCAGCCCTCAGCACCCTGCTGACAGTGCCCTGTGGCGAGAACTGCCCTTGACACTTGTATTCTCTCTTCTCATTCTAAAATAAAAAATGCACAGCAGGTGTCCAGAGGGGCTCCAAGGGAGAGAAGAGGGTGGGCTGCCCAGTGCACGCCCAGGAGCCACTCAGTCACCCAGGGTGGGCAGGCATGCCCAACCCCCAGCTGCGGCCTCTGAGACGGACCCACCGTAGGAGGACCCCACAGGCACCTGCTCGTCCTTCAGCTGTGCCCAGTCCCAGGGCCCGGCCCGGCCCGCTCCCTGTCTCTCAGGCCGGGGAGGGGCGGGGCGGGGACCTCGGCAGGCAGTGGCCGGCGTCCACTCCCCTGCAGCGAGTTGGCCCTGGTTTGGGCCGGTCAGTCCATGGGCCACCCCCCTCACTCAGCCACTCCTGGTGGACCCCGTCCTGGCTGCGGGCCTGGCCACGCCCTTGCACCCCAGGAGGGCACCAGACCAGCCTTGGAGCCCACGAGGCCCAGCGTTGGGCCAGCGGTGTCCGTCACAGACTTGGACTCCCGGGCCCTGGGAGTGGCCTGAAGGCCCAGAGATGGGGGGTCCCCAGCCTGGGGCTGCCCCAGGAAGCCTGCAGGCCCAAGGGTCTGAAGAGGGTGCGGGTCTGTGTCAGGGGCTTGCCCTGGGGGTACAAAGAGGGGGTTGCCCCTGAAGGCTGTGGCCCCATGTGCCCCAGGCCTGTTGACCCACTTGGGAAGCAAGCCTGGGGCCCTGGACATCAGAGCCCCAGAGAGGCCAGGCCGGGCAGGAGGTGTGCGGCCTCCAGGCCTCTCCCTCGTGGCCCAGCTCTGTTCACAGCACCAGGCTCCCCGAGGCCCCTGGGCGTCACAGCACCTTGGGCAGGGAGCGGCCGCCATGGCAACTGGCGTCCAGGGAGGCGCGCTGCTTGGTAACAAGGGCCGTGGCTCCCTGTGACGCTCGAGCTGGCCCAGCTTCCCGCTGTGGCACCGAACTCGGCCACAGGGACTCACCCCGAGCCCCTAGTGAGCCTCCTGGGCCGGACTCGAGCGGGTGTGTGGGGGCACTCCCACGCTAGTAAGATTTGCAGGGCGCTCTGCCGTGGGCATGTGTGCACACGTGTGCTCGGCCATGTCCAGCTCTGTGATCCCACGGCCTGTCTGTGGAAATGCCATCATAGCTGGGGCTCCTTCTGAGAGCCCCCCACCCCCTGGGCCACGCCCAAGCTCAGGGCCACACTGCAAGGACCACAGGGACGGGACGAGGAAGGTTTCAGGGTGTTGGGGCTGTGTTCCGAGCCACCAGCAAGCGTCCCAGGCAGGGCACAGCGAGGCACAGGCTGCGTCCAGGAGCAGGTTCCAGGCGGCTGGGGGAGGCTCTGGTGCCACTGGGCGTCCCAGGCATCCCCTCCTGCAGACGAGCCTGGTGGCCCAGGTGAGACGCGAGGCCCCAGCCAACAGTTCTCAGGGTGTCTTTGCTGTCAGTACAGGGGCTCCCATCTCCACGAGGAGCTCCTCTCCCTCACACTGAACATTCCCCAGCACCTGCTGGCTCCTGACAGGACAGTGCCCCCACCTCACCCTGGGGGTGCCATCTTCTCCACTGGGGTGTGGGCTCAGGAGGCCACGGGGGCCTCAGTCGGGCTCCGGGCCCGTCTTTCCTGGCCCCTCCCTGCAGAGCCTGTTGCTAGTGCCCAGATGCACCCCCAGAAACACAGAGCAGCCTGCTGGGGCCAGGCCACATGCGTCCAGCTGGGCACAGCCTGTGGACGGTGTGTGCCCCTCCTCTGTGGGTGTTCTGCACTCAGCGGGGGTGCCAGACCACCAGCAGGCGAGGGGTATTGATGGACTTCAGACAGGAAGCGGGGGCTGACCGCACCTGGGTGTGGACAAGGCAGGGCTGCTGACCCGGGCTGGCTAGCGGGCGGCTCAGGGGGCCGCCCAGCACATGCGAGAGTCAGCAGGTGGCAGGGGACCCACAGGCAACTCCCCAGGCTGGCCTCTTCCAGACGTCTGCCCTGAGGACTCCCCAGCTGTTAATGGGGAGTAGCAAAGCCCTCAACCATTCCTGGCAGGAAGGCCTTCCAAACAGAAGATCCTCAAGGAGAAGCAGCAGGAAGTGAAAGCTCCCCTCCCCCATAAAATCCACTTTGTCCCTAAAGGAGAACAGGAAGCTCTAAGGAAAGAATAGGGAGAGGCAGAGAACAATGGAGACGTCCTGGAACGCCACAGCAGGGAAGGGCCTGAGCTACCGGAAACTCCTTCTGACCAGCCCAGCCTCACAGGCAAGCAGCCTGAGGTCAGAGTGAGCTGCCGGATGATCCCCAGGGCTCTCCCGACCTAGCTCCCCACACCAGAGGCTAAAGCAAACACCCGCCAGCCGGGCCTGGTCCACTTGGCTGGCCCACCCACCGGGTGGGTCTCTGTGGTCTCGCTGGGCTTGTCAGTCCCCTCCTGGGAGCTGGGGACCCGCCAGACGACCAGAGCCCCCCCTTCCCCGTGACCTGGAATCTGAGGGCAAGGTCACAGAGGATCCAGAGAGGGTGAGAAAGTGATCACCCAATGCGTTGTTCAGACCTCCTGGTAAGAGCCCACAGGCCCAAGCAGGGCCCCTGGGCTCAAGCTAGCCCGGAGCCCAGGGTCACGTTGCCAAGGATCAAGGACGCAGGGATGGCCGGGGTCTGCGGCTGTGCCCCTGCACGGCACTCAGGCCTCCGCGAACCCTCCTTTCTGAGGGAGCTGCTTGCCAGTGCACTTCCGTGACGCGAAGGAGGAAACAGAAAGAGCGGGCTGTGCTGGGGGGCTCCTGGAGTGCTGGCGCCGTGGAGGGCAGGGTGCAGTGGGACAGAGAGCAGGACACCGCATGAGGCTGTTAGGAAGGGAGAGGAAACCGGGGGGAGGGGTGGGGCGCCGGATCGCGCGCCGGATCTGGCTGGCGCTCTGCAGTCCCTGAAAAGACCCCTGAAGTGGCAAGAAGCTGGACCAGAGTCCAGCCACTGAACAGGCCATGGCCGCAAGTAGGTGACTCAGCCTTGGATAACAGTCCTTGTGGGACCACTGAATGTTCAATAAATGACTTAAAAAAAAAAAAAAAACACCTTGGAAATTCACAGGTGCAAAGGTCAGGCTGTGGGATGATCTCTTCTGGGTGGTGAGAGGCATGGCCACTGCCTCAGGGAGGCCTCAGCATGGGGCTCTCGGGTGGGGCAGGGCCACACTGGACTCCTGCTGCCATTTGACTTTGCTTTTAGCTCATGTCTGCAGGACCTGCTGTAGTTTAAGACAGTAGCTGACGGCACGTGGTGGGAGGGGCCCGGTCAGCCCCGCTCCAGCCCATTATGACCTCCCTGCTCCTGCCCAGGCCTTTGTGACAGTTGCCCCTGAGGCGCCTGTGAGCAATGACACCCAGAACTCCCTTAGTAAGAGGGTGGCAGGACAGGCCAGGCCAAAGCCTGGACCTGGGGTCAGGAAGAGGTCACAGGGAGGAATGGAGGGGCCGAAAACCCTGGGACCCTGTGGCCACACCCACCCTCAGTGCCCCCAGCCCCCAGCTCCGGGCAGCCGCGGGGGTGCCTGGACCCACCTTGCCCGGGGTTCGCCAGGTGGCCCTGCATGGTGCCTCTCAGCCCCACCCACTCGATGGAGACTGCCAGGCCTTTCTCAGCCCTGGGGAGAGGGGGTGGGGGACCCAGGGTCGGGGCGAGGTACCCGGGAACTTCATCACAAGCGAGGACGGTGAGCTGCAGCGACAGAGGCTGCAAGACCCGGCAAGGATGAGACAAGGACAGATGGACACCAGGCTGGGATGGGGCTGGGCCCTGCACTCCAGCCACGAGCAAGAGCAGAGGGCACCCCGGCAGGTGGCAGGGCCCACCTCGGGGCCCCGGCCCTGCCCGTGCCCACCCCTGATCCCGGGCACAGGGGCCTCAGCCTCACCCAGGGCAGACCCCCAGCTCCAGGGGCATTCCCCTGGTGTCTGCAGAGCCATCCTTCCTTCAGCTGGAGCAGGAGAACCAGAGTCTGGTGAGCACCGGGCCCCGGCTCTGCCAGATCCCACGCCCCACAACCAGGCCCTGCCAGATCCTGCGCCCGGCCCCACCAGACCCCAGCACACCCCGGCCCCACCAGACCCCATGCCCCGGCCCCGTCAGGCCCACGCCCTCTGCCCAGGCCCCCCAGACACGGCTGTCCCCATCTCCCCATCTCTGTGCTTCACCCCAGAAGAGGCAAAACCAGGATCTGCGGGAGCAGCTGGGGGCCCTCCTGGGGCCGGGGCAGCAGTTCCTGCCCCTTGTGCCCCGAGCACTCGAGCTGCACGGCTCTGGCCTGGGTGAGTGCGGGGCGGGGCACGGCCCCGGCAGGACCGCGGGTGGCACTGTGGAGCGCCCGGTGGCTCCATGCGCTCCCCCCACCCCACTCCCAAGCAGTCCATGACCACGGACGCTGCCGATAGCCTTGGGGCTGAGCCGGGGGCTCATCCGCAACCCCCTGAGCAGGCCTGCGCCCGGCCCCTGGAGGACAGGGCCCCTCTGCAGCTGCTGCGGCAGGAGCTGTGCCGGGGCGAGGAGGCCTTCGTGCAGCAGTCCCAGGTGCGCGGGGCCCGGGGAGGGGAGGGGACGGGATAGGCGGGGCCAGGGCTGGGAGGGGAGAGGACGGGCCGTGGGGGTAGCGAGGAGTCGGTGCTGCCGCCCCAGGTGGGCCCGGGGGCGGGGCCGGAGTGGGGCCGAGGTGGGGAGGGGGCGGGGCCGGAGCGAGGGGAGGAGTCGGTGACGCAGTCCCTGGCGGGGTCGGGGCGGGGCCTAGATGGGGCGGGGCCAGGGAGTAGTTTCTGCAGTAGTCCCACGAGGTCCCGGGGGCGGGGCCTTTGAGGGGGCGGGGCCGGGAAGGGGGGAGGAGTTTTGCTGCAGTCCGTGGTGGGCCCCGGGTTCGGGGGCTATGAAAGGGCGGGGTTGGGATGGGGAGGGGCCAGGGAGTCGTTCCTGCATCAGTCCCAGGTCCTCCGGGGAGCGGAGCCGGGGGCGGGGCCAGGCCGGGGCGGTGGGGAGGAGTTCGTGCTGCGGTCCCTCGTGGGCCGGGGCCCAGGGGGCAGGGCGGGGGCGTGGCCCGCATGGGGCGGGCCCAGGCACTGGTTCTTGCGCAGTCCCAGGTAGTCCAGGGGGCGTGTCTAGGAGCGGCGGGGTCGGGCCGGGGCGGGGCCGGGGGGGCGTACCAGGGCCGGGGAGGGGGAGGAGTCTGTGTCGCAGTCCCTGGTGGGACCGGGGGCTGGGGCGGGGCGCGGTGGGCGGGAGCCGACCACCCTCCAGCCCTACCTCGGCCCACACTGCGCCCCCCTCCCCAGAACGAGCTGCAGCAGATCCGACTGTCCTTTGAGAGGAAGAAAATGGCTATCACCGAGGTGCCACCTGCAGGGGGTGGGGGGGGGGCCGGGCGGGGGCTCCACCTGTGGAGAGAGGCACCCAGCACGGGTCCTGCTCCATCCTGAGGGCGTGACCCAGCCTCGCCCCTCCCACCAGGTGTGGGACGGCGTGGCTGAAGTGCACATGGCCCTGAACGACCAGGCCACCGGGCTCCTGGTAGGTCCCCAGAGGTGCGAGGCCCAGAGGGTGAGCGGGCGGGGAAGGGGCGGACGAGCAGGACCCCCACTTTACCCTCTCTGGCCCCCAGAACCTCAAGAAAGACATCAGGGGCGTGCTGGACCAGATGGAGGACATCCAGCTGGAGATCCTGGGGTGATGTGGGGCTGGAGGCCCGGGGGCGGGGGCTGGCTGAGCTGCGATGGTGTCTGGGTCAGGGTGCGGTGGACCCGTCCCTGATGGGTCCCCAATTCCCCAGCGCCAGGGCAGTGGCGCGGGCTGAGGAGGGGGCATACCCTATGGTGCTGACTGCAGCCCCCGCCCCCCCAGGAACGGGCCCAATGTCGGACCCAGGCCAGGAAGGACCAGAAGATGGCATGCAGAGGGGTAAGCCCCCACCTCCACCTCCACCCTCCCGGAAGCCGCGCTCGGGCAGCGGGGGGAGGAGCCGGGTGAGCAGGCCTGCCCTGACCTCACCGGCTCGGCCCCTCCTCCGCAGAAGGCACGGCTGCAGCTGGGATGCTCCGAGGGCCTCAGAGGCCAGCTCTGGTAGGTGGCCCAGCCTGCGTAGGGACCGAGCCCAGTGCCCAGGGCCCCGTCCCCGGGCGCCCCGCCCCTGACCACCGCCGCCTGCAGGCTGCTGGCCCTGAGGCTGCTGCTGGGCGCCCTGCTGGCCTGCACCGCCGCATACGTGTACGTGGTCGACCCCGCGCCCTTCGAGGGGCTGGTGCCACCCCCTGCTGAGCCGCGCCGCCGTCTGGAAGCTGCGGGCCCTGCTGGGCCCGTTCCTGCGCCTCGAGGTGGACGGCTTCCTGCCCTTCTAGGCCGGAGGCCCAGCGGCCCCAGCGAGGAGAAAGCCAGCAGGCCGGTGCGGCCGCCAGCGCCCAGCGGCCGCGCCGGCCCCCGCCCACGGCACTGCGGCGCACCGTCCCCGCCCGGAGGCTTGGAGAAGGGAGGGGGGGCGGGGGGCCGTCCAGAGGGCCAGGCCTGTGGCCAGACATATAGTCGTGACTCTGGGCCTGTGTGCTTGTTTCCATGGGTACCGGGGCTGGCGCCGATGGCTGTGAGGCCTTCCTGGGCTGATCTTGCAGCGAGGGTCCCTGGGGGTGGCGCCCCTCTCTGGCACCCCTCGCCCACCTGCGGCGGGGGCACCCTCTCCGCAGCCCCCTTTCCACCAGGAGGGGAGAGAGAGCCCCAGTGAAAGTGAGCTACCCAGGCCTCATCCCTGGGTAGGCAGAACTCCGGGAGCAGGTTCTCTGCTCCACAGGTGCTGCTGAACCCAAACACAACCCATGTCCCTGTCTGACCTACCACCCACTTCCCACACCTGCCCAACGCCCTCCCCCGCCATTCCTGTTACCTCCCCAAGCCAAGGTCCCTGTCCAGTCCAGGCTTGAAGGACAGGGGGACCACAGTGGTGGGCAGAGCCTTGGAGGTAAAACACCAAAGATTTTATTTACTGCATTAAACTGGGGCGAGGGAGCAGCTTTCAGAACAAGAGACCAGATTTGTGGCTGCTCGTCCCCACGTGGGAGAAACAGCTCTGCTGGCAAAGAGGTGGGGGCTGGCCAGGGCCCTGGCCGCCCCTGGCGGTGTCAGGGGGCCCAGCTGCCTGGGGGCTGCAGGGCTGGGGATGGTGGGGCCCTCTGAGTACCCCAGGTGTGCAGAGAAGGAAGGAAGACCGTCGGGGCAGGGCTGGCGGGCTGGGGTCTCCTCTGGCTGGCTGCTGCAGGAGCTTAAGGCATCCGCTCATGTGCAGGGTGCAGGGGGAGGGGGCAGTGCAGAGGCCTGCAGAGGCTGCCTGAGCCCCCACCCGGCCCGGCCCAGCCCACAGAGGCCGGGCTCCCTGGGAAGGAAGGGACACATAAAGTGCTTGGTCAGGCAGGGGGTCAGGTGCAGGGGCAGAGACAGCCCAGAAGGCTCTGGGGCCCCCACCTGGGGGTCTGACCCTCTGCGGCGGGCGGGGGCCTCCTGAGCCAGGAGGGCGCAGGGTCACAGGCCCTGGCAGGCTGGGGGGTCAGGTCTAGCTGTGGCTGGTGGAACAGAGGCCCCGGGGCCCCTAGGGTTCACAGCAGCCCAGCCCTCCGGGGCCCCAAAGTGGCCTACTTGGTGTCCCGCTCGGGCCCCGAGAGGCTGGGAAAGAGGCTAGAGGCAGCCAAATGCAGCCGGCACACAGCCCCCCCGGGAGGCGCCCCTGGGGCTGGGCTCCAGGGGGCCCGCAGCGGCGGGTGGTCCTCTGGGAGGCCGAAGTGGCACAGGTGCAGGCTGGGGGCGCCCAGGGCTGGCCACGCCGCCCCCATCCACGGCTGCAGGTGCCGATCCAGCCCCTGCGGGTCGCAGCGTCCAGTGAGAGAGAAGCAGAAAGGCGGAGGTCAGGGGGCCAGGCCCTACCCCAGGCCTCCAGTCCCGGAAAGGCTGTGGATTCCCCCCACCCTGCCCACTGCGTGTCTGAGGAGGGGTGTAGGGACCAGTCCAACTGCCCAACATCCCAGCCCACGGGCACCCCCTGCTCAGGGGCCCCGGGCGGCTCAGCCCCACTCCCCAACACCCTGTTACTTCTGGTGTGACACAGACACGGGGAGGCCACACGCTCCTGCCTGGCCTCCAGCCTGGCACCAGTTCAGGAGCGCCCACACAGAGCGGCCAGGCCCAGAAAGGCTGCCACCCCCTCTCCCGCGGCCTGACCCCTATGCCCCTCCAGGAGCCCTGGTCTTGCTCAAGGAAAGGACCCAAGTCTTTTTCTTTTTTTAATAAAATTATAGATATATAGATGTAGATATAAAAACATAGAACAGACACAATGCAAGCGGACGCTGCCGTGTGCTTACTCTTGGGTCCCTGGCACCAGATGAAACTCCGAGCCCTCCCGATGTGCTTCCCACGTGGGCCCCAGGCTCCAGCGGGGCCTGGGCTTTGCGTGCCTTGGGTGGGGGTCTCCAGTTTGCGGGGAGGGGGCTCGAGGTGGCCTGGGCCCCCAGGGGCGGCGTCGGGCCTCCTGTCTGCTCCCCCAGCACCCATCGCCTCCCACAAGAGCATAAAGCAGAGGTTAAGGCTTCAATTAAAGCGCGGTTCCAGGCGGGGAGGGGGGAGGGGGACGGCAGGGGCCTGAGCGTTGACACGTGGGACGCAGCATGGCAGCCCAGAGCACAGACGTGGGGATGCGCCCACCAGCGAGGGCGAGACGAGACACATGGAGCCAGGACCCCACCCACAGCTGGCTGTCTGTCCGTCTGTCCACCTGTCTGTCAGAATAGCGGGGTGCCTGCAGGCTGGGCCCATGCTCCCTCGGGAGAGCTGGCCATGCCAAGCTACAAGCTTGTAGCAGGTCCCTGAAAGGCAAGGGGCAGGGCAGCCGGACGGCGGGGCCCTCAGCCAGGGGCTCAGGTCTCTCTGTCCGTCTCTGGGCCGCGGGGACCCGCGCAGAAAGGAAGCGGGTGGGGCCGGCCGGGTGACAACCTCAGGGGCACAGGCACGCTCCGTGCCCCTCGCCGCCCCAGCTCACAGGAACAGGACCACCAACACACAGGCCCTGCAGCCCCGCGGCCCGTGGCCCCGCGGCGCCTGGTGAGCAAGTGCGGACGGGCAGCTGAGGACGAGGGACGGGCCGCGGAGGTGTGGCTTTCCTCGCCGAGGCATCCGCGCCAGGCCTGGACCTCCTCTCCAGGGGCAGAGAAGCTGGGAGGGGTGGCCGCGGGGGTCGTGGTTCCCATGGCGCTCAGCGACGGGGAGCGGGGGGGCAGTCGGTCCTCACACCGAGATCTCGTATGTGGTCCCACCCACGCCGGACACCTTCTTAACCAGCGTGTGCCGGGCAGGGCTGGCGGAGGGCCCCGGGGCCGGGCGCCGGCCCCAAGCGGGTCAGACCCGGGACTGCCCATTAAGCTTACTTGGGGGTCTTCAGCTGAGGGTGGTCCCTGCATCGAAACAAGCAGACACACACACACGGTGAACACAGGAACATGGCAGAACACGGCCAGCAGAGGCAACGGACAGAGGACACAGACAGACGGAGCCCTGGGCAGCCCCTGCCTCTGAGCCTGGATGGTCCCACATGGAAATGGGGGCGGGGGCAGAAGACAGACACCTGTCGGAACAGCCACCATCCCTTCCCAGGCTGCTCCGCACAGACCAGAGCACATCTGTGTCCTGGTGCCCTGAGCTGGGGAGCCCACAGTCACCCTCTGACCTCCTTGCTCCCTCTGAGGAAAGCAAGGGGCTGCCCTTCCGGCCCTGCAGCCGCTGTATGCTAACCAATAACGGGGACCTTGCCGCCCACTGGGCCTGTCACCCAGCCTGCCTCCGCCCCCCCGAGCCTCCCTTCACCCGCCTCTGAGCAGAGAAGGCCCTGGACGGCCAGGACTGTGGTGCCCGGAGCGCACGTCCTGCTGCAGGATGACGCCACCCTGACTTGGCCTTCTGAACATGGGCAGTTGACCATCTCTAGAAGGACCCGGGATGCCCCACGCACTGGGTCTGTCAGCCCGGAAAGAGTGAGGGCTGTTGGCAAAATCACCTGCCCCCACCCCAGGGTGTCCAGGGCGTCCTTGGAGCCGGCGACCCTCACACTAGCCAGTAGGAGCCTCCAGGCCGGGTGAGGTCCACCCCACAGGGTAGCCTCCAGTCTTCCTGGGAAGCCTCCCAGCCAAGAGCCCCGCAGACCCCTGCCCTGTGCCCGTTGGCCAGCCACACCCCAGCACCCACCTCTGCACAGCCAGCGAGGGCGGTGGTTCCGAGAGGTCTGCGTGGATGAAGGCGACGGCCTTGGAGCCGGCATAGGAGGGTGAGCAGGGGGTGCCAGGTGGGGACGGGGGGCACCTGGTGCGCGGGCGACCTGTGCGGGCCGCTGGCAGGCCGGGCCCCTGGGCCACCGCTACTGGCCAGGTCCGTCTGCAGGGAGGAGGAGGAGGTCCGTGGCGCCCGGCTCACCGCACTGGACAGCGAAGATAGCGAGGTCTGCAGCGCGGGGTTGCGGGCGCCTCGGAGCCAGGCCCAGCCACCAGGTCATCCCGGGAGCCGCAGTGCAGCCCGGGGCCACGTGGGCCCTCGGACAGCACGCCCGGCCTGCTGCAGGCTGTAGGAGCTGGGCGTGTCATAGACGCCCGAGTCGCCAAAGAGTGAGTCGGCCTGAGAACGCAGCAGCCGCTCCCGCTCCTCTCTGTCCTTGCGCTCCTGGATGGAGGCCATGATGGTCCGGGAGAGGTTGTCGTAGCGCACCGGCGAGGGCTCCGCGGCCGGGGGCCCAGCACCGGGCTGAAGCTGCGGGGCGGCGGCCGTGGTGGATCGCCTGGTGCCCCCGCGTGCAGGTAGGGTGAGCGGTAGCTGGGGGCACCGGCTGCGGGGTGGGCCGGGCAGGCGTGGCCCCCAGGGGAGCCAGGGTTCAGCAGGCTATCGTAGGACAGGCTGCCGTTGCGGCTGGGCAGCGCGTGGGGGGCAAAGAGGCTGCGGTGGGGCGTGGGGGCCCACCCTCAGAGCGCAGGGGCTGCAAGGCCACGTGGTCCCCACCCCGCCGACTGGCCGCCTTGAGGCTCAAGGAGCGCAGGGCGCCTGAGAAGGTATCGGCCGCGCTGAGGGGCGGGTAGTCAGGCAGGCCCAGGCTGGGCTCAGACACAAAGTCCAGGCTGTGGATGCTGTCCTCTCCCAGCGTCAGGGAGTCGGTGCCCGTGGCCTGCAGGGAGAGAAGGCACGTCCACGTCTGCCCACCCGGGCCCTGCCAGATGTCCTGTGCCCTCTGGGAAGCTGCCACCAAGTGGTGGCAGGTGCAGCGGCGAGCTGCTCCCAGAAGCCCACAGTCCCCTTGCACCCAGAGGGAAGAGGCCCTGGGTGGGCACGGCAGTGCGGGTGGACTCAGGGCACATGGACCACCAGCCAGACCCTCCGTGGGGTCCAGGACAACTCCAGGAAGGAGGTGACCATTCTAAGGCCACCAGACCCTGGCCAGGCATACCCTGGGGAGCTCCCTGGGGATCCGGACAAGCTGGCCCATCACAGGCCTGCCCCCCAGCGGCCATGAAGGAAGCATGCAGCCCGGGGACCTCAGGGCTCCTGTCCTCTGGCTCAGGCCGCCCACCGCCCCACGTGAACGCAGAGAATAAATGTGCTTCCTCAAACAATTTCAAATTCCTCTGAAGCTTTCATGGGGGGCCCTGAAGGCCTCAGGCAGTGACTAACGTGGAATTCCAGGCGCCCGCACACAGTGCTGCCGGGGGCAGCGCCCACAGTGCCCTGGGGAACAGCGCCGAGCCAGCAGGCAGGCCGGCCAAGGGCCAGGAGGACCAGGACACCCTGCCCCAGCTGGCACGCTCACCCTCTGTGACCCAGAAGGGGTCTTCAGGAGTGCCTCATGGGGGCGGGGCCTCCAGGGGGCGGGGCCTCCTCGGGTAGGCGCTCCTGGGGCGGGGCTTTCTCTGGTAGGAACTCCTGGGGGCGGGGCCTCCCGGGCAGGGCCCTGGGAGCCCGGGCAGCGCCAGGTTTCCTCACCTGCTCCGCCGGCCCGCAGAATGGCGCCTTGGGACCCGTGGGAAAGGCGGGCCGGAACTTGTACATGGCGGGTGTCGGGGGGCTGGTCCTCTGCGCCGACAGGGCGCTCTCTGGAGGAGACGGGCCGCGGTCAGGCTGGGATCGCTTGGCGCCCCTCCCTCCGCTCAGGCGCTCCCACCTCACCAGCACTGCCCGGGCGCGGGGTCTGCAGGTCGCTGCCAAACGTGCCAGCCTCCACCTTAGGGGGCAGTGGCGGCCCCAGGTCCAGGGGCTTCTCATCCAGCCGGTCCAGGCTGCCCTTGGACTGGAAGGGGATATGGTTCAGGCCAGGGGCAGGGCTTTATTGGGGGTCTCCATCCTGGCGCCCAGGACCCTGACCCTTCCTTTGTTCGGCTCGGTCCTCTTCCTTCTACGTGGTCCCGCCAACCTGGCGGCTTCCCGCCGCTCCCCATCCCCCGCCCTCCCCTGGGCGCCCACCTTGCTGCGGCCCAGGCCAGCCTTCAGCCCATTATCACTAAGCTTGACCTTGAGCGGTGGCGCTCGCTCCAGGAGCTCCGGCCGAAGGAAGGGCGGCTTCAGGCGAGCAGCCAGCGGCAGCCGGGCGGCTCCACCACATACCTGCGCCAGGGCAGAGGGTCAGTGGCCAGGGCGGCCCTGCTTGAATGCGCGCCGAGGGGAGGGCCCGCCAGGCGAGAGCAGATTGGACGGGCTGAGAGCCTCACCGGGGCGCCAGGGGGCTGCACAGCACGTGCTCCACGTTCCCGTAGCAGCCGCGGGTGAAGGGGTTCACGCCCCCACGGAACTTCCCCGTCACCTGTGGATATGGAACCCCTCAGCCAGCCTGGCCACCCAGGGTCCAGCAAAGGAGGGAAGACAAACAGGGACAGCGGGGTTCCTCAGAGGCCAGTTGAGCAGCGTCAGCCCAGGGGTGCCCCCACCTCGGTCACCAGGACCTGCCCTGCATGCAGTGGAGCTTCTAGGCCGATTCACTGGTGGCCACCGATGGGGGTGTGGAGGGGGTCCGGGGCGGGCGCGACCCTACGTGCCAAACCCCGCTGGGGGCTGCAGAGCCGGGCTCCAGGGCTGGAGCCTCCCCTAGCACTGCTGCGCATCCGCTGAGGGCCCCCAGGCCCCTGCCCCGACCACGCTCCTGCACATCACCGTGCGACCCGGGCTCCTCGCTCAGCCGGTTAGGGACCTGCCCACACCCATCCCCGTCAAGAACGCGTGGCTCCCCCAGACCTGCACCTGCTCGTTGGTGGTGCGGCCCCGAGTGACCAGCACCACGTGGAAGCCCGTCAGGCCGACGACGGGGATGAAGAAGAGGCCAGCCACACACATGACGGCCATGCTGGCCCGTTAAGGCCAAGGCCAAGGACGAGGACGGAGCAGCTGCCTGTGGACAGACGGCGCCGGCCCGCCCCACCGCCCACTCAGGGAAGGGGACCCATCCCCGGGGGCTTCCGGGCTCCGCCCCAGCCCTCCGGGCCTCGACTTCCCGCGAGATGTGTCCCCGGCCCACATCGCCTTTGTGGTCAGGCCAAGGATACGTAATGGTAGTGTGGGCGGCGCCCAGCCCCTCCGCATGGTTCAGCACGTAGACCAGCCCGAAGGCAACGACGCCCACCATGTGCGCGCTGAGCGACAGCAGGAACAGGAAGAAATAGCGGTAGTTGCGGGCGCCCGATGCAGTTGTTGACCCAGGGGCAGTGGTGGTCGAAGTCCTGGGTGGGAACAACGCGTCAGCACGCGGGGGGTGGGGCGGGGAGGAGGCCGGACCGAAGGCGGAGCAGAGGTGGGCAGAGTCAGGGGGTGGGGCGGGGCCGGAGGCGGGGCGGGGCCGCAGGCAGAGCAGAGGAGGGGGCGGGGCCAGAGGTGGAGCAGAGGTGAGGCCAGGGAAGGGCGGGGTCATGGGGCGGGGCCGGGCCGGGCGTCACCTCCACGCAGTTGTCGCAGACGCTGCAGTGGGAGCACCGCGGCGGGCGGTAGAAGTGGCAGGTGGCGCACCACTTCATACGGACCTGGATGCCCCGCACATCCACGTTCTTGTACAGCGGGGCCCGGAAGTCGTCCTCCTTGTCCTCGTCCTCATCCGCTGTGGGCCGAGGGCGGCAGGAAATTGACCGCCCTGGCAAGAGAGGCCAGACCTTCCCCAGCCAGTCCGCTCCCGGCCCGGCTTGCCCTCGTCAGCCACTCACACTCGAGCGAGAGCGAGTGGGAGCCGCCCCGCACAGGGCCCTACCTCGGGGAAGACGCCAGGGTCCATGAAGGTGGCCATGCTGAAGTTGGCCAGGACAAAGAGGAAGAGGACGCCATTGTAGACGGGGACGGCTGGGGACACGGCGCGCGTCAGCCATGGGCACCTGTGTCGGACAGCAGGGGGAGCTTGGTCTGGGGTGTGGCGGGTGTGTGGGGGAGGGGACGTGGGGCAGCAGCCTTAGGCCTCACACATGCGGCGCTCAGGGTGGCCGCCGGCGCTGCTCCGACCCAGCCACCCCCAAGCGCCTGCCAGGAACTCAGCTCCCAGTTGAGAAAACTGAGGCTCAGAGGAAGGGCAGGAGGGGTTGGCCAGAGCCAAGCCTTGTTCTCCCACCCCTGCTGGGCATCGTTCCTCGGTCCCCTGCCCCGGTAGGGGTGGACACAGACAGGGTGAGAGCCCCTCTCTGCCCATGCACTCTGATGGGCAGAGGCCAGTGACCCGCTGGGCAGCTCAGGCCAGCCCTGGGCCTCAGCCAGACCTGTCCCCGGCCTGGCAGGCCCCTGCTTCCAGGGAGGTTCTGGGGTGTGATGTGGGGAGCTGCCTTCCTGGGTCTGTGAGTGCATGTGCGGAGGGTGCGTGCCATCCCCTGTGGGGTGCAGTCTCAGCGCTGGCCTAGGTGCATCTGCACCCAGACAGCCTTGCCTCATTATCTTATGTATTTGTCTGTGGCTGTGTCAGGCCTCAGTTGTGGCACGCAGGATCCAGGCGCACCGGCTTCTCCCTTGTCGAGGCACACAGGCTCAGTAGCTGCGACCCACAGGCTGAGCTGCTCTGCAGCGGCTGGGACTCGGCTCCCCAAGCAGGCGTCCAACCTGCCTTGGACCGGCAGGCAGACCCTCAGCCACTGGACCCCCGGGGCCCCAGCCCCCTTCTTAGCTTGTCACCTTTCTCTCCGCAGGGCAATACAGAATCCCTGTGGACTCTTAAGGCACAGGCCCCTACGCCTTCGCCATCTCTCATCACCCCTCCACACTTGGCTCCAGGGCTGTCCCCTCCTCCAGTAAGCCTTCCCAGACTGCTGGCTCACTGTGGAGGTCTTGCACATGTTCCCGGTGGACACTCTGGCACCAGAGTGTCTTCCCAACTTTCACAGGACCCACCCTCAGCCCTCTCTGAGGATGTGCCTGGCTTCAGGCAGTGGCCCGGGGACCCCTGCCCCCACCCTAGGGGGTTCCTTGAGTTTGCCCACCAGGCTACCCCAAAGCGCCTCTGGCTCCAGGCTCCCTGTCCCTCCTGTCCTGAGCACGGGCACCCAGTGGGTCCGCTCCGCACACCCAGGCCCTGCATGGAGGCCAGGAGCCCGCGGAATCCCTGGCACCAGCCTCGGGGACAGGCCCTATGGCCACACGTGAGTGAGTTGTGCAGGCGGCCCTGGCCACTGGGCACACTGGCACCTAAGCCTGCCTTGGCCAGCCGCCAGCCCCACCACCCCAGCAACCACCTCCGTGCGGGTGGAACTTCTCTATTTTTAGTGGAAAGCGAGAGGCTATTTAAAGACTCCGCTCCCACGGCAGCACACGCTGGGCGGGCTGAGAGCCGCGCATCAGCCCTTACTCTTCTCCGGGACCTGCCGTGGAGGTGACACGCAGCCCGAGGACACAGCCTCTGCATGCCGGGCGGGTGGCCCGCCTCCACCGTGCCTGCCCATGGCCGGGAGCAGACGCCTTCCCCACGCCCATCCCTGCATGCTGGCTAGGCATGCAGGCGGCACTCGATGCACACTCGTGGCATCTGGTCCAACGCCATTTGGAGGGTCGGCAGTGGGCCCCGGAGGCGTGCTCTGCCCAACGGGGTGGGAGGGGCTAACAGCCCAGATGCCAGTGGAGACGGGGTGGGTGAGAGAGCCAGGACCGGCCGGGACCGGGGACAGGTGGGTGCTGCAGACCCCCCTGGTGCGGAGAACTGGCTCCCCACGCACCTTCTGGAGACGGCTGGCCGCGGCCTCCATGTGGAAGGAAGTGTGCTCTCCTGCACTGGTGCCGTGGGGAGCCAGCCCGCTCCCAAAGAAGGGGCCGGGACGGGAACAGACAGACACGCGGAGGCAAGCTGCAGCAGGATGGCGCGCCTGTCAGCCCCACTTCACTGTCGGGGGCGGGTATCAGGGTCGTTGCCCCGCCCCCGGCAGCCCATGCCGCCCTGTCCTCCCTGAGCCTCCGTTGCCCTAAGCGGCAGCGGGACCAGGGCAAGAGCTGCAAGGCAGTGGAGCCACCCTTGCCGGACGGCCTCTGCCCCGGATGGGCACCACCTGCCCCCAGAGCCCATGCGTAGCACATCCCAGAGAGGGCAGGGTGCGGCTTCAGCGAGGGCAGGGCAAGCCTGGGGGACACAGGTTTTCTGACAGGGGCCTGAGCCCCCTCCATTCACTATCTCTAGCCCCCTAGGTTTGACTTGAACACGGGGTCAGGGGCTGCCCTACACCCTGGCCTCCGTCCTTCCGCTCGCAACCTCCACCCCAGGCGTGCTGAAAGGGGTCTCAGGCCTGGCTCCCCCACGGAGACTGGCTCAGTCACCAGTGCTGCCAGGGCCCGAGAACAGCTAAGCAGGGGAGAGAACAAAAGAGCACACATCCCTGTGAGCACACACACCACACAAGCACATGTGTGTGGACACTGCATAAGCATGTGCACACACAGGACAAGTGCAACAGACGGCCAGGTGTGCACTGACGTGTGTACAGACAAGCACACTCGTGCGCACACACAGGACAAGTGCAACAGACGGCCAGGTGTGCACTGACGTGTGTACAGACAAGCACACTCGTGCGCACACACAGGACAAGTGCAACAGACGGCCAGGTGTGCACTGACGTGTGTACAGACAAGCACACTCGTGCGCACACACAGGACAAGTGCAACAGACGGCCAGGTGTGCACTGACGTGTGTACGGACAAGCACACTCGTGCGCGCACACAGGACAAGTGCAACAGAACAGCCAGGTGTGCACTGATGTGTCTACAGACAAACACACTCGTGCGCGCACACAAGTGCAACAGAACGACCAGGTGTGCACTGATGTGTGTACAGACAAGCACACTCGTGCACACAGTGACTCATCCATACCCATAGACACGGACTCAGACACGTCCCCTTCCAGTGGACTCTCACCCCTCGCCCTCTCTGGACCCCTGACTGTTCCCCATGGGCCGGGCAAGCGTGAGGAGGGAGTGAGGAAGCATGTGTTCAGTGGGCAAGGCCTGGTGGGCACCTTCCAGGCATCTGAGTCCCAGCCAGGCTCCAGGGGGACCTCTCGGTCCTCGGGACAACCCCCGACCCCCTCAGGGAACGGCGTGCTCCAGGCATCCCCTGCCAGCTGGGGGTGGGACACAGCTCACCAGGGCGGCCATGCTGCGGGCCCCGGCCGGCCCCCTCCCCCGAGCCTCCCATGACCCCACCTGGGCCTGCAGAAGGCCCCACCCAGCAGGATGGGGGTTCCACAGAGTAGCAAGCAGCCATGGCTAAATGCGGAATGGAAAATTTTAGCTCAGACGTTTTCACTTAAATCGGATTCTTCATTAACACTGGCTAATGAAGCTCAGGCACAGGGCAGCCGGGACCAGAGGGTGGGCGGCCACTCTGCCCTGTTCCAGCCAGGAGGGCCTCTGGCTTCTTGCACTCACCCCACGGACCCCCGAGCAGAGGAGGAAGGTGCCTCAGGGCACCAGGGCTCCTCAGGCCACACGTGGCAGGTCGTGGCAGGGGGCTCACCTCTCCCTGTAGCCCCCACCAGCAGGCTTGTCCATGTCGGCCCACTGCAGGCTGGCTTGGCCCTAGCCCGGGCCTCATGGTCCAACTGGGCATAGGAACCACTCAGGTCCATCGTGCCTACCCCTCTGTGCAACATCCAAGGGGGAACCCAGTGGGCCCAGAGACGAGACAGCCCAGCCCCCACGTGGGTCCCGGCCCCACAGCCCTGGCCCTCTGATGCTCACAGGGTCCCTGTTACCCTGCAGGGTGGCTCTAGGAGTTGGACAGGGCGGGTCAGGGACCTGGCCTGGGTCTCTCAGACCCCCAACCCAGCACCTAAGCCGGCCTGGCACTGAGCCTTCTGGTGCCCAGGGGGACAGGACTGTTCTGAGAACCCAGGAAAGCTTCCTGGAGGAGGAGGGCCGCCAGGCAGCTTCCCTGTGGCATGCTACCCTTCCTTAGTGGGGGACCCCACCTCTGGGCATGCTCGCCATGCCCTAGCCTCTCCTGGTGACAGGTCTGAATGTCCTGCCGGCCAAGCCGCTCAGCAAGCTGGCCCAAGGCAGGGGTCCCTGGTCCCCTCAGCCTGGGCTCCCACTCCGAGCCACACTAGGAGCTGCTGTCCGCGCTGACCTGCCTCAAACAGTCAGCTCATATTTCCTGAGCACAGTCTCCAGCAAAGTCCAAGAAGCAGAGAAGACACAGCCCCAATCCTGCGGGCCCAAGGCAGGGTGGGGAGCGCCCCGGAGCGGGGGGTCTGGCTCCGCGCAGGCCTGGGACCAGACCTAGGGGGACACGAGGCCTGTCCAAGGAGGGCCCTGCCCGGCCCCCTGCCCGCCTGGAACGGCGCACTGCAGGCAGCGTCACTGGGCCTGGGTGGCCTGGCAGAACCCCCGCAGAACTGCGCTGCCTTGGTGGAGCCCAGCAGGACTGGACTGAGAGCAGCCCGGGGTCCCTGGTGGTCACTCCACCAAGGAGCATGGCCCAGGGGCACAGGGAGGGTCCCCGGGCAAGAGGACCGCTGCGCCCAGACACAGCCCGCGCCCCCATCTTCCGCACCCAGCTGCCCTGGGGTGCTGAGCACAGAGCCAGGCCAGGGACCCTGCATGCTCACCCCGGGGGTGGGGCCATCGGGACCCTTTGAAATCAAGGGAAGCCACAGGACAAGAACCCTTCCTTGGGGGGTCAGGGTGCTCTGAGCAGGAGAGGGGATGATGCTGAGCTCAGCTTCTTGTTAAAACTTTTCCCTTGCATCTCACAAGTTCTCACCAAGAACACGAATTCCTTCTAAAGTTAGAAGGACTAACGCTGAATTGCACTTGGGGGTGAGGAACCAGGACCAGCGAGCGGCAGCCAGGCTGCGAGGAAGCAGGGCTGAGGCTCCCCCGGGGACCCCCCCAGGGCCCAGAGGCAAGAGTAGGGAGCCCGCCCCCAGAAGCCCCTGCGGGACGCGTCCCCCCTTGGCCCGCACCCGCTGCCCACAGCCAGCAGCGTCTCAGTGACAAGAACACGTCTGCTCGCCAAAGCCAGAAATAAGCCCATCCACACAGCCTTTTTTAAACATGCTCCTGGAAGCCTGTGGCGCCCACCCAGCCCAGCAGGGCCCACTCGCCTGCGGGCGCCCAGTGCAGCCTGGGCAGCCTCGGGCCGCTGCCCGCATCCTTGCCGAGGGGAAAGGGTGCCCAGCTGGCCACAGTCACCCCAAGCCTCAGGTCCCCAGGAAGGACGGGGCAGTAGTTACTCTGGTCACCTGGCCATGTCCCAGTCTGGAAACCACAGCAGGAGGTGGCCGCAGACCCGCATGGCTGAAGCCGGGGTCCCCAACCGCTCCCTGTGTCTGGGGTGGGGGGCAGGGGGCAGGGTCACGACATCGCAGCGGGAACCTTGTCATCAGCACCCACCTGGTCTCCACCAGCCCAGGACCGGCTGGCCCCCTGCCTCAAGGGTTCCAGTGCCCACTGGAACCAGAGTCTCTGGGTGTGGCCTGGTTGGGCCCTTTGGCTATGACCACTGGGCCTTCCTGAGGAGGTCAAGGGAAAGAGGAGGGCACTGCCAGGCCAGCGTCGGCAGTGGCCGTGGGGGCAGGCACGTGGCAGTCAGGCCAGGCCACACCTACACGGGAACAACTTGGCTGTGGCCTGGGGCCGGACAGCCGGGAGGGCACCCGGGAGCCACCGTCCACTGCTTGCAAGGGGGGCTGGTGGCCCTGGGAGGCTGGCGTCCCCTCTTGGGCCCACAGGGAGGGCAGGGCTGCGGCCACAGCCGGTGCAGACCCACAGGCACTCCGCTGGCCCGGGCGGGCGCCTCGCACCCAGGGGGGCCTGCCTGGGCACTCCGGGTGGGGGGTGGCGCCTGCTAGATACCAGGGTCCTCACAACCAGGACTCACCTGGCTCTGCCTGGCTCCCGGCATCAGCCTTGGCCCAGGGTGGGGGCTCGCGGCGCCCACAGCCTTGTGCCCCCACCCGGCCCAGCCCGCTGTCCAGTTCCCAGTGGGGTCCAGCCCCATCGGGCCGCGTCCAGCGCCCTGCGCGCAGCCCTGCCCCTTCTGGCCCAGGCGCCCGCCGCGGCCGACTCACGTGAACACGAAGAACAGGGTGCTGGAGCCGACCAGCAGCGCGGCCGCCGTGGCCACCGGGATGTACTTGGCGGGTTTGAGGCGCGTCCCGGGGCTGCGGGGCATCCTGGGTGCCGCGCCGCCGCATCCCTCCCCGGGGCCGGGCGGGCGGGGCCGGCAGGACGGGCAGGACCCGGCGGCGGCGGCGGCCCGGGAGGAAATCCCACCCCGCGGGCGCGGCGGCGTGCTGATGTCAGCGCGCCCCTTAAGGTGGACCGGCGCTGGGCCCCTGGCGACCGCCGCCCCTCCCGCCCTCCCCGCCCTGCGCTGGGGGCGGGGGCCGGGCTCGGACCCTCCCGCCCGGGGGGCTCCTCCGGGGCCCCTCCAGCCAGGAACCGCGCCCCTGGGGGGCTGCTGCGGACCCGCGCGCCTGAGGTCTGGTTCACCAGGATTCGCGCTGCCGCCAGGCCCCACGTCCGGCCCACGGGCCCTGCACGGGGCCCTTTTGGTGCAGACTTTTCCTTCAACACCTCTGAGCTCCTGCGGGGCAGGGCCAGGCCCCTCCCGCCCCACCACATGTCCAAGGGTGGCGGATTGTGACAGTGCAGGGCGCCTTGGTGGTTTATCCCCTGCCCACTTAGCCCCTGAGCTGGACGAGAGGGCAGCAGCCGCCAGGGTAAGGAGGGCGGGGCACCGGCCCTCTCCTGTCCCAGGCTGTAGGCCTCGCGGGACAGAGTGAGGAGCACTGCCCCTGCCTGGGACAGGCTGCCTGGGGAGGCTCACCCCCTGCAGGAAACCCCACCCCCGGACCCCGCGGCTGCCACTTAAGGTGGAGCTGACTACAGTGAGGTCGGGCCAGCCCGGGTCCCCTGCTCTGAAGCCAAGACCTTCAGCGCCCCGCCAGGTGGGAATCCATGGGGGTCATCTGCTGCTCTGTGGCCAGAACCCTGTGCAGCCGTGCGCCTGAGCCCCTCAGGCTGGGAGACCCCGCCTGGCCCCAGGACCCCAGGCAGCTGCCGGACAGAAGAGATCGTGTGGGTGTCCTCTTACCACCCCTGGCCACAGCCTCTGCCTGGCGGGAAGCAGCCCCTGGGCCACAGGCAGGCAGGAAGCGGACACCTCCTGGATCTACCCGGCTGCTTCTGCCTCCCGTGGCCCGAGGTCCTGCGGACACATTGTAGTCCTAGCCCTGCCCCTCAGGGTCTCCGGGTCTCTAAGGGGTGAGTGCAGGCCATGGGCAGAGGGTCCCAGGGAGCTGTGGCCCAGAGATCCCCTCCCAAGGGCAGCAGGGAGCAGGCCTGACCTGCAGGCCAGGGGCCGCCGACATGGACCGGCAGCCACTTCCCTTCCCCACCCCGCCCTCGCCCCAGCCCACACAGCCTGGCTCAGGGCCAAGCACAGGCACCCTCTGGTCGGTTCCTGCCTGTGTTCCCCAAACCCCCACCCCCACAGGACTCCCTCGGAGGCGGTGGTCTGCAGAAGACACAGGGCCTCACCGGACCCACCCCCGAGGACGCCCCACGTCCACCCAGACAAGAGGGCCCGGAACCACGCAGAACAGTCTTCTCAGGATGGTCATGGGGCTGCGCCTGGCCCCAGGTCCGCCGGGCGGCTCCACTAGGGCAGAGGACCACCCAAAGTTGCCCGGTCAAAGCCCGGGGCACACCGAGGGCACCTGGTGGGCATCCTCACTCCAAGGCCGGGGAAGAGCGAGGGGGCGGCGCACACACGTCCTGCCTCCGTGCAGGTTTCAAATGTGTTGTTTATTCGCTATTTTGATGACTATAAATAAGTGTTTCCACTATGGAAAAGAAAGTTAGCACGGTACATTCTCGTGACCAGGGAATGGATTTTCTGAAGTTGTCTTCATGAGGGCAAAAACTTGGGAAAAAAAACAACCTGAATGTTGGAAGTCAGTTCTTTATATAAAGTCCCTTGTAAAAACAAAACAGAATAAAAACAAACCGAAAAGAAGGCGCAGGGCAAAATTAAAAAGAAACGGGGGAGACGGGGCAAGCTGCCCGGGCGCCTCACTGCTCCTCCTCAGCTGGCGCTGGGGCCGTATCCTGGGGCTGCTCGCCCTCCTGCACGGAGAGCGCCTCGAGCTTCTCCGCCACCTTCTCGGCACTGTCATTCTTGCCAGACCCTGGGGGACACAGGGGCGTGGTCAGAAGGAGGTGCAGCAGCCGGCTGTGCCCCAGCATCTCCAGGTGAGCGTGTGTCCGGGACTCTGGCGGCGGCACAAGCACCTCCCCAAGCCCCGGCCACCCCAGGAAAACACGGCCACCCCACCCCCAGAAAGCACCTGTGTTCCGGGGTTGCTGTGCTGCCCTTAACAGGGCAGAGGTCACAGCCCCGCAAGTTCCTGTGGCAGACGGAAAAAGCACCCGCCTGGGGCTGCGGCTGGGTGCAGAGTGAGTCTGCAGAGCCCCCACCCCCACGGGGCTGTGGCACCTTTTTCTCTTTCTCTTCAATCTCTTTCCTGCATTCTTCAAACTTCGTTTTAAATTTCTGTGCATCTGCAAAGATAAAGAGAGGATGCCTCCAAAGACCCCTGAGCAACAAGGGGGACGTGGCCTGGAGGGCCCCACAGACATCCCACTCCCATCTGGCACCCATCCTGCCAGGCCCTGTGCTGGAGCAGGCCCCACAGAGCAGAGGCAAGGCCTCCGTGGCACCAGGCAGCCGGCGACTGGGTGCCACTCTCGACAAGAGCAGCCGGAGGACACGGCCGCCCAGGGAGGGCAAGCTGGGCACAGCCCTGTGAGCGTGGGCCTCCTGGAGGGCCCCCCGTACACGCCTGGGCCCACTTACTCTCGGCATTGAGGAAGCGGATGGCCAGCAGCTCCTGCTTGGGGCACTCATCAGCGAAGTCGGCATGGGTGTTCCAGACCCAAGCGCGGTCGCTGCCTGCGTTTGGCTTCAGCTCCATCATCGGCGTGACTGGAGGGAGAAGCCCCATGAGGACCGCACGGCTGCCAGGCCGGCCCGACCCCAATCCCTAAAGGCCCGACTGGAGCAAAAGCCTGGTTGGGGGTTCGCCAACCAGGCCCAGACAAAGGCTTGTGGGTCTGGATCTTACCCAAAACCCTGCAAACTCCCCGTGCCCACTTAAAAGCAGGACTGTCCTGAATCTGGGAAGAGGGCAGCCATTCCCCAACCACGAGGGCACCTCAGCAGGGGTCTCCAATGCCACCAGACCCGTTCACCACCAGCCGCCCCAGCCCTGGCCCTGTCCGAGCAGACCCAGGGCAGATGTGGGCTGCAGCTGGGCAGGCCCAGCCTTCCTGAACAGGGTGCCCACCACATGGCCGAGTCCATACCTGGCCACACATCAGGACCCAGCCCACAGCAGGCAGGGCTGTAGCCAAAATGCATAAGTCACAAGTGGGGTGAAGGAGACCCACCACTCTCGGCCTTGCACTGCCCAAGGACATCCCAGGGAAAGAGGCCACTGGAAGTGGACACTGAAGGCCCGTGACCAGCCTGTACGCCACGGAGATCGAGCTGCACCCAGGAATCTGCATGGCCACCCATCCCTCAGGCCACGCAGAGATTCAAGGAGGCCAGCTTCCCAAGAAACGAGTGCCCCATGGCCACACTCGTCCCACGTGCCTCACAGAAGTCTCCCAGGACCAGCCCCAGGAACACATCACACCCAGCACGGAGACCACTCATCATCATCCCAGCCCAGACCCCCAGTGAGCCCACGTGCCTCCCGGGCACTCAAGGCCCCTCTCTGCCACCACCCACCCACCTGCACACCAGGCCGGAAACCCGGTGACCAGCCAGGCTCTGAGAGAAGCAAGGTCGGGGAAAGCCTCTGGGAAACACCTCAAACTGGGATGGAGAACAAGGACCAGGCCAGAATCGACAGGTTGGGCGGGGCGGGAGGACCTCGGAGCGTGGGCGCAGGAGCTGGCCCAAGAGTATCGGGACCGTGATACTGGGAGGCCAGTCCCCTCTGGTTCTTGCCCGGTCACCTGTGCGCCGAAGCCCCGCCTACTGCTGTGATTGGTGCAGATCTTGCAGGTCACCGCCCCTCTCCCCGCCTACTGCAGTGACTGGTGCAGATATTGCGGGTCCCCGCCCCTCTCCCCGCCTACTGTAGTGGTTGGCGCAGATCTTTAGGGTCTTGTCCCTGCGCATGAGCAGGCGGATGGTCCCCTTCTCCTTGTGCTTCAGCAGCTTGACGTCCCCCGTTCCCCGCTCCTTCCACTCTGGAAGGTCGTTCTCTGAAGCAAACCCGGAACAGCTTGGCCCGCCTGCGAGGAAAGCCGTGGGGAAAGGGGTAAGAGGGAGGAGGCCGGGTCTACACTCGAGGCCTCGCCAGACATCCTTGCCTTTTACTCCAGAACTTTAGGTCAGGACATCACAGAAAAGCGAGGAGGCCCAAGGAACCCCAAGTCTTACAGGAAAGCCTGACTTTTCTGAGGGCGCACTGCACTGCCGGCCGAGGCGGCCGTCACGGTGCGGGGGCTCCCTGGCGCCACGAATGCGGGCAAGGGACGAGGAGCCTTTCCACTGCTGCGAAGGCAGGCTGCAGGCCTCCACTCGGGCCACAGGTTCTGGGCCGAGTCGGCCTTCCCACCCACAGCAGCTCCGCCATCTGCCTCGCCAAGGATCCCAGCTCTGCCGGTCCCTTTCCTGCGGAGACTGCTCTCTGCGCCTCATGCAAGCATCAAGAGAGCAGTGGGCCCACGAGGAGGCCCCTCCCGCTGAGCCGGCCTCCCTGGGGAGGCTGGGAGGCGCTCAGGACTGGTCTCCAGCCTCCCAGTGATCCCCTCTGCTTCCCTCCTCTGACCCACAGCAGAGCACTCAGACTGTACTCTGCTGTTTCCAAGGGAAACAGCGGTGGAGAGCCGGCCCCTCCTTCCCTCCCACAGCCGAGCGATTCCCACTAGCTTGCGGCTGTGTCTCCCAAGGCCCCTGTGTCGTGTGGTGCCAGCACTCTGTCACAATCACCTGGCCACACGGCTCCTGCGAGCGCTGCTTCAAGCTGACGTGGCCACCACAACCTCTTGTTGAAGGCACCAAGATCACAATGATTTTTTAACACATAATTTCGATGACTAACCACCCACCTTTTATCTGTAATTCCAAGCATCATTTTGTACATTAAAAATACTAAACATGAATTCAGGAGCTTCAAAGGATGCCAGTGTTGAAGAAAAAAAGACAGTGCTGGTAAAGACCCAATGCTCAACCAGACACAGGGCTGTGGGAGTCTTAAAGGCGAGGTGGCAAAGACAGGGGTCTGTGAAGATGCCAACTGTGGGCACAGTGGGACAGGCCTCAGGGCAGTGTGTGTCCCAGGGGCCAGGAAAGAGTGTATTCAAAGCAACTTAGTTTCAACGTGGGAGGAACCATCACAAAATCCTGTGGTTAAATGTTAAGGCAAGATCTTAACACCTGTAAAAAAAAACCATTTTCGACCTCAAAGTGAATGCCTACTTCTGAAAAGATGCCAACTTACATTTTAAAAAGTTCCTCCTCATCTTCTTCCAGCGTTTTAATTTCTTGCTCGGGAAGAGAAACTATTGGCTCAAACTGGGGGTCGTGGTTGGACTCATCAGCATTCTCGGTGGAGGTGTCATGGTCCTCGTGGGTGTCCTGCAGTGGCGGGTGGAGACGTGAGCGACCCTTCCGGCCGCCCCAGACTCCACCAGTGCCCAGAGCGAGGCACTCCCACTAGTGAAGGGCCTATCACCCCCAAAGCCTTTCTCCAACCTGCAGTGAGACACGACTCCGATATCCTTTCAGATGCAAGACACCTCCTCACAGACTCCCCAAACTCCCCCGTGCCCCCCGCATTTCATTTGTAAGATGGGAACGCAGATACTGCCACGTGCAGATTAAGGGCACAACGGCGGGCTGGAAGGTGGGAGGGAAGGGCCTCGAGCCGAGTACTCCTCTTACAAAGCCTTTTGAGTTTTTACTGGGTGAGAAAAATCTGTGCTCTTGCTTAAAAGTTGCGGCGGAGTGCCACTATGTATGCAGAATTTAGTTCTGCCAACAACTTTATCTCGGTTAGGGAAATGACGCGTGTTGAGTCAAGAGGATTCACGCAAAGAATCGCCAGAGTTCGGATCCAGCGCGGAGGACTAACTACAGGGCACAAAGGATCAGGTTTTGGGTTGTCTCAGGGAGCACGTGGCTTGGAGATCCATAGCCCCGGAGGATAAGACGCCGGGATTGATCTCCCGGCTCGGCCCAGGAACGCAGGCCTCCGCCGGCCACTCGGCCGGCCGGCACCTCCCTCCCCAGCCTAGGTGGCCACGGGCCGCCCGCCAGACCGCGCGGGCGCAGAGGCGGGTAGCGGCTCGCGGACCGGCACCGGATGAATGGGGAGCCGAGTGGGCCGGCCGCGTCCGCGCGGGGGCCCGGCGGCGGCCAGGGGCGGGCGCGAGGCCCGGCCGCCCCAAGGTCACGCGGCGCGGCGCCCGGGCCCGCGGGCCGGCGGGGGTTGGAGACGGCGCGGCCAGCCCACGTGGCCGCCAGCGGCAGCGGCCCCGGCGCCCCTCGGCGCCCGCCCCGGCCCGCTCACCCGGCCCGGCCCACCTTGGCGGCCGCCATGGGCGCGGCGGCGGCGGCGGCTCGGCGGGCTCGGTCGTCGCGGGCTCCGCGGCCTCTCGGCGGCTGCTCGCAGCTCCTTCCTCCGCGTCTGGCTCTGGCGCCGGCGCCTCCCGCCCGCCCGCCCGCTCGCTCGCTCGCTCGCCCGCCCGCCCGCTCGCTCGCTCTTCCCTCCGCCCCGCGACCCGAACCCCGACCCCTGACCCCGGCGGCGGGAAACGCGCCGCGATTCAAAACCGGCGCAGCTTTATTGGGCTCGTGCGGCGGACACTCGCATTGTCCGGCCCGCCCCGCTCTTCCCGCCAAAACGCCCGCGGCGCATGCCCGGCCAGCCAGGCCGACTGGGAGAGGGACGGGGGCGGGGGAGCCCGCACTCCCGGCGGCCTTCGCGCGCACTTCCGCCCCGCGGCCGCGCGCGCCCCTGGAGCTAGAGGACTGGGCTGGGGGAAAGGGGCTCGAACGGCGCATGGTGGTGACGTCACAGGAAGCGGAGACGATAGAGACGCCCCTCCTGTGCTGCGCACGCCGGCGGCCTGGCGGGAGAGCGGCGGGCCCGGGGAGCGGCCGGTCGTGGGCCCCTGGCGGGCAGGCGGCGCAGCGCGTGGCCGAGGCCCGGCCCGGAGCACCGTGGGTTCGAGTCCCGGCCCCTCCAGGCCCGGACGGTGCGCCCTCCAGGCTCCAGGCGAGGCGACGGACGCTGCGGACGATGGGGGACGAGCTGGACAACAAAGTATGGGGCGGGGGAGCCGGCGGGGTTGGGGGGCTGGGGCGGGGCTCCGGGCGCGCGGGCCGTTGCCAGCTCCGCGCCTGCCGTCTGCACGCAGGACCCGGCGCATGTTGGGGATCCTGGCCAGGACGGTACCGAGGCGCCGGGCCCGCGGCGGGAAGAGGAGCCGGCAGCGGCGGCCGGGCCCGCGGGGCCGGGGGCCCTACGGCTACATCCGAGCCGGCCTGTTCACCTCGGAGGTCTTCAAGCTGGAGCTGCAGAACGTGCCGCGCCACGCCAGCTTCAGCGATGTGCGGCGTTTCCTGGGCCGCTTCGGGCTGCAGCCCCACAAGACGAAGCTCTTCGGGCAGCCGCCCTGCGCCTTCGTGACTTTCCGCAGCGCCGCCGAGCGTGACAAGGCTCTGTGTGTGCTGCACGGGGCGGTTTGGAAGGGCCGCCCGCTCAGCGCGCGCCTGGCCAGGCCGAAGGCTGACCCCTTGGCCAGGAAGAGGCGGCAGGAGGACCGTGGAGAGCTCCCCGCTGGCCCGGCCGCGTGCGTCGCCGACGTGGTGACCCCTCTCTGGGCCGTTCCCTACGAGGAGCAGCTGGAGCGGAAGCGGCAGGAGTGTGAGCAAGTGCTGCAGAAGCTGGCCAGGTGAGTGTGGGCGCGGCCATCCCGGGCTGGGCGCTACGTTCGCTCAGCCCGCTCCCTGCACCTCGCACACAGGCTCTTAGGGGGCTAGCCCGGTAAGAGCCATGTGTTCCTGGCTCAGGACGGCGGCGTCCTGGGCGCCCCCGGGGCCGGGGGGCTGGGGTGTTGGGAGCCCCACCACCGCCCCTCCCCTCTGCCCACAGGGAGATCGCGAGCACCAACCGCGCCCTGCTGCCCTGGCTGCTGTCGCAGAGACACAAGCACAACAAGGCCTGCTGCCCACTGGAGGGCGTCCGGCCCTCCCCCAGCAGGTTAGGCCTCGCGGTCCCACCTGGTCCTTCTGCTCTCAGAGCTGCTTCTGGTTCTCACCAAGCACCCGTTGGTTGCTGTCGGCGTGGTGCCCTTGGCTGCCAGGCCTGTGGGGGAGCCTGGGCCTCGCATCACCTCTGCGCTGCCAGTGTTGGGCGGGCAGAGTGAGAGCCGGCTTCTGTCTCCGTTGGCCCTTCCTGCAGACCGAGTATCGGAACAAATGTGAGTTCCTGGTCGGCGTTGGCGTGGACGGGGAGGACAACACAGTGGGCTGCCGGCTCAGCAAGTACAGGAGCGGGACATGTGCCGTGGCAGCCCCCTTTGACACCGTGCACATCCCCGGGGCCACCAAGCAGGTGGTGAAGGCGTTCCAGGAGTTCATCCGGTGAGCTCGCTGGCAGCCTGGGACGCCCGAGGCTGAGAGCGGAGGATGCGGTCCCACCCGGGAGGGGCCTCTGGTCGTGGTGCTGGAGGACGTGGGCCTGGGGGCAGACGCAGGCACTCAGGGCCCTCTGTGGCTCCCTCAGGTCCACTCCCTACTCGGCATACGATCCAGAGACGTACTCGGGTCACTGGAAGCAGCTGACTGTGCGTACCAGCCGCCGTGGCCAAGCCATGGCCATCGCCTACTTCCACCCACAGGTCTCCGGCGGGCAGGGTGTGGGAGGGGCGTCTGGGCCAGAGTGAACTTGGACGCAGTCTCACCAGTCCTTTCTACTATCTGCTCCAGAACCTGAGCCCGGAGGAGCTGACAGGGCTGAAGGCGTCTCTGGCACAGTACTTCACGGAGGGGCCGGGCAAGGCCAGTGGGGTGACCTGCCTCTACTTCGTGGAAGAGGGACAGAGGTCAGTAGTCGGAACGGCTGGGGCGGGGGGGTCCACACGAGGGCTGTGACTGAGCGCGCTCTCACGCCCACAGAAAGACCCCCAGCCAGGAAGGCCTGCCTCTGGAGCATGTGGCCGGGGACCGGTGCATTCGTGAGGACGTGCTGGGGCTGACCTTCCGCATCTCCCCCACGCCTTCTTCCAGGTGTCTGGAGCCCGGGCTTAGGAGGGCACTTGGGATGGCGGCCCAGGGCGGCCGTGGGGCAGAGTATCTGGGGGAGCCCAGGGCCACCGGTGGGGTCTGTGGGGCTTGCTGCCACGGGGCCCACAGGGCCGGTGATTGGGAGGAAGCAGGTTGCAGCGGCACTGACTGTTCTTGAGCCGGGAGTCTGGGAGGTGGTCAGAGGGTCCCTGGGGCGCCCAGGGAGCCAGAGGCAAGGAAGCAGTGAGGGAGCTAGTTGGGGGGGGTGCCCTGCTCTGACGGCCCGGCCCGCATGCAGGTGAACACGGGCGCTGCCGAGGTGCTCTACACGCTCGTCCAGGACTGGGCCCAGCTGGACGCAGGCAGCACGGTGCTGGACGTGTGCTGCGGCACAGGCGCCATTGGCCTGGCTCTGGCCCGGGTGAGCCCCTCGTGCCGGCCGGGCGCACCCCCCACCCCGCTTGCCATCCCCCTTATCTGTTGTGAGACCCCCACCCCGTACCAGCCCCTCCTTTGCTGCCCCAGGAGGCCCGGGCTGGGCGGTCATCAGTCCCTCCTGTCCCCGCTCCAGAAGGTGAAGAGAGTTGTTGGGGTTGAGCTGTCCCAGGAGGCTGTGGAGGATGCACGGGTGAACGCCCTGGACAACGGTGAGGGCCAGCCGGGGGGGGGGGGGTGGGGGTGCCCTGAGCTGATAATGCCCACCGGGCGTGGGCCCCACTGCAGACCCATGGTGCACGATGCCTGGGGCTGCCCCGCAGGGAAGGAGTTTCCTGAGGCATCTTGGTCCTGGGGTTCTGGGACGCAGGGTGGCCCAGTGGGCCTGTAGGAGGGGTCGCAGGCCCCCTGACACAGCTGCCCTGCCCCTTGCAGAGCTGAGCAATGTGGAGTTCCACTGTGGCAGGGCTGAGGAGCTGGTGCCTGCCCTGGTGAGCAGACTGGCCTCCCAGCAGCTTGTGGCCATTCTGGACCCGCCCGCGCTGGCCTGCGTGAGTGTCCACCTCCCCAAGGGCTGGCTGGGCCCTTCCCTCAGGGGGCACCTTGGGGACCCCCTCATGCGGCTGTCTCTCCCCAGACTCCAGGGCGGTCCTGGCTGTGCGCCGGGCGGAGAACATCCGGGAGGCTGCTGTACGTCTCCTGCAACCCGCGGGCAGCCATGGGCAACTTCGTGGAGTAAGTGTGGGGTCAGGTGGGCGGCTGGGCACCAGGTTCACCCCTGCAGGGGGCCTGCCACACCCCAGCACTGACCGTGCTCCATCTGTACAGCCTCTGCAGGGCCCCATCCAACCGCGTCAAGGGTACTCCCTTCCAGCCAGTCAAGGCTGTGGCCGTGGACCTGTTCCCGCAGACCCCGCACTGTGAGATGCTCATTCTGTTTGAGAGGGTGGAGTACCCCAATGGTGCGGGGGCTCTGGAGCCCCACAAGTCTCTGGTCCAGACCCCCACCAGCACCCCCAGGTGACACTCCACCGGAAGCCAGGGTCTCCCCTGCTTCATAGGGGCCACGGAAACCAGCCCTTCTGAAACAATGCCTGGACGGCCACAGGTGGAGCCTGGGGTCCTCAAGGCCTGCCCGGGACGGCCAGGCAGCAGCCAGAGGCCACCAAGCCCGTCCCTCACCCCCAAATGGGCCACAGGGGCCAGAATAAACAAGTGCTGAACTGTCAAGTGTTTGTGATGTGAACCTTGGGGGCAGGCCCCAGAAGGTACCTCAGAACTGGGAGTGGCTCTCCCAGCGCCCCAGGAGTCCCAACCGAGCCTACGCTGCTCAGAGGTGCAGGGCCTGGGGCCCACCACACCCCAATGGGGCTCGCAGGGCACAGTGCTGACCCCCACCCATCTGTGTCTGCCCCAGGGGAGGCTCCTCCTGGTGGAGGGGGAGCTGGGGACCCCCACCCTCTGGGAGGCCACAGCCCATGGAGGACCTGCAGCTACAGGACTAGGAGGCAGGCCGTCCCCTTGGGACAGCTCTGCTTCCCGCCCACCAAGGCTTACGCCTGTGGCCATGGCCCAGCTGCCCCCACAGGCCCGCCCTGCCCTCTGCCCCTGCAGTAGAGCCGTGCCCATGCCCAGGGAAGGGGACAGAGGGAGGCCGGACCGCGGTGAGGTCACCACCTCCAACTGCATGAGGCATTAGGTCAGGGTGGCGCACTGGCTGCTTCAAGGGCAAAAACAGTCAAGACTGTCATTATTCACCACCATAGACGGGACAGGACAGAGGCAAGCGTATAATTACAGCGACTTGATTCGTGGATTGTTTTACAAAGGTCCACAGGGGCTGACCTCAGTCACGTGGGGAGGGGGTGTTCTGAAGGCTCCAGGCTGAGGCCGGGACAGACCCACCCCATCCCCGGGACACCCGGTCACACCACACGGCCGTAGGTAAAGGCGG
This sequence comes from Nanger dama, assembly GCA_917880005.1. Classification (NCBI taxonomy): domain Eukaryota; kingdom Metazoa; phylum Chordata; class Mammalia; order Artiodactyla; family Bovidae; genus Nanger; species Nanger dama. The sequence continues at coordinate 211,477 of CAKJTW010000193.1, read as the reverse complement.
GGGCCACCCGCACCAGCATGAGCATCTTCAGTTCCTCTTTTTAAGTCCACGAGCTAAAATGCATCAACTGGTCACATCCGCTACGTGATTCCACACCTATCTTCTACCCTCATTGTAAAAGCTTCTTTCCAAATGCTAAAATATCGTAAAAGCTTTAAAAATTGATGGGTTGACAGACTGGATTGTGCAAAAACTTAGTAAAAAATTACCAGAGGCCAGCAAAGGTGAGGGGCCTCTATCTACGAAGGCGTGTTCAGGGTACTAAGAACGGTCGCCAGGCCAGCAAGCAGGCAGGGCAGCGCCCACACCTGCGGGCAGCGCCTCTCTGGGTGAAGAAAGATCACCATGGTGGTTTGCCTGCAACCTCTGAAAAATAGCTGTGATAATAAATCCTGTTCATTTTAAATAGTCCTTCCCTACTGTTAACTTTCAGAAAAAGAAGGAAAGCCCAGGAGGCTGGGAGGGGAGAGGACCGGCCTGCGCCTTCTGCCGGGTCCCTACATGCCTGTGGGGCCAGGGGTGCGTGGCCTTCGCATTTCACGGCATCAACTATCACTTCTGGTCAGTGCACATTACACAGAAAGCTCATGAAAACCTTCAGGGCCCATCCACACGACCAGAGCCTCACGGCGATCTCCCAGCTGTCCGTGGCCGCCTGTGCGGCAGGTGGGTAGAGGCCGGGACACAGCCACCCGGACTGTAGGTGGCCTCCGGGGAGCTGCGTGGCCTGCCGTCGGGCCTGCAGTGGGGGCGTGGGCCAGAGGCCTGGGCGGCAGGGTGCCTGGGGAGGTACCCAGTACGCTGGCGGCCCTGGCCGGCCACCCTCACACGTCCACGGTGCACAGGGGCTCGCCACCAGGCTGTGCAGACGCCACAATGGACATCTTGGGCTTCCTGCGCGTCTCCTCCTGGAAGGACACTGATGTCAGGGGGGCCACAGGGACCGCAGCCTGAGGTCGGGTGGGGGCCACGGGCACTGCAACCCGGGTGCAGTGGGGCCCTGGGGAGGGGGCGAGCCCAGCACGCACACCCAGAAGAGCAGGGCTGAGGGCGCAGCCCCCAGGGGCACGGGGCCACCGCATACCCGCTCCTCCGCCAGCCGCCGCATCTCCTCCTGCAGCTTACTCAGGATGTGGAGGTTGGGCTTGTTCTTGCGAGCAAACTGCTGCAGCTCGATCACGCTCTTGTCTGAGGTGTCCTGGGGAGCAGAGCCTGCTGGCAGCACCAGCCGGGGGCCTCCCTCCCACAGCCCACCTGCCAAGCTGCTGTCTGCCCCTGCTTCCGCCGCCTCGGAGCAGGGGTTCTGCCGGCCCCCACAGCTGCCAGCCGCCTGCCAGGCACGCACCGTGCCCAGAGGCATCCGGCAAGCGTGGCCGGGGCCAAACGCGGTCGGGGATGGCATGCACCGCCCCAGGCTCGGCCTGCCCCGCGGCCGCCAGAGGGCCCACACCGCGCTCCCCACACGTTCATGGGGCGAGCACCACGAGAGGATGCCTGCAGGCTGCGCCCCACCCCTGACAGCTCTGGGGCCTTCCGGCAGGGCCAAGCAAACTTCTCCCTGACTCCCGGCCCAGCAGGACGCTCTCCATGCACAGACAGGAAGGCAGAGGCTCAGCCACACACGGCCCAGTGCCTCAGGGGGCCCCACACCCCTGAGCCCAGAGCCAGGAGCTCTCCAGGAACGGCTGGGGTGCCCTCCACAGTCCTCACCCTCGGGAAAAGATCAAAACCAGACATCACTTCCCTTCAATGTCCCCTAAATGCACAAAAATTTAACAGTTGCAAAATCTCAACATCTTGGCCAAAACAGAGGACACACACGGGCTGTTGAGAGGCGCGTGGTGCTGGTGCCCGGGGCAGTGCCCACCTGCCCACCGTGCCCCCCCAACCCCACTACCTGCTTGACCATCTTGCTGCTCTCGCGGCCGTACATGCGCAGCAAGGACCCCCAGTTCTTGACATGTGGGTGCAGCAGCTGCAGGATCTTCTGAGACGCTAACTGCTTCCCGACGCGCTTGTTCTTGCCTGGGCAGAGACGTGGACACAGAGTCAAGACACCCATGTCCACAGGGCACCGTGTCCAGACGGGCACATTCCACACAGCCTCACCCGCCAGAGGCTCAGGGAGGGCAGGACGCCCCCAGGCTGCGGCTCTCGAGGACCCCTGCCCACAGCTGCAGACACACAGATGACACGTCCCACAGTGCAGGCTGGGGCCGGGTAGGGGGGAGTCCTGCGCAGCGCATGTTTCTAGACGGAGGGAGCAGAGGCTGGGGTGCAGAGCAGGCTGGAGGGGCGCAGGGCCTCTGCCCTGGGTGGGTCTGTTCCCACCCTGCCCCCTGCTCAGGGCTGGACAGCCCCGTCTGCACAATCTCCCGCGGCCTGCTTGGGCAAGACCTTCTCCCTTACCCGGTGCTGGGCTGTGCTTAGACAGTCCCACAGTCTCTGTGTGAGGCCACCTCCAGCCCTGGCCGAGGCGAAGAGCAGCGGGCCCGCTCCCCTCCCAGGGACCCAGCGCTGGGCAGGCCATGCTGGCAGCAGGGCCACGGCCCAGCCAGCTGAGCAGCTCAAGCCCGGGACACCAGCCGCCACAGCAGCGTGCAGGCTGGCTGGGTCTCAGGGTGACATGCGGTGCGGCAGGCTGAGGCTCAGGAGAGCCCGGGCAGCAGGCCCCTCGGTCACGGAAAGCAGGCGCGCAGGGGCCGGGGGGAGGGCCTTACACCAGCCTCGCACTGTGTGCTTGCCGCACGCCATGACGTATTCGCTCTTCTGGTTTTTACCAGGAACCACTTCAAACTTGATGGAGGTGTCTCCCATCCCGTGGTTTCTGGGGGACAAAGCAAACAGTAGGCAACATCGCCCCGAGATGGCCCCCACCGTCCTCCCCAGACCGTGGCTCCCAGCCCAGAAGGGCCCTCCCAGGCCCCACAGGTCCCCCGGGAGGCCCCAGGAAGGACACCCCACCTTTTAAGGCACTCGTGGAGGATCTGGTAGGGGGAGAGCAGCCCGGCCTTGCTAGTCAGCTCGTAGACCCGCGAGTCCTCGATACTGATGTGGTTGAAATACTACAAAGGGAAGTGGCTGGTGAGTGCCAGCCATGCCCAGGGCCCATCCAGCCGCCCTCGCCCTTGTCACAGCCTCTCGGCGACACTAACCACACCTCGAGCCGGGCCACCCGAGACATGCCTGCCTGCTGGCCTCGGAGCCCGTCCTGAACCAGAGTCTGATCGGACGACTTGGCCAGAAAGCTAAAGACACACAACCTTTAGAAAAAACCTTGAAAACTACTGTAAGTGAATTTAGAATAGAGAAAGTGACCAGACACAGCAGAACAGTAGCTCAGCCACGGTGACGAAGAGGAGGCGCTCAGAGAAGGAAACTGGCAACAGAGGCCTCGCCAGCCCGGAGCCAGCTGGGACCCTCAGGAGCACAGCCCCTCCCTGGCGGGGCTGTGTTCACCTCGAAGGCTGGCTGTGACCGAGAACCACACACTCTGTCAAAGCTTCTCAGGGAGGCCCCTTCCCCTACTACCCAGCCCCTGGGGGCCCCAGCCCCACCGTCTTCATACGGGAACTCTAGGAACCTGCTCCCCCAGGAGCGAGGGGGCTTCCTGCCCTACAGCGTCAGGAGGTGGCCCTGATCCCAGCAAGCGGAAAAGCACCCTGAGTGTGCCTCCCTCCCAGCACCTCTGGGTGTTGGCCAGCCAGGGCACCCTGAGCCCTGCAGTCAGGGTGCTGCTCAGACCGCCGGCCACGAAGGAAGAACCCACCCCCGGGCACAGGGAGCGGAGGATGGGGCTGCAGGTCCTGCCCCTGACTGCACAACGGTGCTCCCGGCAACCAGCCCCCTGCCTCGGGCCACCTCAACAGAACTCAGGCAGAGGGAAGGGGTTAGAATAAAGGGCTCCCTTCACTTAAATTGTTTTTACTTTCTGGCTGCAGCTCCTGGCACGCAGGATCCCAATTCCCCTGCAACAGAAGTATGGAGTCCCAACCACAGGACTACCAGGGAAGCCCCGAATACCCCCACTCTTATCAAAGGGAGCTGCTCCCGGGACTGCAAGGAGCTGCTCCCGGGACTGCAAGGAGCTGCTCCTGGGACTGGGGGCAGAAGCCAAATGGCAGTCTCCCCCGAAGCAGCTCTGTGCAGGGACCAAGGACAGACAGCTAACGTTCTGTTTGTTTCTTTATCTCATGATCACAAAGACCCACGCGCCTAACAGCCCCAAATACAGGGAGCAAGCCTGAGGGCAGGCAGTAAAGGGACAGCTCGGCAGTAACTGGGGACTCACACCACTCACTCCAGGACAGACCCCCCAGGAAGGGGGAGCACGCCCCTCACCAGCTCAGGCTGTTCACTCCGCCAGCAAGCACACACGCCTAGCTTCTCAGGCGGGCACAGCATAAGCCTCGACAAACATTAAAGAACCAACTGGAATCACACAAGCTGTGGTTCTGAATCACAATAGAATTAAAAATCAGTAACTGGAGACCTCCCTGGTGGTCCAGTGGCCTAGACTCCGTGCTCCTGATGCTGAGGAGCAGGGCTCGGTTCCTGGTCAGGAAACTAGACCCCACATGCTGCAACTAAGACCTGGGTCAGCAGCCAAATGGAGAAATATTTTAAAAAAGAAAAAGAAATCAATAACTGAGGAGGAGGAAACCGGGGAGGTGCACAAACACACGGAAAGTGAACAGCCCTGAAATAACCACTGGCTCAAAGAGAAGATCACAAGGGAAACCAGGAAGATATCGTGACACAGACAGAACAAAAACACAATACGTATCAAAGCAAAATTATGGGATGCAAATTATTACACAGAAGAAAACTGACAGCTGTAAACTCCACATTTAAAAAGACCGCAAGTCAAGATCCTGACCCTTAAGAAACTAGAAGAAAGGACAAACCAAACACAAGCCTGGCAGGAGAAAAAAAAAAAAAAAAAGGCTGGAACCGAAACAGAGAAGAACCCCTAGGAGAGCAGCAGCCGCGCATGCGAGAGGACCAGCAGCAGGGGGCGCACGCTGGGGACGGGCGAAAGCAAACAAAGGCGCAGCCTACTTACTAACGCGCAGGCACGGAAGCAAGGACGCACAGCCCCGCTGAAGTACACAGGGCCACAAGGGGGCGCTGCGAGTGCCGGTGCCCTGGAGGGCCTGGCCAACTGGGAAAACTCCTGCAGACCCAGAATCCCACAGCGAGCAGCGCAGAAAACCGGAAAACGCGTAACGGGTAAACACCTTGAGAGCGAGGGGAAGCCCAGGCCCATATGGTCTCACTGGTGACTTCCACCAAGCGGGAAAAAAATTAGCACCAACCCTTCGCAAACTATTCCACATGATGAAAGAGGAAGGGACACCTTCTCCCTCATCCTGAGAGGCCAGTGCTGCCCTAATTCCAACACCAGACGCCATAAGGAAACAAATACAGACCAGCACCCCTCAGAAACACAGCCGCAGAGCTCCTGAGCAAGGCAGCAGCGAGCCAGGCCCGTCCACACACAAAGGCAGCTGCAGCACAGCTGAGGGGACGCACCCCCAGGAAGGCGAGGGGCGCTTCACAGTCAAAAGCGAAGCAGCACAGCCCCACACCAGCAAAGTCAAAGAGAAAACCCATGTGATCATCTCATAGAAGTAGAAAACTCAAACCCCAACACCCATTGCAGACAGTCAGCAAACCAGGAGTGGAAGGAAACATCCTCACGCCGATAAAGCCCCAGCTTAGCAGCAGGAGCACGTGGGTCTGTCCCCACCGACTGCGGAGGTCAGGAGGCAGTGGGCCCAGCACAGAAAGCAGCCAGCACCGCACGGCCAGCGGGCGGGTCAAGCCTGGGCTCAGATGGCGGGCCGGGGCTTCCTTCCGGAGTGATGGACACAAGCTGAGCACACACAACCCACTGCGCTGTGTTGCTTAAAAGGGAAAAACTACGGCATCTCTAAGTTAGAGTCCAATAACGGTGCTGTGAAAAAGAGTGCAGGGCCTTCCCTGGTGGCCCAGTGGCTGACAGCACTGCCAGCGCAAGGGGCCTGGGGGAGCTAGAGCCCACGCGACGCGGCTGAGCCGGCACGGAGCGGGCAGAGACAGCCTGGCGCTAAAGACAGGGCGCACCCTTCAGTGACAGCAGCCCTTGCTGCAGAAACCCACGGAACCAAGCTACCCAAAGCAGCTCACAAACAGTTCTAAGTGGTTCTCAACACAAAGAACAGTCCAGCTTTTGCAGCCTCTGCCTCAAAGGCTCGTCCACCGCACAGCTATCAGTGCAGAGAGAATCTCTTGCATTACGGCAAGCGCAGCCTCTCACACCCACAGCCAGACTGGGACGAAGACCTCGTGGGGGACTGCCCCGACCCACAGACAGGAGGCCTCCCCATCCCGAGGTGAGCGGCAGGCCCGTGCTCACCTCCAGCTCCTCGCTGTCTCTAGGCTTCTCCTCCGATGTTTGCTTGACGAAGTCGGGGATGAGGATCTCAAGCGTGGCACGGGCTGCGGGGAAGGAGCACCAGGTGAGGGGCCAAGCTCAGACAGGAGGCAGGCCCCAGGGGCGGAGCAGCACTCAGGGGGCTCTGCGGGCCAAGCATGGGTGCCCTGAGCACAGCCCCAGGCATAGGAGCGCGCCTGCAGGAGCCGGCCTCCCCAGGGTGAGCTGGGGGTGTCAAGGACGGCTGCACCTCACAGCTTTCTGCCCTGAGAGCCCACAGACAGCCCACTGGGGGGTGGAGCCGGAAGACCCTCTGGAACCTCACCAAAGTGGAGGGGACTCCTGGAGGGGGAGAGATCACGTGAGCCCAGCACAGCCTGGCTCAGTGCCTCCCAGGAGAGGGACTAGCCAGCTCCTGGAAGCACGCTGACGCGCCGCCGGGGGTGCAGCCAGCAGCAGGACCCCCAGAGCCTGCCCGGCTGTGCTCCAGACCGGCAGCCCCAAGTCTCACCGGAAGCACTTGGGAGCGGTCCTCACGGATGTCAGGACCCTCGAGGGAGCATGCCCGCTGTGTGGGGTCTACACAGACGGCGGCCAGGCTCAGGCAGCACAGAGCACTGTGTGGGGGGTGGTGGGGGTGGGCATGGAGGGCCGGGGCAGGAAGCGCGGGCCCACCCATCCGAGCGGACAAAGGTCTTCTACGTTCGCTTCTCACATTCTGCCTCTTGGTGAACCCTTCCCAGTGAGTGCGTAAGTGGCCCACCCCGCTCTGGCCGCGGTCCTCGTGGCCCCAGCAGGCGCATTACCTGCTTTGTTCTTGGCCAGTTTCTTGCTGCTCGCCGTCCCAGATCCGTAGGTCACACCGTCAATGGTCACCGAGGCCCCGAAAGGCTCGCTCGGGTTCTCTTAAATTAGAACGACCACTTTAAAACACACGTGGCCAGGACGCTCACAGCTCACCACGGAGGGTGGGGCAGGGCAGATGCAGGAGGGCAGGGTGGGGGTCCCCGGGGCACTGGGCAGCCAAAGAGGGGGACAGGCCAGAGGCAGAGCCTCCAGGGACGGAGACCAAGGTCTGAAAGAGGAGGGCGGGCGCTGGGTACACACAGAGCGCGAGGGGCAGGAATGCAGACGCGGAGAGCCAAGAGAAAGGGAGACCACGGTGGACCTGAGCTTCCCGCCTTCACTCAGGAGGCTGAGAGCGGCACAGAGGGAGCTGGCAGCCCTGCAGCTCCTCCAACCCGAGGCCTGGGGGACTGTGGGGGAGGAGAGGCACTTGGAGGGCGTGGGGAGGGGACAGCAGGCGAGGATGACTCCCTCCATTTCCTGTCTCATCCCAGCAGGCGTGAGCCAGATGCCCAAGGCCGAGAAGGAAGGCAGAGACAGAAGGCGGGGACGGGGAGGCAGGACGGGAGGCGGGGACAGAAGGCCTCGGAAGGCAGGCGGGAAGGGAAGGCCGGGAGGGAAGGTGGGGACCGGGAGGCGGGACGGAAGGCGGCAGGGGCACTCACCGCACTCAAAGAAGCTGTACACAGGGCGGACCTTGAGCACGCGCTGCATGTACTCGTGCAGGATACAGACCTCGGACTTCCCGTTGGGGTTGATGACAAACTCTGCGACGTGACAACAGGGCCGTCTCAGAGCAGCCTGGACCCCCGCCTGCGGGAGGGGGACCTCCGAGCCGCAGGGCAGATGGGGCCAGGCTCACCTTTCTTCGTGGGCGCGTCCTGCACAGACAGCGTGATGAGCTTCTGGTTGGCGGGCAGGATGGGCCTCTCGGACTCGGCCTGTTTTCGCTTCATTTCTCGATTGAACTGCCGACGTTCAGCCCATGTCCTGAACTTCTTCACGGTCACTTGCTCAAAGTCAAAGCGCTTCTCCAGGTAATTCCGAAACTCCTCAAGGTCTGCACGGATTGACCAGACACCCGAGTGACGGACTCCCAACCAGAATCACCCCTCGGTGGCAGGACGGGGTCCAGCCACACGACGCCCCTCCCGCTTCCCCTCAAGGATGAGGGCCAAGCAATCAGGCTCCTTAGCTCTGCCAGGTCCCCCACGGAGAAACTTCTGGGCTATCCTTTTAGTTTATTTAGAACAGAAAAACAAAAATAAAGAAAAAGGAATGTTTAAAAAAAACCACCACTATCAGCCTCCAGGACCTTCTCCCCCTCCGGAACCAGGTGCCAATGGCCCACAGCAGAGGCATCGAGCCCAGCACAGCCTCCTGCCCCCGCCTCTCCCCCAGGACCCCAGGCCTCCCATCAGCCCCACCCGACTGTGTCCCCCAGAGGCCTGGACGCCATGCACATTCTTGCACACTTAGGGACGGAGCGAAACCACAGAGCTCCCCACACAGGAGTTGTAGACCAGTGGGCACACGCTGAGGATGGCGCCATGGGGAGACCATCAGGCAGATGGGGGGCCCTCCAGCTGTGTCTCAAGAATACCCCCGTGCCCGCAGAGCACCAGTGCACTCCCAGAGGCTTCCCCGCCAGCCCCAGACGCGGCCCCTCCTTGGGAGCAGCCCCCAGCCCCTCACGGGCAGGAGCACATAGACAGCTGGGGATCGAGCACACACCGCCCTCTAACAGGGACTGGGCGGGGGGCTGAGAGATCCGCCCCCACAGAAGATTCCGGAGAGCCAGGGAGGGGTGACCTAGGACCGAGGGCACCCGCGAGGCTGAGACAGCAGCTGTGCCCTCCCCAGCAGTGGAACCCAGGACCAACACGCACACACCCCGCTCCAAGAGGCCCAACAGTCGTGACCGAAGGCCGTCTGGACAGTGGCTCCGGTCAGCGGGCGGGTCTCCCGAGTGTGGGGGCGGGCAGGCACAGATGGGGCCCTCCTTCTCAGGGACCAAGCTCACCCCAAAGCTTACCGACCGACTCGTCCTTGCACACCTCCACCTTGGCCTTCACCTGCCCCAGGGCCCCAGGTGCTGCCTCGGCCCCCAGAGGGTCCTTCTCGTCTGGGGGCCCGCGTCAGCCCCCCAGGGGTCGGGCTCGTCCGGGGGCAGCTCTGGCTCTGGGGGGCAAGCCCCACGCCCGCTCCCGCTCCTCGCTGTCCTTCATCTTCCGGTAGTGCAGGCAGGGGATGCTGGTCAGGGGAGGGCCATGTTTCTGCAGGTGGGGAGACCACACAGGTCAACAGGCCGGACGCGCAGGCCTCTGATACCCCCACCGGCCTGCCTGGCAACCACCCTCCTTCTGCAGCTTGCGAGACCACACGCAGGACGGACGCAGCCCCTACCCGGATGCTCCCCGTGCCCAGGAAGTAGGGCCTGGACCAGGTGACCACCCGCGACTCCCGGTGCAGGTACACGGGCACTCCGGAGTTGTGGAATGTCATGATCCAGCCGTCGGGCAGCGGCTCTGTCGGCGGGCGGCCCCGGCCTGCACAGGGCAAGAACAGCTATGGTCACAGCCACGTGGGCGCTGTCAGGACAGTCACAGTCAGCCCCCGGGCAGAGAGGCAACATTCTGGAGCCGGCCTCACAGAAAAGCTCTGAGCAGGGTGGGGATGGCCCAGCCCCGCCTGCAAGCCCACTCCTCTGAGTGCCGGGCCGGAGCTTCTGGGACCCAAGGGCGCCAAGACCCTCCTCACCTGCTCTAGTCCCGGACACATGGCGAGCCCCGAGCAGCGCTCCGCAAGACACGGGGCCTTGCCGCAGCTCTGCCACCCTGACACTGTCTCTCTGCCCGCCTCCCGGCGGGTACAGCCACAGGGGCTGGGTAGGCTCCGCTAGGAACCGCAGCCTGTGGGTCACTGCTCCCTGTGACCAGCCAGCAAGCCTGCACTGTCCCGAGCTGCCATGGACAGGCCTGGCTGCTGGGAGATGCACGGGACGAAGACTCAACGCCAGCTTGCTTTTCTTACCGGTACTGGGAGCAAGTGAAAAGCTCAGAAACAAAAGTATCTAAAAAAACACACGGACGAGATGAAAACAACTGCACCAGATCTTGTGGAAACCGAACGACTCCCTCGTGCCAGGCCTGACACCCCCACGTGGCTGACACCAAGTGACCACCAGCGTTAAGACGGCCCTGGGAGGGTAGGCAAGGCTGGGCATGCACAGGGCCCCTCAGGCACCCCTGCCCTGTGGGGTGGGCCAGGAGCTGCCTGCAACCACTCCCGGGTAACCGAGGAGGAGGAGGCGTGTTGTGAACGTGAGCAGACCAGAGCCCACGCGGCAGACACATGCCCGACCCGGCCGATGGCCCGCTCTGCGGCCGGGAATAGCGCGCCGGCCACGCCTCGGCTCCTCCTGTCATGCTGGCCACCTGCATGGAGCTCAGCAGAAGGCATCACCTGTGTGCCCGAGTCCCTCCAGCCCCTTCCCACCGCCCACCCGACACCAAGAGGCACCCCCAGGCCAAGACAGAAACAGGGGGCCCGAGACATCCCCGTGTCAGCAGGTGGCCGCACGGGGCGGCTCTGGGCACCCTGACCACTCTTCCCAGTATACCCGTGACCCCTCCAGCTCTGCCCACACGTGGCCACAGGTCGTACTTTCAATGCAGACTGTGGAATGAGTCCTGCCTGCTTCCAGTGGTTTCCCCAGCACTCGGCAGAGAACCCAGAACTCAGACGGGGGCCACGAGCAGCCCCTACACTCAGCACCGCCCCAACCGCGGCCTCCACACCCCGGCGCCCCGTCCCTGCACACCGGCAGTGCGTAGGCTGTGTCCTCACGCTCCAAGCTGCCGGCCCCGCCGGGACCCTCCTGCCCGCAGACACACACGGCCACCCAGACCGCCACCCGGCAGCCTGAGCACTCTCCCAGTGTGCGTGTGCACCCAAGCGCCTCGCTGCTTCCCAGCCCGACTCACTTTTGAGAACGGTTTTAATCTTGGTCATCATTGGCTGCACGCTTGTCTCCCCATCCGACGGGTGGTCGCTGTCTCCTCCGTATTTCTCCTCCATTCGCCTCTTTTTGGGAGCACAGAGGCCCTCTTCCAGAAGAGCATCAACATCGTTGTCAAAATCCTCCTGCAAGAAACGCTGTTCAGAAGCCACGGCCCCTGGCACCACACTCCTGCCCGTGGGCAGGCACCAGCGGCAACACAGAGAGGAGGTGGTCTCAGGGGCCTAGGTGCGCCTCTGTGGTGCGCTAGCATCTGAAAAACAGAGAGGATGAAACGGCCAGCCGAAGCACATGCTCGTGACCAGCAGATCCTTCCAAGTCGGCTGAGACAAGGGTACAAAACAGATCTGTCAGCCAAACTAGGTTAGCAAAGCTGGGACCCCTGGACTCCTAATGGCTCTTTCTTTCCACATGGACCTTTCCGCCTCCTGTGGGTTTTTTCCTCAGCAACATCGCAACATGGGCTTCCCAGAGACGCTGCAACTCCCAAACACCTCTCTCTGGGTTTTGCTAAGAGTGCTCCAGAGCAGGGGACGCCGACGTACCTCGTAGGAGAAGTTCAAGGCCTCTTCGTCCACTCTGTCTCTCTGCACGGTCGCTTTAGCCGCGAACCCGCCTGCGCCTTCTTCATCTAGCTCCAAATTGTCAGTAAAATCTTCTAACTCATCGAGCACTGCGTACTCCACTCTCTTTTCCTGATCCAGCTCATGTTCCTCATCCCTCTTACCCGCACTCTCAACCCCCTGCGCCTACCCCGTTCCCCACGCTCCCGCCAACGGGACCAGCATGCATGTCCCCACTGACAGGGCTGAGGGCCAGGCCACACTCTGCCCGCACGTCGCGCTCCACTCCCGTGTACAGCACCTTCCTGTCCTCACTCCTGCAGCTCTCCGTAAAGCTCACGCTAATCTTTACATCCTTAAGCAACTTAAGGTCAGGGGAGAACTTCCGGACCGCAGGTGCGTGCCGCGCTGTGCGCGGGCTGTGGCCACTACAGTTCGGGTCTACGAGGAGGCGGGCCTTAGAGGAGGATCCTTTGGAGAGAAGAGAAGCTCCGTAGAAGTTGAGCGGGTCCTCGGCAGGGGTTCGGCCTGTCCATCACCACCAGAGCCAACGTCCATTACCTCTGCATCACTGGACGTTTGCAGGGGAGGTGGTGGAGACTGTCCACGGGGCAGCGCACGGAGGGGGCGAGCTCGGTCCTCCATCGCCACTCCTCCTGCGGGCTCGCGCGGAGAGGAGAGGGGCTCCCACATGTCTCCATAGTACAGTGGTTAGGACTACTTTAAAAGACCAGCGTTTTTAAAAACCTGACATAACTCTAGACAGCTAACATGCACAAGTCCGTCGAGACCCGGGTGCGTCCTGCCCGCCGCTGCGCACGCTGGCGGCTTAGTCAAGCTGGCCACATTGCTCTTTTCATTAATGTAGACAGCTTTTAGAACCACTGCCTCAATTATTGGAAATCACAATGCACTCAGCTTAAATGACTGACGGCTACGCAAGTCTGTCCTCAAGCCGGAGGGCACCCGTCTTCCTCCACCTGCAAAGAGACGTAAAGGCGCCATCACACAGCGGCCAAAGCCCCCGCTTCCCGGCACCGAAAGTCCAGTGACACTGCCTGAGGAGGGCGCCTTCCATGCTTCAGAACAGGCAAACTTGACTCCTTTCTTCAGAGCCTAAATTATAACTTAAGTCCTGAGTCAAGTATTTTACTAGTTGTCCACTGTATTTCCAACTTCAGAAACACAAAAACCATACCATACTTAGGTTCAAAAGGGTTAAATAAACCAAAACTCCTCTACTACACTGCACCGCGGCACTCCCCTGGCTCGGCTCACGCGGCCGACCTCCCACAGCACACAGGGGTGTGTGGCTTCCATCCAGCACCAGTGATGTGGGTCCACTCACCTGCTCGGGCCGGTCAGTCAGAGGGCAAGCAGGCGGCCCTCCGCCGCTCAGCTCTGCGGCACTACGGCCTCAGAGGCACGGCCGGGGCTCCGCCACCCGGGACCCCAGGGCACAGAGGCAGGGCAATGATGCGACGGGCTGGGCATGGCTCTGCTCCCAGGAGGAGGAGCGCTGGGAGCCACAGGGACGAAGCCCGGCCGGTCGGGCAGGGAGGGGCCATGGGGGCCGGCTGAGCCCAGGCACGGGGGTCCTGGCAGCCGCTTGGAGCCTGGCTCCATGCTGGGGCAGCAGGGAGGCCCAGGGTGAAGGGACCCTCAGGCCACAGTTCAGTCCCTATGCAGAAGGGAGGCCCACACCCTCGAGAAGGGCGGACACAGAACTGACCACACTGCCGAGCAGGTGGAGGCAGAGAGCGGGACGAGGCAGCCCCGAAGACCCACAGGGCCTCTCCCCAGGGGACACTCAGGCAGGGCCCACAGAGGAGGATGCTCGGAGCCTCTGGGCAGGCCCAGCCAACGGGGCCGAGGCCACCAGGACGCATCAGCCAGGCGGTCACCCAGTCCACAGGAGAGGCCACCCGGAGAGCGAGGGCAGACCAAGAGAAGGGCTGGGGACGCAAGCCTGGGGAGTTCGCGCCAGAGGGAAGACACCAGGCTGAGAAGGCAGGGGCGGGACGTCCAAACACAGGGCCGTGGCAGGGAGGTCCCAGCAGAGCAGGACACGTGCACACACGCACGAACATGCCATGCACGCGGATGCAAACACACATGCGTGCCCACACCACTCAGGGCGGCTCGCGGGCTGCAGACAGAGAGGAAGCAGCAGGCACCACACACTCAAGAGGCTACAGTGGGGGACAGGACACAAAAGACAGAGGCCTGTCCAGGGGCGACCAGCCCACCGACAGCTGCCTGCTGGCCACCTGCTCTGACGGGGCGCCAGCACGAGCAAGAGGGCAGCAGCCACTGACCTGTCTCCTACTTCCCGGGTCCCAAGGTGTCCGCATGTCTCTGAACACAATACCTCCCCCGCAGGCACGTCTGCCAAAAGCGCTAAGGACCAAGGAAACAGGGCACACAGGTGATGACAGACGCGGAGCCGGGAGGCCACTGAGGCGGCACCCGACACGCACCAGGACTGCCGAGCGGGGCGAGGCCAGTCTCCTGGCTCCAAGAAAACTCATGTCAGACAGGCAGGCCAGCACGCCCAGCACCACAAAACAGACACGACCAGGACCAAAGCCCTGGGCGCCAGGCAGGTCTGCGGAGACCCCAGCAAGAGCCCACCCGTGATCCCGGAGCAAAGAGACGTGCAGAGACGGGGACACCTCCAGCCACGTTCAGAGCCTGAGAAGCTCAGTGTAGACGCACAGAATTAAGATGATAACGATGAAACCTGAAGAAGGGAGGCCTTGAAGAGGTGCCCAGAGTGCAGACTGGGAGCTGCGGCGAGGGATCCTTGGAGTTTGGGGCGCCGCCGGGCCCTGGGGCGGCAGTGCGCTGAGGGCTCCGCTGCAGGCTGTCCCAAGCACGCTCCTGACCTTCCCTGTTTGCTATCTGCACCCGTCAACGCCTTCCATGTGGCGCACACAGAACACTGCAGATGCTGAGTACCGGAGACAGACGAAATCCCCGGCCCCAGAGCTCACACATTAGCAGAGAGACGGGCAAGTAACTACCAAGAAAAACTGAGACGCGTTCAAGAGAAAGCAAAGCAAGGAGCTAAGGAAACGGTGGGCAGCGAAGGCCTCACAGCCAACACCCCCTGAAGGCGGAGGAGGGGATATTCCAGGCAACACCGAGAAGAGCAAAGGCCCCAGGGTGGGAGCACGGGGTGGCGGATGACAGCAGTGTGCCCGGGGGAAGAGGCCAGGGCACTGAAGACAAGGAGAGCAGGACTCCAGCTCTTATCTCGAGAGACAGGCCACGGGACAGGAGGGTCCAAGCGGTGAGGTCACACGTCCAAGGTCAGCAGTTGCAACCACCCCTCGGGCTGGCCCTGTTCTAAGCACGTTATGCACTATCACTCACCAGTTCTCACACAGCACCGTGAGAAAAAGGTTAAGGACAGAGACGTTAAGCAACGTGGTCAAGATCACACAGCGAGAAGGTGGTGGAGTGCTTTACCACCCAGGCAAGGTAGCTCCAGTCTGTACTGCCTTGGTATTAGACTTACAGTTGAAAAGAACAGCTCTGTGTCCTGAAAATCCCTAAGTGGGTAGATAATAGGAGGCACAAGGGTGAGAGCAAAGAAACAAATAAAGAGGCTCACCAGGCAGCCTGGACCAGCATGTCAAGGTGAAGGTGGTGAGAAACTGCCCTGAGGAGTGCATGGGGGCTGAGGAGACTGCACGCTCAGGGACAGAGGCGTCACGCACAGAGGTGGTGAAGGCAGCGTGGGGAGCGTTCGGGCGGGTGGATCATAGCCTAGGTTTAAACACGGCTACTTGGCACCAAAGTAACACGTGGAGGTGTGGAAGAGGCAGCCAGAAGCGTGCAGCTGTCAGAAGGGAGGCTGGGGCTGGAGATGGACATGCAGGGGTCAGGAGAGACAGAGTTAAAATCAGAGACTGGACGAGACCACCAAGGAAGGGAGTGCAGACCCTACGAGAAGCCAAGACTCACTTCCCTACCCTGAGCTCACAGTCAGATTACAGAAACCCGGAGACCCGCCCCACACGGTGGCCGGGGCCACAGCGGGCTCAGAGGCTGGCCCTCCTGCCATCGCTACCGCTCCAGCTGACGGCACACACAGATGCAAACCCGGCTCGCCAGTGGACGGTGAGCCGGCAGCAGACGTGCAGCAGGCAGCCCAGGGTCCCGGCACTGTGTAAAACCAAGACCCTCCGACCGCGCCCTTCGCTTGGGTCCACTTGCTGGGCTGGCGTGGAGGCACGGTCTCGAGCGGTCCAGTGCTGTGGCTGCCGCCTTGCAGCCAAGCCTCTCGCTGCAGCCTCCAGCCCAACCCAGCGGCAGAATGACCTCACCCCGTCCTTTTGTCATCTTCCGTCCGCCTCGCATCCCACATTCACAGGCGCCACTGCTGACTGGCCGTTCCCCCCCTCTGGTGGGTGACCACCTGCGGCAGGGTTTCTGGCCCACTCTACCCGCCGCGCAGGACTGGAGTTCAGTCTGCGGCCAGAACACAGGACACCCGTCTAGCATTCGGGGCCTGGCAGTGCCCTGCCCTAGCCAGGACGGCTGGGCACCGGGTAACCGAGCCACATGCGAGCATGCAAACAAGTTCCTACCCTGAGCGCCCAGGTCCATCGGAGGACACCTGGCGGGGACCACTGTCAACAGGTGGTCACCTTCCACTCATTCCTACCCCCGGGTCATCGTTACGACAAAACCACATCCCGACCGTCTACGTGACCCTGGGTCCGAGAGCGTCTGGTGGAAAAGACGGCAGGCTTCTCACGTTTCCCAGGCTCTCGCGCCCGGCAGGGTCCGGGCCGGCACCGCCGCGGTCGGGACCTTGCTCGCCTGAAAGCCCTTTACGGCTTTGGGCCCACCGGACGAGGGGTCTCCTCACACCCCGGACCGGCCCGCGCGGAAAGCGAGCGGCGCGGCGGCCCCCGGCCCCGGCCGCGGCGGGCCCCGCGCCCGCGCCCTCGCGCCTCACAAAGGCGGCCGGGGACTCGGGGTGGCCGGGCCCGCCCGCCGCCCGCCCGCCCGCCGCCCGCCGGCCCCCGCGGCCTGGCCTGGGAGCGGAAGGGCGCGCCTCACGCAGGCCACAGCGCCGCCCACCCGCCCGGCCGCGGGGCGCCCCTCGCGCCCCGCACCTACCTCCGGCGCCCGCGGCCCGCCCGCAGCGCAGAGCCCCGCGGCCCGGCCGCCGCCGCCACCGCCGCCCTCCAGAGGGGCCGCGCGGGCGCTCTTCGCTCGGCGGGACCCGCCTGCCGCGCGCGGCGAGCGGAGGGCGGGCCTTGGCGCGCGCAGCCAATCCTGCGCGCGGCCTGCCCGCATTGGGGAGCCGCCGGGCGGGCTGCGGAGGCCGCCAATCGGCGGCGCGCGGCGCTCGCGGCCGCGGAGCGCGGCCCAATGAACGGCCCGGCTACGCGGGCGCGACCGGGCGCTGAGGCCGCCGGCGGCTAACGGTCGCCGCCGGGGCGGGGCTCGGCGCGCGGAGGGCGCCGGGAACGGGGGAGCGCGGGGGACGCCGGGAGCGAGGGCGCGCGGGGGACGCCGGGAGCGAGGGCGCGCGGGCGCCCTGGGCGCGCCGCGGGCCTGGGCGAGACCGCAGGCACGCCGACCTCCACGCTTTCCGTGTGAGTGCGGTGGGCGTAACGATAAGGGGGGCAAAGACAGGAGCGCGCTGCTGTCCGGCCCTTCTCGGCTCGCTGGTCCTGCGCGAGGAGCCAGGACTGCCCCTGCCGAGGCGGGAGCTCCCCGGCACGGAGACGGCTGCAAACCAAAGCCGGCGGTGCGGACCGAGGGCCGAGAGCGAGGACCGGGCGGGGCCCGTCAGTTTGACGGCGTTACAGAGCCCCCACCCCCCAACACTCCCTGGCTGCAAGGCCAAGGCGGTGACTTTGCAGGAGACAATTGGGAAGACCGCTCCGCCAGGTGCCCCAGCAAAGGTGGGCACGCCCACCATCAGAGCGGATGAAGATGCGCTGCTTTGTGTCTTCAAGATACCTCGATTTAAAAAAAAAAAAAAAAAGGGAAAAACGCCAGTAAAGGGACATACGGAGGGCCTCCCGAGGACATACTAAAGCCGCAAAGGCAAAACCCGTGTGTAATCACAAAGACCTGGCAAAACCACAGGAGGGTCCTTCTACCCCCAAAATGGCCAGTGCTTTTCAAAAAATGTCAAGATCATTCAAGTCAGAGGGAGACTGGGGAGCCCTCTAGGGCTGGAGAAGCAACAACTAAGTGTGATGAGAAGGGTTATTAGTGGGACAAAGGTCAGCAGATTAGTTAACAATATTGTATCAATGCTAATTTCATGGTTGTAAATGTTTACTGTGGTTAGGTAATGTTTTGAGATTGGATCTTGGTGAAGGATACTGGATTCTTTGTTCCATTTTTCAAGTTTGTAACAAGTTGAAATCATTTCCTAAAAAGAGCCGGGAGAAGGGTCACTAAGCTGGAGGCCCACCTAGGCCTTCCCTCCCTGCCTGCCCTCTGCTTGCCAGGCTGTGCCGTGGGGTTGACACCAGGCACCCCACAGCGGGCACCGAGCCCTGTGAGGGTCTGGCTCTTGGACTCAGCCAGCTGCTGCCCTTGCCCAACGCACTCGGAGCCCATGGGAACCCCCAGCCCACCACCCTCCATCTAGCCGTCTCACCACACTTCATTGCCTCATGAGGTAGGGACCCCACCCACCTAGTCAAGCCTGAGACCTCAGCCCTGCACACTGCAGCCACCTTCCCACTTGGCCTGGCACCACGCATCTGACAGACAAGGACCTCACCATGGGACCGCCCCCTGTCCTCAGCTGGCTCCAGCATCGGAGTCACAGAAATCAATGCCTGGAAGCTGGAACTCCAGCACAAGCTGGAGGAGGAAACCTTTCCCTCTGGGCTTCTGGGTTTCCACCTCAGCCTGGCTCACTTGAGGGGGTTTCTGCCAGCACAGATCAAAAGACCTGGTGCGGGGGGGGTTGTCTCTGCAGACAGGAGCCAGGTGCCCAGGCCCAACAGGACTAGACCCGAGGTCTCCAAGGTCCCTAGCTGGCTGTGTGCTCACAGACGTGTCTCTGTGCCTGCACACCTCTGCTCGGCCATCCTGGGGCTGGAGAACAAGCAGCTCATCGGGAAAGGGGCACGAGAGACCCCAGCAGGGACTCAGGGATCAGATCCATCTGATGAAGAGCACAGAGGCCTCTTCTGGGCACGCCAAAGGCCCTTCCAGGAGACAGCTAACCCGGGTCCTGAGCCCTCCAAACGACAGAGACCTCGCTTCCACTGGCCTGAGCCAAGAGGGCGTGCGGAGGGCCAGCGCTGTCATCCTTGGCTCTACTGTCTGTCTGGCTGGGGCATCAGGACACAGGGGTGGAACAGATGAAAGGTCTTCACGCTCTTGTTCCGACTGGGAGACACACAAGCGACACTCAGTCAGTGCACAGCCTGCCTGTCACGACAAGGGGCTTTCTGTTGTGCGTCAGAGACCCAGACGGGGAGGCTGCCTCAGACGGTGACTGTCAGGACTTGAGCAAAGACCTGCAGGGCAGGGGAGAAGGAGTGCAGCGTGGGTGTCTGGGGAAGAGCCCTTCAGGCAGAGGGAAGGCAGAGCAGAGGCCCTGGGGCAGGAGCAGCAGTGAGCACAGGGCAAGCCAGTGAGCCCAGCATGGCTGGACCCCGAGGGCCACCAGGCCTCACCCTGCCTCCCTCCTGGCCTGCGGGCTGCGGGGACGTCCCTGCGTCTCCCAGGCCTGTTTCCTGGTGTGCAAAACAAGGTCACAATTTTTTATTTTGCTTGGCTGCCAAGACAAAGTATGCCAGTGAGGGGCTTATTCTGGTTCGAGGCTGGCCATCTTGAGGTCGGGTTGTCCGTCGCAGGCCCTGCTCGCTCTGAGGGCTCCAGGGGACAGCAGGCCCCCTCCCTGCTTCTGGGGCTCCCTGGCAGGAAGCAGCTTGGCCCCAGCATTCGCAGGCATCTGTCTGCGTGCCTGCCTGTCCCTGTGCCCATGTGTCCCTTTTCATAAGGATACCGCTCCTACCGATTCTCTTCTAATTATCTCTGGAAATACCTGACGAGGTCACCTGAGGGGCCAGAGCCCAGTGCCATCTCCCAGGAGGCGCCCAGGTCAGCCTAGATCCACAGAACCAAGTCGAGCTGCTTCCTCGGGCCCGCGCTCCCAGGAGCGCAGGGCAAAGGGCACACAGGGAGCGCGGGCAGCAGACACTTAAAAGCCTCTCGGGATGGCCCTGCACCAGTGCAGCGGCGCGCCCAAGGGCGGCATGGCTGGCCGGGGGCCCATGACGCAGGCAGAGGGCACTGGCTGTGCCGGAGCCGGGGGCTTGGCCAATGGCGGCTCTGCAGGACACGGTGGGCTGGGAGCAGCACAGGCTGCCTCACATGGGGCCGCTGCCAGCTGGGCCATGAGGGGTGAAGAGGAGACAGAGGAGGGCCAGGGAAGCAGGGCGGGCCTGGGGTGTGCCCCGCCCGCCTGAGCCGTCAGCGCTCTGAGAAAGCCAGGTCAGGGGTCGGCTGCCGAGGCGGAGGAAAGCCGGGTGCCCATGCTGGACGCAGGACTCCAGGTGCCCAGCCCCAGCTGGGAGAGGCACGCCAGGATGCTCGTCCAAAACCAGGGCCCAGGGCTGCGCGGAGGACGGCCGCCACTGCCCCCTTGGCTGGTGCACAGCCCTCCAAGCACCCGCGGGCCTCCACAGGCCTGACCCCACGGCCCCCAGGGTGCAGGGCGCCCACCTGCACTGGAGTCTGCGGACCAGAAGGGCAGTGCCCCAGCCCACACGGGCGCCCTGTCTCACAGTCAAGGCATGGAATGCACTGGCCTCAGCTTTATTGTCAGCATCCCACATTCACACAGAGCCCTACGCCGTCTAGTTCCTCAGGAGGAGGAGGACAGCAGGGGCCTCTGTGTGCCCTCCTTGAGACGGGTCTGCCTGGAGCCCGGGAGCCCCAGGCAGCGCAGTGTGCACGGAAGGCCCTCATGGACGGCCCCAGCTGTGTCTCTCTTGGGAGAGGCTTTCATCCCTCCAGAAGGCCTGCTCCCTTCCAGGAGCAGGGCTGGGGGCAGCAAGGACCATGGCAGGACAGGAGGGGCTGCTCTGAAGCGGACATCCACTCTTGTGTCTGGATCGTGGCGAGACTCACAGGACGAAGCGCATGAGGGTGAGAGGCACTCGGCGCGGGGCTGGCTCTTGTGGGTGGCACGCCTGGAGCATGTGTGCGTCTGAGCACGTGTGCACATGCCCGTGTCCTGCAGTGTGTGCACGCCTGCGTGGCATGTGTCACATAGGGCTCTACACACGGGAAGGGGAGGCCCGGCACCCTGACCGCAGGTTGCTGTTGTCTCCAGGGCCTAAGGCTGGACCCCGAGCTAGACGCAGGGACCTACGTAGACGGTTCACGCAAAGGGCTCTGCCCTGTGGCAGGGCCTCCCGGGAGCCCCGGCCACAGCGGCTGCGGGCTAGCTCTGCAGCCAGAACTCATGGGTAACGGTCTCCCAGCGGGTGGGGTCCGAGCCCAGCATGCTGCGCTCCGTGAAGGTCACGTGCCCATCCGCACCCACGAGGATGACCGTGTTGGTCCTGAAAGAGTACAGGGCCCATGTTCAGCCCCGAAAGGTGCAGATCCGAGGTGGGAGGGGCCTCGCCTGGCTCCCGGTCCCGGGCGCTCAGGCCCAGTGCCTCTGGGCCTGGGGGTGGGGGGTGAGCACAGAGCTGGGGGCCCCAGAGGTTTCTGCCCAGCAGGACCACCCCACCACTGCTCAGCAGGTGGGCCCTGGGCTGAGGAGGCAGAACACCCCGGGCTCCCAGCCAGGGTGGCACGGGAGGGGCTGGGGAGGCGGGCCCCCAGGGCGGGGCGGCACCGGTGCCTGCCTGTCCTACCTGGTGCCGTAGTCCGGGCAGCGCACGCACACGGCCGCGTACTTGCTGAGGATGGGCTGCACGTGCTCCCTGCCCTGGGCCTCGATGGCTGGGTCTGGCAGCTGCCTGAAGGACAGAGGCGGCATTCCTGCTGCCAGCTCAGAGCCCTGCAGTGCCCAGGAGCCCACCAGACTGGGTGGGGGAGCCACGCGAGCTGCTCCCTGCACGTCCCAGGTCAGGGGCCCAGAACCCCCACACAACCTGTGACTCGGGGCTCCACCGTGGGGGCCACGGGACAGCAACTGTCAGCCTGTCCCTGTGCCAGGACCCCAGGGCTGCCCGGGACCCGACCACGCAGGCCCCATGGGCAGAAGCAGCCGGCTCGCAGAGCCTCGGTGTGTGTGCAGGGGGCACTCACGCCTCGTCGTTGCTGAGCACATCTAGGAGCTGGGCCACCAGCGCATCCCTGGGGAGCTCCCGGCCCCGCTCCACGGCCTCCAGGAAGAGCTGCTTCCCGAAGCACAGCTTCCTCCAGGGTGTCTCCAGCAGCGCGTTACTCAGCCCATAGGTCCCTGCAGGAGGCCGGGGGTTCTGCCAGCATGGGGGTGGGGGGACTGTGACCCACACTCCACCCACCCACCCCTTCTGTGCACGCCTTCGTCTCCAGGAACTTGCCAGGCCTGGCTGTGGGGAGGGCTCGGGTGATCGGAATCAACAGCAGAGTAAGGTCCGTCCCTAAGTTGGGGGAGCCCGAGGTGGGGTACACCTGAGAAGGTTCAGGCTGAGAACCCCACAGCCTCAGGCCAGGAGGCTGCCTGCCAGGGTCAGCTAGGGTCAGGGAGCCCGACCCTGGGAAGCCCCAGGTGCCAACACGTAAACTGGGCATCATCAAAACGTATAACGACGCGCCTCAGAAGACGCCAACGGGAAGGCAGGAAGACACATGGTAGAAAACACCAGAAAATCAGGTATCTGATGGGAGACTTGGGTTCAGAACACATAAAGTGATTCTTGCGATTCAGTAACAGAAAGATGACCCAACTGAAAAATAGAGAGAGGACTTGAGTAGACATTTCTCCAAATAAGACACAAGAATGACCAACAGGCAGGTGAAAAGTTACTATCATTAACTGCCAGGGAAATGCAAACCGAGGCCATGGTGCGACCACATCACGCTGGGCACAGCTGCGGTGAGAAGCTGGCCAGTGACAAGTCCTGGCCAGACTCGTACAGTTGCTGCTGGCAACGTGAATGGTGCAGCTGCTTTGGGAAACAGCCTGGCAATTCATCAAACGTCCAGTTACTTTACAATCTGCCAACTCCACTCGAAGTACCCACACAAGAGAGATGAAGGTACCCACGCTAAAATGTGTAACCAACATTCACAGCAGCCAATAGCAGGGACAACCAAGTGCCCTTCGGCGGGCAAGGGGTACACGAGGCAGAAAACCCACAGGATGGAATACTATTCAGTCACAAAAAGGAACGGAGCCCTCAGCACGGAAGGATGGACCTTGAAAGCACTCCTCAAAGGGAAAGGCCAGACACAGAAGGCTGGGACTGTCTGAGCCTGTCTACGTAAGTTGTGCAGGGTGGGCAAACCCACAGAGATAGAAAGCAGATGGCGGCCTCCAGGGCCGGGGGTAACTGCCAGCCCCGGCAGGGGGCGTCCCTTCTGGAGTTGGATTTTGGTGATGGCTGCTCGATGGAGCAGCTCCTTTTTTCTTTTTAAGTAACATGGAGGGCTTCCCTGGTGGCTCAGGGGTAAAGAATCCACCTGCCAACGCAGGAGACAGGTTCGATCCCTGAGCCGGGAAGACACCCGCCCCCCCACCCCCCACCCCCCGTGCTGTGGAGCATCTCTGCCCCTGCGCCACAACTATGGGGCCTGCCCTAGGGCCCCTGCTCCTCAAGGGAAGCCCCCGCAGGGAGCAGCCCCACTCGCCACAGCTAGAGAGAGCCCAGGCACCAAGGGAGACCCAGCACAGCCAAAAATGAATAAATAAACAGATACAGTTTTTCAAAGAAACAGAAAGCGACCGGGATCGGCGGCGGGGAGGGGTGGGGTAGGCTCTGGGACAACACAGCAGTGGAGAGGTGACAAGAATTCTGTCCCAGCAGCGATTCGCAGGCGAGCAGCCTCTCCGGGTGTGGCCGAGGGCAGCATGGGGGGTCCCAGCGCTGCCACAGGGCTCACAGAACTGAGAGCACCAGGGGCTCCGCGCGAGCAGAAGCAGCCCGCCTGTGGGCCACGTGAGACCACAGCCGCCACCGGCCACAGGGGCATGAACGGCTGCAAACAGCCGCAGGAGAGACACCGGCAGAGCCCCAGGCCCGGAAAGCCGCAAGGGGCCCCCCAGGGGAGCAGCCCACCCTGCACCACCCGCCGGGCGGCCTCACCTGGCGCCAGGACGACAGGCTCCCGCTCCCCCGGTTTCCGTAGTAGCAAATGACGTCTCCCTTCTCGGCACTGCAGCCAAGGGCAGAGATGGTCAGCTGGGGCAACAGGGCCACACCCTTCTGCACAGGCACCCCTGTTACGAGCTACCTGTGCTCGACCGGCCCAACACCCTGCGCGTCAACACGGGCCTGCCCACAACCCAACCGCCTTGTCCCCAGAGCCCCCACAGGGCCCAGCAGCCAGGCTCCTGAACCTCACAGCCAGGGCGGCCGCCCAGGCTCCAGGGACCCAGCCTCCCTGGGTGAACCGCTCCTCCCACCTCGGGGACAGGCTCCGCCCCTGCCCCTTGCTGCCCACCCCACCCCAGGCAGGAAATGCCCCTCACCCCATGTCCTCTGCCCACAGGGCCCACGGCTGGCTTGGCTGGCATCACAGCCCCCTTGGCAGCTCCAGACAGGCCGACAGACAGCTCCCGAGCCCTCAGAGGACCAGGGGCCGCCTCGCTGTCCTTGGCCCAGCCCCGGGTGGTGGTGGGGCATCCCCGCCTGAAGACCCACCTTAGGTCGGCCGCGATGAGGTTGAAGCCATTATACAGATGGCCCTCGGCCGAGACCTTCTTCAGGTAGGACAAGCTGTCCATGTCCGAGGTCAGGAACTGGGCCACGAGCTCACCTGCGGCAGGGGACACACACCCATGGGGGCGGCGGGGCTGAGCCCCTCCCAGGAGATAGCGGTCCCCCGGGCCTGCGCCCCCTTCACCGACCGCAGCCTAGGAGGCGGGCGTGGAGACTTCTGACTCTGAACATCCTTCTGCTGAGCCCCCACGGGAGGTCCAGCACAAGGGGACGTCACAGACAGCGTGTGTCCACAGGGCAGGGGGTGACCACACAGTGGTCGGGAGCCAGGCTGCGGCCAGGCCGAGGTGGCTCCAGGCGTCACCAGCCAGGGGGCTGCAGGGCCCCCCCTCCTCGCCTCGCGTCCCACCCCCTGCAGGTGTCTGTGAGCCCCCAGCCCTGTACCTCGGCCCCGGGCATCATGGTTCAGCCGCGGCTGCAAGTAGTTGGTGAGCGCGGCCAGCTTGCCCCGCGTGCTGATGCCCAGCCACGTGCCGCCCTCCTTGCCTTCCTCCATGTCCAGCCCTGCAACACACGGCAGGGGTCACCAGCAGCCCTGGGGCTGGCCGGGGCTCAAACTCCACGGGATGAGCTGCAGGCCTACAGGTCTGTGGGGGACCTCCATCCAGGACAACACCTGCTGTCCCCGGGACCCCTGGCCCGACACACACGCTGGCACCTGGGTGGGCCAGGGCACACACAGCACCAGCTCTGCCAAGGAAACCGCGCCAGGCCCCAGCCGGGTGCAAGGACACTGGCTGCCATCCCTGGCAGGACCCGGCTTCACTAGGGGCCCTCCTGCCACAGCCCTCCACGGCCACGGCCCCCTGGGCCAGCCAGGTGGCCACAGCACCAGCGGTGACTCCCTAGGCCGGCGGGGTCACCTTGCTTGAAGACTGGGGTGAAAACAACTATGTCATTAACAAGTTGCTATTACAACAATAATAAGCTGCTATGCACAGGCTCCATCGCTCGATCAGGTCCTACTCTTTGCGAGCCCATGGACTGTAGCCTGCCAGGCTCTTCTGTCCATGGAACTTGCTGGGGTGGGCTAGGGAAATTAGAATAGTATAAGGACTAAAAGAGGCAAAGATCTGAAAGAAGCATTGAAATAAAACTGCCCTTATTTGTATGTGAAAAAGATCCAAAGAGAATCTACAAAAAAAAAAACCCTTCCATAACTAATGAGTAAATGCCAGTAAGAACTGGAAAATGAAAATTTAATTAATCATTTACAACAGCAGCAAATGATTTCCAAAACACATAGGAAAACGTTACAGGAAAGACGTGTGCTGAGGATGCACGTCAGGCAGACCTGACTGAAGCAAGAGCCCCACTCGGCACTCGGATGCTCACATGGTCAAGAGGAGCTCTGCCAGAGCATGGACAAAAGGGAGCCTCCAACTCTGCTGGGGGAGCGCACGCTGGAGCAGCCACTACGAAGACCAGTACGGAGGCTCCTTAGAGCACTAACACAGCCCTTCCATACGATCCAACAAGCCCGCTCCTGGGGTGCATAGCTGGACAAAATGACATGGAAAGATCCACACCCCCAGTGCTCACCTCAGCACTATTTACAGCAGCCACAATGCAAAAGCAAAGCAAACGCTCGCCACCAGATGAGTGGACGAAGGTGCGGCGCATTCACGCAGCAGGATACTGTTCAGCCGCAAGAAGAGCAAAATAAGGCCGCTTGCAGCAGCAGGGATGAGCGCAGACTGCCGCGTTGAGTGAGCTGAGGCACACAGAGACAGGCAAACACCGCACGGTGTGGCTTACACGTGGGAGCCACAGTATGGCCCAGTGCCTAAGACTCCGTGCTCCAAACACAGAGGGACCAGGTTTGATCCCTGGTCAGGGAACTAGAATCCTGCACATGGCAACTAAAGATTCCTGACGCAGCGACTGAAGATTCCCGATGCCGCAACTACGACCCAGCACAGCCAAACAGATCCTCTAAAGATAAAATGTGTCACAAATGGACGTATTGATGAAACAAGCAGACACAGACACAGCAGACCTGTGGTTGCCAAGGGGAGGGAGAGGGAGTTTGGGGTGAGCAGAGGCAAACTCGTGTACATAGGGCCAATATGCAGGCTCCTACCACACAGCACAAAACACTGCTCAGCGTCTTGTGATAAACCAAAACAGAAAGCATGATGAACAAGAACATATGTACACACGTAAGCCTGAGTCACCATGTTCAGGAGAAACTAACGCAACTCTGTAAATAAACTGTAACAAAAAGGGTGACCACAATCGAATGAAGACCTGGCAGGCTGGCACTTCATAGAAACCACAGACCTAAGCATAACCAAAACCAGAAGGCTTCCAGAACCACACAGAGGAAGGCATCTTTGCAATCTCACGATAGGCAAAGCCTTTGGGTAAGATGCAGGAAAACCTATGACAAACCTAGACAGCATGTTAAAAAGCAGAGACATCACTTTGCCAACACAAGTCTGTATTGTCAAAGCTATGGTTTTCCCAGTAGTCACGCATGGATGTGAGAGTTGGACCGTAAAGAAGGCTGAGCACCACAGAATTGATGCTTTTGAACTGTGGTGTTGGAGAAGACTCTTGAGCATCCGTGGATTGCAAGGATGGACTGCAAGGAGATCCAACCAGTCCATCCTAAAGGAAATCATTCCTGAATATTCACTGGAAGGACTGATGTTGAAGCTGAAACTCAAATACTTTGGCCACCTGACGCAAAGAACTGACTCATTTAAAAATAAGACCTTGATGCTGGGAAAGATTGAAGACAGGAGAAGGGGACGACAGAGAATGACATAGCTGGATGGCATTTCCTATTCAACAGACATGAGTTTGAGCAAGCTCTGGGAATTGGTCATGGACAGGGAGGCCTGGCGTGCAGGAGTCCATGGGGTCGCAGAGAGGCGGTGGCGACTTTGCCACTGAACAGCAACAGCGAGCCCAGGATGGTCCTTGGCCACGCCCACGGGCTCCCCCTCAGGGCTCCTCCAGCGGCGCCCAGGCCTCTGGGAAGCCAGGCCAGCCCAGGCAAAGATCCCACACAGGACCACCACGCGCAGAGCTCAAGGCGCAGGGCCAGCCCGCCCCACTCCACCCCCAGCGCTGTCCCCAGCTCCCGCAGGACCTGCTCCTTTTTCCTGCGCCCAGCCTCCTCGCCGGACTCTGCACCCGGGAAGCCTTCGTGGATGTCTGAGGGCCCTGGGCCGCGCACGCGCACGCGCACATGCCCTCTGGGTGTGGGCCCGCCCTGCCCACAGTGCCGGGTGCTGCTCCCAAGGGGCCCGTCTGCTCCACAGGCCCCCATCGGCCCCCACACTCCGGCGGCCCTGCCTGGGCCAGGGGTGTGTGAGGTGCACGGCTGCCAGGCGCAAGACCAGCCCCAGCGGAGGGTGGATCCAGGTACAGCCCCCACCTTCCAGCCGCTTCCCCAGGGCACCTGAGCGCACGGAGGGTGGGGACACTCACCACTGAGGACCTCGTTGTTGCTCCCCCAGAAGTCCGCGGCCCTGGCCGGCCGGTGGTAGAACTCGTCCCTGTTGGCAGCCAGGATGAGCCTGAGGAGAAAGCAAGGAGGAGGGGCTCAGGGGCACTGGAGCATCCCACGTGGGCGGGCGGGCGGGCTTGTGGGAACACGGAACAGCAGGAACAGCCGCGGTTTTCCTCTCATTACCAAGACGACGGCGCCTCAGCAGTCAGGACGCACCCCCCGGGAGGGAGAAAGCAGACTCAGCCCAGCCCCGCTCCCCTGGTCACCAGGCGCCTGCTCCACCGGTGGGCCCCTTCCCCGAGGACGAGGATGCCCCGCGAAACCCCCAGCAGCGCTGAGGGTGTCCCAGAGCGGCTCCCTCCTGCACTTTGGGGGCGTCTCTGGGAGGGGGGCAGCTGAGGACTTCTCTGTGTTTCCTTCCTGTTTAGTATTATGAATCAAACAAGTATTTATTTGGCAACTAGAAAACATGGTGGTGTTTTCAGAGCACTGGTTTTGAGGTACAGAAACAGTTTCCGGTCCGTCTTGCCGTTTAAAGTATGCGCGGGAAGAGCCCCTGGAGAGGAGTGCAGCAACCCGCTCCAGGACTTGGCTGGGACACCCTCGGACAGAGGAGCCCAAGGGGCTACGCCGCGCAGCTGCAAGAGCACCACGCGACTTAATGGCGGAAAAGCAGCAGGTGGTTCCTCTGCCTCAGCTTCTCGCTTCGACCTAGGAAGTCTACGGCCACGAGGGCAGCAAACACAACCTCCCCAATAGGTCCGAACAAACACTCTAACCTGCCCCGAGCTCTCGAGGGACTTCCCTGGCAGACCAGTGGCTCAGACTCTGTGCCTCTGCTGTGGGGGATCCCTAATCAGGGAACTAAAATCCTGAGTGAGGCTTGGCAGGGCCCAAATACACCAAAACCAACAGCAGCAGCAACTATAAACCCAAGTGGTGATCGGGTGGGCAGGGCCCCCTGAAGCCTCCCAGAGGCCAGTGTTCGTCTCTGATGAGGGGCCCTCCGAGCAGCACAGCACAGGCTGGCGTGGGGCCGGGGTCCAGCCCGCACCCGGTGGTCAGACCCTCAGAACTCTCCAAGAATCCCACTCGCATGGACGCCTGACGCCATGGACACTGGCGTGTGCAGCCCAGCACCCACCCACCCCGTCATCGCAGCCAGGTGCTCAGCTCGGGGCCCCGGAGGTGATGCAGGTGCTGGCCGGCGGGGTCTCCGCTGCTGCGGGGATCAGTACCCTGAAGCCACAGGACCGGGCCGCCTGGTCTCACCTGCTGTGGGCCAGGACCACTCTCCTCCCGGAGGCCACCCGCAAGCTCTGGCCGTGGGCTCCTCCGATAGCAGCAGAAGTCATCAGACAACACCCCCCAGGACACACCCCCTGTGAACTCGGGATCACCTGACTCAAGGCTTCCATCATT
Organism: Nanger dama; assembly: GCA_917880005.1. NCBI lineage: Eukaryota > Metazoa > Chordata > Mammalia > Artiodactyla > Bovidae > Nanger > Nanger dama. The sequence continues at coordinate 181,860 of CAKJTW010000193.1, read as the reverse complement.
TGGCAAAATATGGAGGTTCCGAGTGCTGGACAACAACAGACAGCGGGGGTACAGAAGCCGGGACCTCCCGGGGGAGGTCACACCTAGGCAGGGCATGGCGGGTGGGCCGGGTGTGTCGAGCCAAGGACAGCCCGAGGAGGGTCCGACACCAGTCCATGTGGCCGAGTGCACAGCCTGGGAGGCAGGCCAAACCCGAGGGCACCTGAGGGGTCACGCCGGGGGTGATGGCAATGGGAGGTGACGTGAGGAGGGGGTGGTGCCCCAAAACAGGGCTGTGGGGCGGCAACCAGGAGTGCGGTGCAGGGCGCAGATGAGGGGCCCAGGCGGCCTCTGCCTGGAGCTGCTCAGCTGAGCCACTCATACACCCCAGGACCCTGCACGCACCTCAGCCCCCCATCAGCCACGCTGTCTCCCTCCCCCGACACCTCCAAGGGCGCTCCGCTGAACAGCCCACAGGACACGCACTCTGGTGCGGTGTGCCCGGATCACAGGAGAGCTTGGCAGCGCAGCACCAGCGCTCACCACCACCCTTCCCAGGGCTCTGCAGTGGCTGCAGGCCCAGTTTTGTCAGCAGAGGGCACTGGAGGGATGCTGCTGGGGAGAGGTTTTTGCTCCCTGGCTCGGGGCAAGGTCCAGACAGTGGCCAGTGCAAGCAGGCAGACTTCCAGCAAGTGCCCAGAGAGCTCTGGCCACCCAGTGTGCCAGCCAGGGCTGGGGCTCAGCCCAGGGCGGAGGGCGGGCTCTGCCCCTTGGCACCCTGGCCCCACAGTGGCTAATAATCCCAAACTAGAGCTTCCTGCTACAATCACAGCCCTGGGGCTCTGTCCACTGGCTGGACCCCGACCCCCAGCTCACTCTGCTGGGGGCTGTCAAGGGCCAGCTCCCAGCCCTCAGCCAGGCCCTGCGGCCCACTCCCCTGCAGGAAGGAGACGCTGGGCGCCGTTCACTCCCTGGCCTGGGTGAGTGGCCCCAGCCACGTCAGGCATTCGAGAAGCAGCTGAAATGACCCAGGTCCTGGGACAATGGCAACTTCACAGCAACTGCACCGGTGACTCGTCTGTGGTTGGGGGTCCCAACCCAGCCTCCCTCTCTGTGTGTATCAGTGTTGGGGAGTCCCCACCACAGAGCTGGAGGACAGAGGGGTGTCCCCCAGAGCCGGCGGCCCTTCCCTGGCCTCAGCCTCCTGCCTGCTCCGGTGGGTCCCCCAGCTCCCCTGAACCCCGCACAGGCAGCCCTCAACACGCAGGCTGCTTGCTCGCCCAGGGCTCCAGCCCCAGGCCAGCCTCCCACGCTGCCACTCCGTCCTGCTGCCACCGGGCCCCAGCTGGGGGCACGGGGCTGTGCACACAGCCACTCCACCCCCTGTCCTGCCCACGCGGCCATCTCCAGCGGCTGAGTCTGAGGACCTCTGCACATCGACTCAGGGTCCCCGCTCCGGGAGGAACCCCTGCAGGGCCCACCTGAGCAGCTGCTGTCAGGGGACCTGGGCACGAGCCTGTGCCCCACCCCCACGCGGTGCCCTCGCGGGCTCCCGAAGCCCAGTGGGACAGCGGGTGCAGCCCGGGGGTTACCTGTATGCATTTCTGGAGGCAGGGCGAGGGTCGAACTTGAAGAAGATGATACACATGAGTCCAGAGGGGCTTGGCTCCAGGGGCTTGGCTCCAGGGGCCACGGGCTCTGCAGGAGGAGGAGCGGTGCTGAATGAGCGGCGGCGGCAGGCGCCTTGCCCTCCCTGGACAAGAGCCTGCGCAGCACACGCTGCTGAGCTTGCCATCTTCGTGAACCTGCTCTGGCGCAGCGGCCAGACACACCCCCGAGGCCGGTGACCTCTCTGGCCTTGGTGGCCGGCGATCACTCCCTGGTCTGGGGCCTGAAACACAGCATCTCCCCTCTCAAGACTCACAGGAAGATGTTCCCAGCACATCGACCCGCCTTCAAAGCAGGCAAGCGATGAGGGAGCCCTGGCTACCCCGCACGAAGATACCAAGGAAGGCTGGAGCCCACGGCCACAGCCGCAACGCAGAGCCACGCGGCAGCCGCCCGGTTTGCGGCCTTCCGCGCCCCTCCCTCACTCTGCTCCTGGGTCTGGCCGGGGTGGTCGCCAGGCTCTGGGTGCACACGGAACTCTCCGGCAGTGTCCACGGGCCCGGCGGGACCTCCAGGACTCAGCCCCGTGCTTGTCCAGGCACAGGTGTGCTGACGACCCAGCCCACCAACCTCTGCCCTCAGTAAGGCGCCGTGGCCGTGCAGGGGAGGCACGGCCGTGGGGACCAGTGCCATGTGCAGGAGCCCAGGGCACCGTACCACAGGCAGCGCCCACACAGAGGGGCCTGGGGGTCGTGTGGATGGGCCGGGTCCCTGCCCATCAGGGGCACTGGTGCCCATCGTCCCAGGAGTGCCTGGCAATCCCCATCCTGTGGGCAGACCATTAGGACCAACCTCCTTGGTAAAAGTAACTCAAAGCGCTTGAAAAAACATGGAAAATCCTCAAAGCCAAGAGCTGACAAGGTCATGCAGGATTTAGCTAACATCTGAGAGAACAGAAAAACCCAGATGAGCAGCGACCAGTGCCCATTCCTGCCCCAGGGGCCGCCCATGGTACAGCCTGGGCTCTGGCGGCCTCGAGGGGTTGTGGGAACAGGGACCCAGTGTGTCTGCACAGCCACACAGGGGCTAGGCAGGGAAGGTGCACAGAGGTGGGGGGATGGTCTCTAAGAAGCTCCATGTGCAGAGCCAGGGCCACCTGGGGTGCCCAGGGACTTGGTCTGAGGGGCATCTGCACTGGCAGTGCCCCTGGGCACTGGGAACACTGAAGTTTCCGTCTTCGTCCCAGACTTCCAAGAGTCTCTGGAATGATTTCCAGGACAGAGAGCAGCGCGGCAGAAAGACCCGCATAACGAAAGAGCGCCGCGAGCAACAAGCGGCAGGGCTCCCCGCACACGCCACGACCCCTCCCGTCTGAGCGCAGGAAAGGGGCTCGGGGACACTTGGGTAGAGAGGACACCGGGGCCTCCCAACGCCGGAAAGATCCTCCAGAAGCAGCAGCCTCAGGGACCTCCCTGAACGCCCAACAACGGGGCGCGGGTTTGATCCCTGGTCAGGGGACTAAGGCACGGTGAGCCCCGCGGCAAGGGCAGGTCAGACACGGAAGATGGGACAGTCAGTGGGATCGCCCAGGAGGCAGGGCAGGGTGACGGGCAGCCGCTGGGCGCCTCAGGACCCCAGCACCCCACCTGCCCCGTGACCAGCGTGCAGCACCCAAGACACAGACCCCCGCCCCTAGACACACGGACGCCCCAGGCGGGTCGGCCAGGGCCATCTGCGGCGGCCAGGCTGGCCGCGGGCTGCGGGAGGAGCCCCGCCAGGACGCAGGGCCGCTTTGCTGGGAACACGCCACGCTGAATGTGCACCCCCTGGCCTGCCCTTGCCTGCCACGCCCAGCCCAGGCTGTGTGCCGGGGCCTGGGGGCCCACCAGCCACTGCTGAGCACGGGCCGGACGCAGAGCCCCTCTGCTACATGGCCCCCCGCGTCCGAGCCGCCCGGGGCGGGGGCAGACCAGCCCTCAGGATGTGGCGGTGAGCAGGGCTGCCCGGTCCCAGGAAGGCCGCAGCGGGTCTCCGGGCAGGTGTGGGCTCCGGCCCAGGGCTGCGGCCTCAGTGCAGACGCAGTCATCGGGAAGGAGGGGCCAGAGGAAAGCCAGCCCCTGGGGAGGGGGACCGTCAGGAACTGCCTTTCTCTCCAGCCCCTCACCCCCACTCAGCAGGCCTGCTGCCCCGGCCCCGCCCCCGCCCCGTCCCGCCCCGCGCCTCCCCGCCCCGCCCCGCCCCTCACCCCCCACTCAGCAGGCCTGCTGCCCCGGCCCCGCCCCGCCCCGCCCCGCCCCGCCCCGCCCCGCCCCTCACCCCCACTCAGCAGGCCTGCGGCCCCGGCCCCTCCCCAGCCCGCATCTCCCCGCCCCCGCGCCCTTCTCCGGGGCCTCCTCCCAGCGTGCCCCGCCCAGGCCCAGCTAGGGGCTCCACACCCGCTCCGGGGTCTGAGTCCTCCCTGACGGCCCCGCTGCCGTCCAGAGCTCCCAGGGCAAGCCCTGGACACTGCACTGGCGTCCTCCCACAGCCCCGCGGCGGGGCACCCAGGCGCTCCCCTCCGCTTGCTTCCTGAGACTTCTGAGGTCGGGGCAGGCGGCGACCTGAGGGCTCAAGGTCCCAATGCTCTAGGTGAGCCGGGGCTCCTCCTCTCCAAGCGACACCAAGGCCGGAGTAAGGACAAGGTCATCCCGAAGGGCGCGGGGCCGGGGACGCTGGGGGACGCTGTTCCTGGCCCTCCCGGGGGGTCCCGTCCCCACCCCGCCCGGCCCAGCTCCACTTTCAGCCCAGGGTGCCCACAGGCCCAGGGCAGTCTGAGAAGTCGGAACTCTGCAGTCCTGGCACAGCCCTGAGGGCCGGGCGGGCAGGAAGGTCCCAGGCTGGAGTGGACGCATGGAGGTGGGTGAAGCTGGGGGCACCGGGCGCTGGAGGAAGCCGCCCAGCCCAGCGGGCAGGGGGGCCGCGGTGCTGACAGCCCCCTGCCAGGGGTGCCAGCCACAGTCGGACACCAGTCGCCTACCCTCTGCAGGCGAGGGGGCTTGGCCTGCAGCAAGCAGGGTGGCCGGGGGACCGAGGGGGTCAGGGTCACCACTGATAGGACAGCCACCACAGAACTCAGATCTCTGGGCTCAGGGACACGTGAGCCTGGAGCAGCGCGGGCCCCAAGGCCGCAGGCGGGGGCAAGGACAGCGGCAGCACGTCCAGGGTGGGCTCCTCCCACACCAAGTGCTCAGCGGCGTCATTGCTGAGGCCATGTGCGTCCCGCTGGGGGTGCAGCCAGGCCCCAGAGCGGTCCCCAGGAAAGGAAGCCCCCAGACAGCGGCCTGGGCTAAAGAGTGGAGGCCGCCCAGGACCACAGCTTGGAGACTGAGAGATGGCTGAACACCGGGGGGGGAGGGGGGCGGCCTCCCGGGTCACCCAGGAGTTTCCAGTTGGCTGTGTGCTTCCAGACCTTTCTTGGCAAAGTACGGGCACACACCGGGGCCATCACGCACACAGAACCTGCCACCCCGTCTTCCTGCCCGCTGGCCGTCAGTTCACATGCCCCGAGCCAGGCAGTGCTCCGTGCGTCTGCTGGCTGCCGTCCCGCAGCACGGTGGCCGGGGGTGGCCCTGCCCGCTGCCCGAGCTGCCCCTGTGCGAACCTGCCTGTCCTCCCAGAGCATGTCTCTCCATCCAAGCTGCACGGGACGTGCCCCCTAGTCCCAAAGCGACACCCCTTTCTCCTGAGCTCCACGCACGGCTGCCTTTGGGCTCCATTCTCGGGTGTGTCTGCCCGAATGGAGGCGTGAGCCAGGGACCCCCACACTTCCCAGGGGATGGCATCCCGTGTGCACCACCGGGCCTCCCCAGAAGCCCACCACTCAACCCTTTGGGCCCCGAGCTTCAGCACACGCTGAGCCGTCTCAAGCAGGGGTCTCCTGCTCAGCATTCCCCAGAAGCCACCGGCACTGACAGATCGGGCACGCCAGGCGCCCATGTTCGTGAAGTCACACGGGCAAGGAAGTCTGCTGTCAGAGCCGGAGGCCAGCCTGCCTGTCCGGGGACCCACAGGTGTTCCCAGGGCGGGTCCACACCCTGATCTGGGTGGCAGCCCGGGGCCTGCTCCACCCCATCTGCGTGCTGGCCGCTTGGAACGGGCGCCCTTCCTGGGGGAGCCGGAGCACCCTCCCAGAAAGCTGCCCACAGGAAGACCACGACAGACCCCGCTCTCTTTCCCACAGGCTCTGAGCTGTTCCGGGGGTAGGCAGGAAGAGGGGTTCTCAGCAGACCATGGAGGCCAGATACAGCCCCGGCTCGGAGAGGCCAGCGGCCAAGAGTTTGGCACAAGGACCTGTGTGCTCAGGTGGCCGATGGCTGGGGTGGGGGCCTGCACCCTCAGCTGAAAATGCAAAGAGGCAACGGTCAAGGGGAAACACCCGAATAAGGGGGCACACCCGGACAAGGGAGCACACCCAGACACAAGGGGGCACACCCAGACACAAGGGGAAAGACCGGGACACAAGGGGAAACACCTGGACACAAGGGGGCACACCCAGACACAAGGGGGCACACCTGGACAAGGGGAAACACCTGGACACAAGAGGGCACACCCGGACACAAGGGGAAAGACCCGGACACAAGGGGGCACACCCAGACAAGGGGAAACACCAGATACAAGGGGAAACACCCGGACACAAGGGGGCACACCCAGACACAAGGGGGCACACCCAGACACAAGGGGGCACACCCGGACACAAGGAAACACACCTGGACACAAGGGGAAACACCCAGACAAGGGGAAACACCCAAATAAGGGGGGCACACCCGGACAAGGGGGCACACTCAGACACAAGGGGGCACACCCGGACAAGGGGGCACACCCGGACACAAGGGGGCACACCCGGACACAAGGAAATACACCCGGACACAAAGGGAAACACCTGGACACAAGGGGAAACACCGGATACAAGGGGAAACACCCAGACACAAGGGGGCACACTCGGACAAGGGGAAACAGCTGGACAAAGGGGCACACTTGGACACAAGGGGAAACACCCAGACACAAGGGGGGCACACCCAGACAAAGGGAAACAGCCAGACAAGAGGGCACACCCAGACACAAGGGGAAACACCGGATACAAGGGGGCAAACCCGGACACAAGGGGGCACACCCGGACAAAGGGAAACAGCCGGACAAGGGGGGCACACCCGGACACAAGGGGAAACACCCGCACACAAGGGGGGCACACTCGGACACAAGGGGAAACACCCAGACACAAGGGGGCACACTCGGACAAGGGGAAACAGCTGGACAAAGGGGCACACCTGGACACTAGGGGGCACACCCGGACACAAAGGGGCACACCCGGACACAAGGGGAAACATCTGGACAAGGGGAAACACCCGGACACAAGGGGGAACACTCGGACAAGGGGAAACAGCTGGACAAGGGGGAGCACACCTGGACACAAGGGGGAAACACCCGGACACAAGGGGGCGCACTGGCCAGAGGAGCCAGGAGTGGGCAGGGTTGGGGGGGTGCGGGGGGAGGGACCCAGGGCCTGGCAGTCAGCCTCCTCCAGCTGCTCCCGGGGGCTCTGGGCAGGGGTGACCGAGCCCTGGGGTCGGCAGGTCCACTCCTGTTCGGCACCGCACACTCTTGGCGGAAGGCGGTCAAGGCCAGCCAGCCAGCCCTCCTGGCCTGGAGCCAAGGCGCCCGGCCATCCCCGCCCACTGCGCGGGCGGAGCTTGGAGCTCCAGGCTGGAGCGGCTCACAAGTGACAAGTGACGCGTGACTCCGCGGCGGCTGCCAGCACAGGACATAAACACACAGGGACACAAGCCCTGCCAGCCCAGACTAATCACTCAGACCAGTCGGCTGCCCATCCCGCCACCGCCCACCGCGCCCCTCCCCACCCAGGACTCTGCAACCCAGCTCTGTGTCTCTGGCTGATAAGTAGCATTTCACGACAAGGCATCTTCTTCAACGGCAATGTTTCCTGAGATCTTAGAACCCTTTGAGGGGCACTCATGCAGCCTCACAGAGAGTGCCATTGTCCCTTCAGGGTTCAAAAGAACAACACCAACAAGCGACACGGGGAGTCACGGCGCAAGCCGCACGCTGTGCACTTTGGTCCCCATCCCCCCAGAACAGGCTTCCCCACAAGCCAGGGGCTAGCCCTGTGGCTCGAGGGATCAACAGGGGAAGAAGGGGGCACTCCCACCAGCCCCTGAAAGGAGTGTGGAAGCAAGGACTTCTGTGCATGGTCTTGAGGACCCGGCAGACACACCAGGTGGTGGGGCCTGGGCCTCTTCACTGTGAAGTGTGCATCCACCGCTCTGCAACCCAGAAAGAAAGTCAAGAAGGAAGGAACACAGCTGCACCGATACCCAGAAAAGGGAAGTCAGTAGCCCAGGGGAGACCTTGTTCTCAGAGCCCATCACCAAACCCCAAGGTCCAGACCAACCAACTGTCTTCACACACTGGCTGACACACCTGCACTCACACACCCCGGGTGTCAGTGACGAGTGTGACCCCCACAGACAGACACCCTCAGAAGCAGCACGCAGGGAGCCAAGCGGCCAGGAGGGGCCTTCTAGAGCCGCAGCCAGCACAGGATTAAGTCCCCAGGACACCGCACGTGACTGTACCAACAGTGAAACACAACCTAAGTGACAGCCCAGAAATGAACACGCAAAGGACACAGAAGGCAGCCCTAACAGCTCAGGGACAGGGCCGTGGGCCAGAGCAGACGGCTGGAGGCCTGGGCCGAGGGGCCTGCATCCTGCTGACACACCAGTGACCCGAAACTGCAGCACCGGGGCACGCGTGCCTCTGCAGCCAGCGGTCAGGGGTCCCAGCAGGCAGGGGCGCCAGGACAGCACGCTCTGCCCACGAGGAGCCCTGGGCCCCAGGGAGCAGGAGCGGAGGCTGTGCTGTGTCCACCTGCCAACATCCACCCTCTCACCCCACCCCACCCGGACAAGCCACCCAAGGCAGGAAGGCTTCTGGGAGAGGGGCTCGGGAGGACAGGCCAGCCTGGCTCTGAGTGACCTTGGGACACCACTGGCCCTCAGCCTGAGTTTTCTTCACTGTGAATGCTGTCGTCTGGCCTCAGATACTTGCCCTGCAAGGCTGCCCAGAGCACAAGGAGCAAGCAGCAGAAAGCAGTTCCCACAAGCTCCCGCTGCAGGCACCCCTCACAGCTCCATCCCTTGTCCACCGAGACAGAAAGAGCAACACATGGGTAGACAGGCCCGCAGCAAGACAGCAGGGCAGGCCTGGCTGACCACGTGACTGCCCCAGCAGAGGCCGGCTGGGCCTCAGGAGCTGTCCAAGGGCAGAAGGCCCACGCCAGATCTGTGGCCCAGAGGCACGCGGGGCAGCTGCTGGGGCAGGAGTGTCTTCAAAACCAGTGGCTACAGGGCCTTACCCAGGGTGCAGCCCTGCCCAGCCCCTTGCCCTGAACTGTGACGAGGTCCTGACGACCGAGCCAGCCCAGGAACGCCGTGTCCAGGCGCGCTGATTGACCTGGCCCCGGCTGCCTCCCCGGACAGGCATCAGCTATCCCCTGCAGCAGGACCCCCACAAGCCAGGGAGTGGGGGCGTGACTCAAGGCTCCCCGGCCCACAGCCGCGTAGCCCACCCACCCTGGCAGGGACATCCGCCAGGCCTGCGAGGCCCGCGCCCCGTCCAGGCGGGGGCACTGGAAACGTGGTTTCAGGAACGCGAGGGACGCTCCGTCGGCCGGGGTCAGCTCGGTCTCCGACCGGACCAGGCACTGGACGGGCAATCACCGCTTCGAGAAGGGGAAATCGGGACTGGCGCGGTGGCCACTGCTGAGTCCGAGCCCCGCGCCCCGCGGGGAACGCCGCCCGCCGCCCGCATCCCGGCTCGCACTCACCTCCTCCGCCGCGGCTGCCGACTTCCGGGTGCCGCGCCCGCGCCGCCGCAGCCGCCACCGCCCAGGCCCCGCCCCCTGCCGCCCGCGCGCTCGCCATTGGGCAGTCAAGCTAGGGGGCGGGGCGTCAAAGCGGGAGCCCGGGCACCATTGGCTGCCCACGCCGTCGCTCCGGGCTGCAACTCCCAGCGCCCCGCCCCCGGGGCTGCGCCAAGCGCCAGGGGGCGCCTCGTGACCCCCGCGGGCAGGAAGGTGCCGGCCCCCAGTCCTACCCTCGTGGACACGTCCCTGGCCAGCGCTGCACGGGGCCCTGCAGGAGGGTCCGCAGGGTGCGCACCTGGGGTCTGCCTCCCGCCTCCCCAGTCCATGCCTCTGGACTGGCCATCTTTCCCCATTGCAGCTCTGACCGCGGACATCCCTGCTACGGTCAGGACAGACGTCGGACCGGTCACCTCAGCCGTTAACCCGCCTCGAAGCTGTTCAGCAGGGCCGACCTCAGGATGCAGGGCTGCCGGCCTGATGTCCACACCATCGCAACTGAGCAAAAGCCCCTGATTAGGTCCCTTACCAGCGGACAGAGGCGTTCGTTGCCACTCCCTGCCCACAGTGGCCTCTGGGCTGTGTCTGGGGTCTGAGTGGAGATTCAGAGGCCCAGGGCTTGCTCCAAATGGGCCCTCCGCAAACTATGACGAGGATGACAATTATATCAAGGTTGCTAAGAATGGTTCTTCCCAGGTGGCATAGTGGTAAAGAATCCGCCTGCCAGTGCAGGAGATGCAAGAGATGCTGGTTCGATCCCCGAATCCGGAAGATCCCTTGGAGGAGGAAATGGTAACTCACTCTGCTCCTGTGTTGTGGCCTGGGAGATCCCATGAACAGAGGAGCCTGGCAGGCTGTATATAGTCCTTGGGGTCAGAAAGAGTCAGATGGGCCTGAGCACACACAACAAGGTGCTTTGCTGTTGGTCAGTGATTAAGCCGTGTCCGACTCTTTGGGACCCCATGGACTGCAGCATACCAGGCTTCCCTGTCCCTCACTATCTTCCAGAATTTGCTCAGATTCATGTCCTTTGAGTCGGTGATGCCACCCAACCATCTCATTCTCTGTTGCCCCCTTCTCTTCCTGCCCGCAATCTCTCCCAGCATCAGGGTCTTTTCCAATGAGTTGGCTCTTCACTTCAGTGTGCTAAATGCTCTAACCCAGCATTCCAGGACACAGCTCTCATTTTCCCATTTCACAGATGCAAACACTGAGGCTTAGAGCAATTATGTGTCACTTGCTTGAAGTCAGAATTAAGTGGCCAGTGGCAGTGGCTGGATTAATTCCACAACCCTGCAGTGAGGATGTGGGTGCCTGATCCTTTCTTGGAGAGCTGATGCCCTGTGAAATCTGAGACTCAGAGAGGGCAAGGGCCTGACTCGTATTAACCCCAGGCAAGAGTCCAACTCACACCTGCATGACACCCCTAAAAGCCCATTCCACTCCACTGTTGTGCTATCTCATCTGTGCTACTCCACAGAAGCCCTTTGCAGGCAAGGAAAGCAACGACTCCCTGTGTCCCAGGGCTCTTCTTGTCCCAGGGTTCCCCGGGTCCAAGGACTCCTCATGTCCAGGGACTCCCCAGGCCCCCCCGTGTCCAGGGCTCCGCCTGTCCCAGGACTCCCCATGTCTCAAGGCTCCTCCTGTCCTTGGGCTCCCCATGTCCGAGGACTCCTGGCCAGCAGGTGGCAGACTCAGCAAGAGACATTCAGTCCTCCTCCCACCACCTGGCAGGAGAGTCAAGCTGGGTGGTGCTGGTGATTCCCCTCCCGGGCAGCTGGATTCTGCAGTCCAGCTGAGAGGTGGTAGTGTTGGATAAGCAGAATCCGGGGCTTGGAGGCAAGTGGTAATGCCCAGAGGGACAACAGGCAGCAGCTGCAGGGTGATCTGCCCCAAGCCACTGGGCCCAGAGGTGCAGGACCCCTAGTGGCCAAGCCCTCCTGACCAGCACCTTCCCATTATCTTCTAAGAGGATGCAGCCATGCTTGGGTTGGGGAGGTGGAAAACCCACTTCACTGTCAGCCAATGAGATGGGTCAGGGTGGGGGTCTCAGGGCCACCACGGGTTCCCTGTCACCCTACCTTTGAACACATACATCCTTAGCTGGGAGCTCATGACCTCCTGTGGTCACTCTTTTGACCTCAAGCATCTGTAGCTGTTGGAAACTTCTAACATCTAGCTGAAACCTGGCTCTCCCGCAGCATTTCACACGTGCCCCAGGGATGGCCCTACAGAACTGGCCAGAAGCCTGGTAGAGGGTGGGTGAGAGGGGAGACGGGGCTCCTGGGCTCTATGGCCATGGGCCAGGGGCAGAGGACCCCTTCCCTGAACTCTGACTCCTTCCAGTCCCCATCTGCAGCCTGGGTCAGGGAGGGAGGCCAGTCCCGCGGGCCCTGCTGGGTGGGCGGAGCCCACGGTGTCGTAAATTCACCTCTGAAGGAGGAGAAAAGCCACCGTTCCCGGAGGGGTCCCACCCATTGGGCCTCCACAGTGAGAACGCTGGGGCGATGAGGGTGGGGAGACCGCCCAGATAGACTGGGTTGGAGCCCCACCGCCTCCTCCCAGTGACCTAAAGCTGGTGAGAACCTCTCTACGCCTCGGTGGGTTTCCCGTCTGTAAAACGGGAGGGCAGCAGAACGCTCCCTCGCGGACTGTGGGGAATACAACTGGTGCCGTTGGGCGGGCGCGGCGTGCAGCCAACAGCAGGCGCTGGAGGAGGATACCCGGGAACTAGAGGTGGCGATAGAGCCGACCGGCCCAAGTCCAGGGATGGGGCGCCAGGCCTGCCCCGCTTCCCGCGCAAGCCGCATGGCCTGGGCACGTCCTCGAAGGCGGCCGGGAGAGGGCGGCCAGCAGCCCGGGCCACAGCCGCATAGGTCCCGGCAGGTGCCCCGGCCTCTGCCGCTCCACGAGGGGTAGTGATCGGCAGAGACGGACACCCCCAGTGGCCAATGGCAAGCCGGCGTCTCCCGGCTCTCGTCCAATCGGCGCTGGTTGCCGGGCCTCCCGACCAATGGGAACAGTGGCGGCGGCGGGGAGGGGCGAGGGTCGCGGCGCCGGCAGGCCGGCTTTGCGCACGGGCCGCGCAAGGGGAGGAGGGCTGGCCCGGGTTTCGAGGGGCGCTGAGGGTGCGCCCCGCACCGGCGCGATCGGAGGCCCCCGGACGGTCACCCGCGCCCGCCCGGGGACGCCGAGCGCCGAGGGACCGGCGGACGCCCGTCTGGGGCGGGGGCCGTGCTGCGGCGCCGCCCACAACCGCGCTCGAGGTAGGCTCCGGCCGGGAACCCGGGTCGGGGTCGAGGCTGGCATCCGGGCTGCGGGCCGGGCAAGGGCCGGAATCGAGGTCTGGGCAGGGGGTCAGTGCCGGGGGTCAGGCCGGCCCCGCTCCACCCGCACCGTGCCGCGGTGCGCGAGATCCCGGACCTGCGGGGGCGGGTCCCTTTGTGCGCGGCCTGGGGTCCTGCCCGGCCAGCCGTGTGCCTCGCTCCGCGCACCCCTCCGGTCGCGGTGCAACCTGAGCCGTGTCCGCCCTACTCGACTGGGCGCCTTGGGCCCGGCGCCACGCAGCCACGGAAACTTTCCATCGGCCGAGCGGATCAGGGGCTGGGGAACTTTCCCGGGGCGGCTAGCCGCCGGGAAGCACCCGCACGGCGGGGACGGGGAATGCCCCGGCGCCGGCGCCGCGCCCGCCGCCCAGAGGACGAGGGAGGGAGTGCTGCCCGGGTCCCTGCCCGGAGCCCCAACCTGGCTCCCCATCCTCGCCTCCCCTGCGCCCCGCTGGTGGGTCCCCCAACCGCTGGTGTGAGGCACGTTCCCCTCGGCCCGGAGTGGGACTCGGACCAGATTGGCTGTTATCCTGAGCACGCAGGAGATCCCCAGCCTACCTCTTTTGATCTTAAATAATTAAATATTGGGTTATTGCAACATGTCACCATTTCTAACGTCTGCACAACGTGTTACAGTGACAACAGGAGTTGGAGACTCTCATGCCCCTTTCCCTTTAACCCTAAGGTGTTTAGGAACAAGGAGAAAAGCTGCTCCCAGGGTCTCATTCCGTGTGTAACCCCCTCTCCCTCGCACCCCTTTAACACCCGAGTCGCCGTGCAGGGCACGCACCAGGTGAGGGTCTGTGACCCTAGGGGCGTCCTTCCGATGAGGGCATGCCCAGCCCCGCACTAGGAGCCTCGGGGTCCAGGCTTCCAGAGGTCCTGCCAGCCCAAGCAGGTCCCATCTGCCCTGTCTCAGCATATCTGGACCCGCAGCAGTCAGCTCCCGAGCAGGTGTCTGGGTCTGGGGTTCGTCCGCAGCGTGTGGAGCTGTGAATCTGGCACTCGTGTTTTCCCGCAGCCTCGCCTGTCCCTTCCACAGCACCTGTCTCTCCCCATCGCCCACACCCCCGAGTCTGAGGTCCACCAGCACCCAGCCCAGGGCTGGGCATGGAGCACGCATGCACTCAGGGCTCTGGCCTGGGGAGGAGGGTCCCTGGCGCAGCCCGGCTAGCCCCCACCCCGCTCTCCATATGGGCACGATGCCTGCTAACCACGTGCCTCCCGGGGAGGCAGGGCCCACCTCAGTCCTGCCAGGCTAGAGCTGCTTCCCCGCCTGGGCCTGGGCCTCATGCCTTCCCCCAGGGTGGCCCCTCAGGCTGCTTCTCGGTGCCAGGGGTCCCTCTGTGTCTCCCAGTTTCCCCGGGGGGCTGCACCACCAGCCCCATCTGTGCTGCACAAGGCTGAGATGGGTTCTCTCCTCCACCCCCGGGCCACCAGTGAGATCCTCCACCTCCAAGAGGAGCCAAAGGGCGGATGGAGACACCAGCCCACCTGAACCAGCGGGAGGGCGGGTGGAGGGGTCAGCTGGGGCGGAGGTCTTGGGGGTATGTGCTATGGGGTGCCAGGGGAGGTGGCCAGGGTTCCCGGGGCTCTCCCCAGAAGTGGCTGTTGGGCACCTGCTCCTTTGCTGCCTCATCTGTCAAGACTCAAATGAGGTGTCAGCCACTCCGAAGCAACCCCAGAGTCAGAGCGTAAGTGGGAACTCGGGGTCAGAGAGGAGCTGAGAGAACTCGGGGTCAGAGAGTAACCAGCGGGACTGGGGTCCAAGAAGAATAAGCAGAGGGACTCGGGGTCAGGAGCCCCTTCCTGGGGCTTCACCTGGAAGCCTGCACAGCCGACCCGCCCGGAGCTGGGGGCATCTGCATTACTCGCAGGGCCCCTCCCCGGGTGGTGGGGGGCGGTGGGTGTGAGGCACAGCCCTCACCGCAGCCCTGGCCGACCCTGAGAGCCCGCACCCTCCCGCAGAGCAGGCACAAGCTGAGTCCGGCCACCAGAGGGCGCCCGGGGCCGCCACAGCAAGAGTGTCTCCACCCAGACCCCCAGTGCGGGGGGGGGGGAGGGGGAGGAAGGATGACCCCTTCCCCAGGCACCCAGAGGCACTCACTGGAGCTTTGCTCTGTCCAGGCCCCCTGCCCAGGGTGGGGAGCTGGAGACGGCAAGGCCCCTGGGTACTGGACACAGCAAGGGGAACAGGCTGGGGCCGGGCTCCCAGTGGCCATCCTGCCATGCACGGCCCCCGGGTCCAGGCCAGGCCTCAGCGCCAGCCACTCAACACCAAGCCGTGCCTCTCTGCCTCAGTGTCCTGGGCGGCATAGAGGGCGCAGCCAAAGGGGAACCTTTCAAGATGCACAGAGTGACCAGTGGCCAGCAGGGACTGGCCAGGATTTCCACAGTGGAGCAGGATTCCAGACTTAGCACAGGGCAAGCTCAGGCTCCTCACCACCCTTCATGGCCCAGAGCTGCTGGCCCATCCCCCACAGCCCAAGCCCCCTCCCCCGGCCTGGGCCCTATCCCCCATCCCCAGAGCCTGGGCCCCATTCCCCAGGTCCCCCAGCCTGGGCCCCACACCCCTCCCCCTCCAGACTGGGATTGTGCTGTGGGGGCTCCCTCACTCGTCTCTGGTCTGTGCTTGCTACCGTGGCTCTTGGCCGGCCCCTGCAGAGGGTTCCTGCCCAGCCGGGGACATAACAGGCCTTTCCGGGGCAGGAGCAGCCCTCTCGGACCCCGGGCTCTTGGTGCAGAGTCCTTGTTTAGCAGGGACCCCCGAGCCCACCCACAGGCTCTGAGGGTTGCTGAGGAGGGGCCCCTGAGACAGGCGCCCTCAGCCTCACTGCACAAGCCCCACCGCTGCTGCTGCCTTCACGCCTCAGCCCTGCCCGTCTGTCTGTCCATCCACGGCCCCAGGGCTCTTAAGAGGCTCTGCCCCCAGCAGCCAGGGCACAGTGCTGCGGAGGCGAGGCCCCCTGGGCCGCCCAGGTCCATGTCCACCACGCACCACCCAGACCCTTCTGCTCTCAGTCCTTCTCACCCTGAAGAGAAGGACCCCCACACTGGCCTGGACCTGAGGCTGCCTCTGCTCTGGTGGCTTCTTGGCCCACTGGAGCCCCCGAGGTGGGAGCCATGTTCTTCCCGCGGTTGGGTCGTTAGCAGGACTGATAATAAAGGCACGTTGTTCTCAAGGGACGAGGTCTTTGTCAACACTTAAGCTGGAAGCAGATGTGCCCCAGACATATCACATTCGGAGCAAACGCTGATTCCTGACTTCAGTGTGGGCCACAGGTCCCGCCACGAGCGGGCAGACTCCCAACCACACCTCCCTCCCAGGCACTCATGCACACACATGCACACACACGCCTGGCTCGAGCCCTCCCCCCTACACCCCGCCTTCTTTCTTACCTCTGGCCCTGGCCTCCTGCTCTCCGTCACGATCCTGCCCCAACTGGAAGCCCTTCTCCTTGTTGAAGGGGCTGCCAGGAGGTAGAAGGCCCGCACCCTCAGGCCCCCAAATGAGCCATGTCCACAAGGAAAGTTTGGATGGAGGCTTGAGACCACTTGGTGACACTGCAGAGCTGGGGGGGAACTCCCCTCACTGTGGTCCCCGGGGGCTAGCGCCTGTCGAGCCACCCTGTTCATTTTTCAGCAATATCCCCAGGCCTAGCTGCAAGCAGAGGGAGGCGTCCCCAGGCCTGCACACAGGTGGAGGGGAGGCGCCCCCAGGCCTGGACACAGGTGGAGGGGAGGCGCCCCCAGGTCTAGCTGCAAGCAGAGGGAGGCGTCCCCAGGCCAGGACACAGGTGGAGGGGAGGCGCCCCCAGGCCTAGCTGCAAGCAGAGGGGAGGCATCCCCAGGCCTGGACACAGGTGGAGGGGAGGCGCCCCCAGGCCTAGCTGCAAGCAGAGGGGAGGCGTCCCCAGGCCTGCACACAGGTGGAGGGAGGCGCCCCCAGGCCTAGCTGCAAGCAGAGGGGAGGCGTCCCCAGGCCTGGACACAGGTGGAGGGGAGGCGCCCCCAGGCCTAGCTGCAAGCAGAGGGGAGGCGTCCCCAGGCCTGGACACAGGTGGAGGGAGGCCCCCAGGCCTGGACACAGGTGGAGGGGGCGCCCCCAGGTCTAGCTGCAAGCAGAGGGGATGCGCCCCCCAGGCCTGGACACAGGTGGAGGGAGCGCCCCCAGGCCTGGACACAGGTGGAGGAGGCGCCCCCAGCACCCTGGCTGAGACAGGCAGCTGCAAGGTCCTTGGTCTGAGCCTGGGAGGCTCCCTACCTCCCTAGGAGGCATGCGGACGGGGCCAGCCTCAGGGGACTTGGGGGGAGGTGGGGCGTGGACCCCTGCTCTGGCCCTGGTGTGGAAGCGTACCACAGCAGATCGTGCCCAGCCTCGGGAAGCCGGAGAGGCTATCTGCTTACAACTCTGCACACTCCAGGTTTTGAAGCATAGTCAGAAGAGTAAGAAACGCCCAGGCGGCCAATGCTAAGTGTGGATGCGACAGACCCGGCGCGAGAGGGTCGAGAACGTGCTCAGGGTCCTGTGGGGTGGGCCCCTGTCTGCGTGCCATAGGATGGCCCTGGGCTGGGATGACTGGCCGGGGTCGGACACTGCCCAGTAGGGACTCAGCCCCACAGATTGGTCTCAGCAGGTGCCCTCTGGATGAAGAGCCCGCTGATGGGTGTCTGAACGTGCTGACCTCCCCGGGGACGTTCCGTCCTCACACAGGTGGAGGGCAGGGTGGCTTGTGATCAACAGAAGGACGGACTGTGGCCTGAGTGTGTGTGCGCGCCTCTGATCAGCCTCAGCCCAGGTGGGACAGCGCCCCAAGCTGGACAGGGGCTGGACGTGAGGCCTCCTGCCAGCCCTGCTTGAATTCACCAACGGGCTGGGCGTGGACCACAGATACTGGCTTGCGGGACGCCCCTGCATTGGGGACAACCCACCAGGACGTCAGCCGGGCAGGTCTGTGCTGCTCTGACGTGGACGCCCGGCCGGTCAGTGCCCACGTGTTGCACAGGCCGCCAGCTCTGATCCTGCTCGAGGCCACTCCCGAAGAACCAGAGAGGCTGGAGCCGCCAGGAGTGACGGGCCACGGGCCCACGTGCCATGGGAGGCTTTGGCCAGCGGGGCCACGGTCAGAGGGGGAGGAGCTGTGCACGGCATGCGCCAGCCCCGCCTCGTGAGCTCCTTTGCGGTGACAGCTCCAGGGGCACAGGGTGCGGCATCTGGGGAGGGAGGTGGGGACGGAGGCGGAGGGGGCCCGGGCCCACGTGGCCGGGCAGTCCGTTTGCCGTGCTGATGGACTCAAGGAGGGTGGTGGGCTCTGAGAACACCAGCCCAGGGTCTCAGATGAGGAGGCTCGACCCGCATCCAGGCTGCGGGGCCTCTTGGGGTCAGGGCCGTGTGCACTGGCTACTGCAGGCTTTTCACAGCCTTTCAGTGTTTGCCTGTGGTTGGTGACTTTCTGTCTGAGAAAGTTTCAAACTGCATGTTCTACGCAGAAGCTATGGAAGTCGTCTTCTTCCAACGGATACATGTCCCACGCGTGTCCTCTGAGCATGACCGGGCAAGCACGCGTTCGTCCACCCCATTGGTGTTTCCAGGTCGGCGTACACGCCTGAGATTTCACCCACCTGGAGTCTGCGTTGACACAGATGGGGGGCAAGGGCTGAGCTTGGTTGACACAGTCGTATCTGAACCGTTACCTGACCGAAGTGTCCTGTCAGCGGAGACTGGAAACAGGACCCTCGGGTCCTCCTTGGACACTCAGGCCAACCAGCCTCTGTGTGGGACAATCCCGAGCGGCCTCAAGCTGGCCCTGCAGGTGCAGGCCGGTCCACGCCGTCCGGGGGCCCCTGCCGCACTGGCCTTGTGCCTGTGGGTCCCGCTCTGGTCTCCCTGAGTCTCCAGCCCGTCTGAGCCCCCTTGGTGACCGAGAACAGGTCCCTGCTGTGGGGAAGCATCTTGGAAGCCCCCAGAATGTTGTGGGTCCCCTTTGTGGCGTCCCGCCTCTGAGCATGCAGCTGCCCACGGCTGGGCGGTCCCCCGAGGCTCTCCCGCTCCTGGCAGCCTGCAGGGCGTGTGTGGGCCTCCTCCTCTAGGTGTGGGCTTGGCACCACGCTTGTGACCTCCAGTGGACGCAGCAACAGCTGCACCCCCACCTGCATTTTTGCGTCTCTGCTCCGGGTGGGGCCTCGCCAGCCACGCCAGCTTCTGCCTGTTCCCTGGGTGCTCTGCTCTGCTCCTGGCCTGGGCCAGCCTGTCAGCTTCCTTCCTCAGGCCCTGAACCTGTGCCCCGGCCCGGCCCGGCAGGACCCTCCGCCGGGCACCCCGAGTCGTCAGCTCCGCCCTGACTTCGATCTTGTGCTCTGATCTGGGGAGGGCCGCCTGTTGTCGGGTGGGGTGAGGCCCGCACAACCCCCCACCCTCCCAGCACACGTTGCCAGGTTGACGTTTGCAATTGATGACTTTGGTATTTCAAATATGCCTTTAGTTAAACTTTCTCTTTTCAAAATATTTTCACTCTCCGTGAAATCCTAATTAGGCCATTCATTCATCTGAATGTACTTGCTGCTCTCTGCATTTTGCAAGATAACGAGACTGGGAGCCGGCTGGCAGCCCATCCTCTGGGGCCTCCGCTTGCTTGTGCCCTGCAGGGAGGGCCTGGCGCCCCGAGGCCATGGATGGGGTCGAGTGTGCAGCTTGAGGGGCCCGGGTGGCACATCGGCCCTGACAGTGGGAAGTCTGCCTGACATTTCCTTAGAACCGTCCAGAGCTGGGTTTACCCTCAGGATGTTGAGATGTCGCGAGAAGGAGAAAGGGAGGCGCCCGGTTTGCAGAGCTGTCAGCAGGTCCTCGCCGTAGAGGAGTGCCTGTATGCAGATGGGGTGGGTGGGCCGTGAGGGCTGAGCCAACATCACAGACCCGCCTGGTGGCACCATGGACGCCTGTTCCCCTGTAACAGCCTGGGGCACAGAGCCTGGGGAGAGCAAGCCGTGCAGGCCCAGCTTGGCGTGAGCACAGCCTTCCCGGCTTCCTCCCAGGCGGACAGCTCAGGCCCGTCTTGACCCCGCAACCCTGCTGGAGGCCACTGTGTGGGGGCGGCCCCACGCCAGGTCTGGGGTCTCTCGGGGCCCCCCACGCCAACGGCACTGGCCCGGCGCCCCGGCTGCATGCTCCCACCCTCCATCCCGCCGGCTCTGGGCTGCTTTCCGTGGTTCAGCCGGCCCACCTCTGGCCTGTGTCCGTGGCCTCGACAGTGTCCCAGCTGCCAAGCCTCCACTGTGCTTTTCTTCAAATCCCCGCGGGGTCCACGATCAGTCCTTAAAGTTTGCTCCCAGTTCATCAGATCAAGGTCGTCTTCCAGCTCTCAAGGACACGCATCAGCAGCTCTCTTAGGCTGGTGCCAGTTAACTGCAGCTCTCCAGGGCTCTGGGCGCAGGCGGCCCGGGCGCAGGGGTCTCTGCCGCCCTAGGACTTCTGTCCAGGGTCCTGGCCCAGCCACACACCCCCCCCGTCACAGGGACCTCCGGTGTGGACCAAGGCTGGGCGCTGCAGGCCAGGCCTCATGGGTCTGCCCGACCCTCCAGGAGCCAAACTCTTGCCTCCCCTCAGCACGCGGATGTCAGAGACCCCCCCTCACACCCCGTTGCCCAGGGCAGGCAAGGCCGCTCGGGCCTACTTGGTGGGCTCACAGCTGCACAGCTCGGACGGGTGTGTGCGTGCGTGACCTGTGGATGGCTGCAGGCGTGTGCCCATGGGTGGGCCCGAGGAGGCCCCCAAACTGCCAGCCAGCCTGCTGCAGTGATCCGCGTCCTGCTGGTGGGGCTGGGGCACACTGAGGGGCGGGGGAGGGTGTGGGGGCAGAGTCTGCACTGGGTGGGGTGGGGTGAAGCCCCCTGCCCCTACTGGGGCGTTTGCATATTAAATATGAGACTGTGCTGTTGGCTGGAGGCTGCTGGTGTGGGCACTCTTGGGCTTCAGGAACCAGTCTGGCTACCCGTGGGGCAGTGGGTTGGGGGAAGGGCAGTCTGGAGCAGAGGAACTGGCATCTGGCTCAGCTTCTGGGAGGAGGTGGGGTTCCCAAGGGTCCCGGGAGGGGCCGGTGCCAGCTGGAGGCCACACGGGACCCTGGGCAAGGGCAAACCAGCGGGGCCCTTAGATGCTGTGGGCTAGGGGTGAGGCTGGAGGGGCCCAGGGCCCCCTCCCGGGACGAGCTTTGCTTGGTCGCCCGCTCATTCAGGCCTGGGTGACCCAGCCGCCCTGCCTCTGCCCACAGCCACCGGAGGGTCTTCCTGACACCATCACCCCCAGGCTGTGGGCTCTGTGTCTACAGGGCCCCGTTATTCCCCACTAAGGGGATGGGTGACCAGCTTCCCACCCTCGTGCTTCCCAGGGAACCTCCTCGAAGCTGAGCCGCAGGACCCCGAGGCCCTGGGCTGGGCTTGGTGGGGGAAGGCCCAGGACTGCTGACCGCGGGACGGGCTGGTCCGTGCGAGCCCATCTAGGAGCCAGGAAGAGTCAGCAGCTCCCAGGAATGCTGGCGGGGCAGCTGGCCAGGCGGGCGAGGAGCCCCCGCCCTTGACCGTGAGGGCCGCCCCTTGGCAGCCCACACCCCTGCTCCATGTGGGTCTGCCCAGAGAACCAACCCTCCCAGACTAGCACAGCCCCGTGCTGCCCCCGAGGCTGTGGCCCCTGCTCCGGGCGCTGGGTTAGCAAAGCTGCAGGGGTCAGACTGAGGTCACCCAGGGAGGGCCACCGGGCAGCGTGCCCAGCACACAGGGCACTGCCAAGTGCTTGGTCGGCAGTGGCCGGGGCCCACAGGGATGGGGGGCTCCACGCTGGGCCCACACCACCCCCGGGGTCCCATCTCCCCTCCTCAGCAAGGGCCCCTCCTGCCCCAGTCTGTCCTGAGGTCCTGGCTGCAGCAAGCCTGCCCCAGGCCACCCGGCTGGCCCAGCTGCACGTCCTTGGGGCAGGCAGGTGAAGGTGGGGTGGGACAGGGGACAGGGCCAGCCTGGCCCCAGACCTGCACCGTCCGGCCTCCGTCCACCGTGTCCTGAACTCGACTTCCCGTCTGGCAGGGGGCTTCCCTGCTTCCTCCGCCCCCCTCCCCTTATCCAAGAAGAGTAGGTCTCCTGCGAAAGGCAGGGAGGCCGTGGGAAGTCCTCAGGCCCCCCGCAGGGAGCCCCCTTGGGGACAGGGGGCTTACCCCAGGGACCCTTGTGTGGGCAGGCGGTGCTAGGGTTGGTATCCCGAGCCACCAGACTCTCTGGCTCCCTTGGCTCTGCAGCCTCAGGGCGGGGGGCTGGGCTGACAGGCCCAACCGTGTTCCCCAGAGACTTGCTGGCCACAGGCTCCCCGGGGCTGAAGCCCCTCAAAGGGACTTTGTGCTGCCACAAAGGGCCTCTGTCCCTCTTGAGGAAGCTTGGGCGTTGCCATGGAGACAGAGGGGGCCTGGGAAGAAGGGGGTCCTACGTCTTGGGGGGAGGGCTGTTCCGGGCAGAGGGCACCGGTGCATGCGGGCTGCAGCCCTCGGCCTAGACAGACAGCTGCCCGGCTGTGGCTCGCTGCACTCCTCGAAGTCTCAGTGACCTCTTGGCTGTTGTGCAGGAGCTGGGCTTCCAGGCCTGGGGGCCAGCACGACCCCCTCAGTTTGGTCCCCTCTTAGGAACGCCTCGGCCCAGTGTCCACCCCAGAGCACAGTGTGGAGGGGTTCTCCAAGAGTAGAATGGGGGTGAGGGAGCCACCTCCCAGGGGGACCCTGGGGAGGACCCACATAGCCCACCATGGGCTCCCCCTTTCGTGGCCGGGCTGGAGGGTGTGGGCCGCTGGTGCAGAGAGCAGTGTGCCCGCCAGGCCCATGCCTCCCTGCCCTGCCCTCCCTTGGGGCAGCCCTGGACTGGCTGCTGCAGACACCATGGGGGAGGGTCCTCGGTGCCCAGCCCCTCTTCAGAGCCTGTCGGGCTTTGCCCTCGGGCTGTGATGCAGCCAGAGTCTGGGGCAAGGGCCGGGGGCAGCCGTCTGCCGAGTCTCCCCAGAGCGGCAAGGCCCCGTGACTCAGAGCACGTGTCCTTAACCCGCCCCAGCAGGAATCTCAGACCAAGACCCTTCTCGGGTCTGACGGGGCTCCCTGTGGCCCAGGCCTCCCATCCCAGCAGCTGGCATGCTCACCCACCCTCTGGCCAGGGGGAGGGCTGTCCCTGCCGTGTGCAGCCTGCGGCCACCTGGCCGCTCCTGAGCCCCGGCCATGGGCCCAGCCCTAGGCTGCTAGATGCTGGACCTCAGGCTCCACACGCCCCGGAAAGCATTCTTGCCTCAGCCAGTCCCCAGGCCTCCTACGACTGCCCCTCACATCCTCTGGTCCTCCTGGACTGCCCGTCCAGCACCCTGCGGCTGACTGACCGGTGCTGCCCAGGCCCCGGGCACCCCCTCCGTGTGGGGCAGGAACCCCTCAGGAATTGCCCCCTGCCCAGAGAGGCAATCCTCTGTGCGGTCAGTGGGTGCTCCTGGGTATTCACAGGCACGGCCTGGGGCCAGGAGGAGGTCACCAGAGGGCTTTCTGTGTCCACCTCTCACCCCCACGGCGTCTGGCCCAGGTGACAGCGAGGTGCCTCCTCTGCTGGGCAAAGCTGACGCCCAGCTCCCTGAAGACCCGGCTGCTTCCTTCGGGGGCGCTGGGGCCAGTTTCCAGCCCCGCCCTCGCCTCCAGGCTGCTGTGGGGAGGGGGCACCCGCCTTCCCAGCTCTTACCTGCTTCCTGCCTACGCTAGTGCTCCGTGCACCCCTCCCCCTCCACGCAGAGCCCCACTGTGGCCAGCGTGCCCTTCTTCCCGCGTGTGTGTGCTAATGTGTGCGCATGTGGCCATCTCCACACTCACCCTGCGCACAGCATCACTGGGCCACACACCTGGTCTAGTAGGGTCTAGTGAAAGTCACTCAGTCGTGTCCGTCTCTTTGTGACCCCATGGACTATATACAGTCCGTGGAATTCTCCAGGCCAGAATACTGGAGTGGGTAGCCTTTTCCTTGTCCAGGGGATCCTCCCAACCCAGAGATCGTCCGGGGTCTGTGCTGCAGGCGGATTCTTTGCCAGCTGAGCCGCCAGGCAAGCCTAGCAGCCCCGGCAGGCGCCCTTTCCGCTCCTGGGCTGGGTGATGGCTGCTGCA
Source organism: Nanger dama (assembly GCA_917880005.1). Classification (NCBI taxonomy): domain Eukaryota; kingdom Metazoa; phylum Chordata; class Mammalia; order Artiodactyla; family Bovidae; genus Nanger; species Nanger dama. The sequence continues at coordinate 157,873 of CAKJTW010000193.1, read as the reverse complement.
GGCCCCTCCGGGCACCGTGTAGATGAAGGGGTCACTTGTCTACTGGACATTGTGGACGCTTAGCTCCTGCATGTCAGTAGTATCTCGGTTTTGTCGTTTTTTTCCCACTGCCTATCGTGGAGAGTTGGAAACACGCGACAGTGGAGAGCGGTGGCGTGTCCCACGAGCCTGCCCAGCCTCTGCGGCGGCGGGCGTGCGGCCCAGAGGCTCCCGTCCGTCCGAGCACTCGCTTCACCAACGACAACCTCGGCCAGAGGCACTTGTTCTGGATGTTCAGAAACTCTTCTTCCTCGCAAAGGCGAGCCAGTCCTTTCTCCTCTGCAGTTTCTTCCACGGCCTTATGGTCGAGGACAGTCTCTTCCCCGCCCAGACCTGCCCCCAGCCCTGTGCCAGCTCCGGGTGACCCCGCGGGCCTCGCCGTGATGGGCTGGTGCAGACCCCACCTGGCCATGGCGCCGTGCCATCCTCGATACTTCGGCCAGCAGCTCTCCCCAGGGCTGAAGGCGCCCTCTGATCCCTGCGCCGCGGCGAGGCCAAGGCAGGCCCTCGCAGGGCCGGGGCAACACGGCGCCCTTCCAGGTGGTGGGCTGTGGCCCACTCCCTCGCGCCCAGGGGGAGGGGCCAGTGAGGAAGCAGAGCCTTCCCTCGCGGAGCGGAGGTCGGAGGTCGGGAGGTCCAGGGCGCTGGGGAGCGCGCCAGCAAAGGGCCTGCGAGGGGAGGGCCCTGAAGACCCGGCCTCCCGCCCGCCTCCCCACCGGCCTGACCCATCGGAAATTCCTTTAATTCCTCAGCCCAGACTGGACTCTGTCCCCACAATTTGATTTCTGGAGCCGGGTTTGGCCGGGCCTGTAAGGAGGAGGAGTGGCTGGCTCAGCACAAAGATGAACGCCCGAGCACAGGCATGGTTTCGGGGACCGTCAGCGCCCGCCAGTCCTTCTGGGCACCCACGCCCTCCTGGGGGAGCAAGTGCTGGCCACAGTGCTGTCCCGGCCGGCTGGGAGCCCCTGGGGGGGTGTCCGCCTCACCCCTGCCCACCCACTCAGGCTCCCGGCTGCCCGCCCCCACCCACCCCATGCTACAGCCAGCCTCCCTTCCTCCCCAAACTGCCCCCTGCGGACCCACCCACACCCCCGCCCCCCTGCAGCATCCATGTGTCCCCTCACTGCTCCCCGTGCTCCCCTGTGCTCCCCTCACTGCTCCCCGTGCTCCCCATGCCCCTCGTGCTCCCCCACCGCTCCCCCATGCTCCCCTCCCCCCCATGCTCCCCACCGCTCCTCGTGCTCCCCTCATCACTCCCCATGCTCCCCTCACCGCTCCCCCATGCTCCCCTCATCCCCCCATGCTCCCCTCACCGCTCCTCGTGCTCCCTGTGTGCCCCTCACTGCTCCCTGTGCTCCCCTCCCCGCTACCCGCCCCCCTCCCCACCGCTACCCGTGCTCCCCCTCACTGCACCTCAGTGCTCACCTCACCGCTCCTCGTGCTCACCTCACTGCTCCTCCATGCTCCTCTCATTGCTCCCCCTGCGTTCCCTTCCACCTGCTTCCTGCCCTTCCATCTCTCCACCCACCCTGGGCTCCTCCCGGGGGGCTCAGCCTGGTCACCTGCCCTGGGACAGGCGAGGTGGTCTCTGGACAGTGTGTCTGTCCCTGTCTCCCTGCTAGACATACCCATGAGCAACCTGCACCCAGGACTCAGGACGCTGGGGTCAGGGTCTGGGCGGGGGTGTGCCTGGTGGGCAGTGCGAGGCCCTCACTGGTGGACGGGGGGCAGGGAAGGTGCTGACCAGGCAGTAAGGTGAAGGTCACCGCGGTCCCACGGGGCACACATCCCCAGCCCCCAGGCCTCCCGGGCCAGCAGAGAGGCGAGCCTGGCGCCCACCTCTCCCCGGAATCCGCCAGGGGAGGCATCGTCTCAGTTTCTCGGTCCAGCTTAAAATCACATGGCCTGCAGTGGCCCGTGGCCCGTGCCAGCCGCTGTCCTGGGAGTTCAGCTGGCTGCTGTGCCATTGGTGTGACAGGCGCCCGGCAGGCAAAGGCCAGCTCTGGGGCCCTCCTGGCCTCTTCCCTCGTGGGGCCGTGGGTCTGCCCATCTGTCACGGGCATGGGGGTTCTCTGAGGTGTGCCCATGCCCCCCAGCCCAGCCGTGCTGGTACAAGCCGACCCCAGGGCTGACCCTCCTCCTTAGGCTCTGTCCTTGCAGCCGGCGTAACCTGGGCATGTGAGCAGGTTACGCAGCTCGTCTGACCCTGCGGGGGGCACCCAGCGACTGCGGGGCAGCTTCCACTCCCTGCGCGCTGGCGCCCTGGACCCGCCGGGCCATTCCTGTGGCCACAGAGGGGGCTCCCATGCTCTCTGGGCCCCAGCGTCCACCTCTGAGCTGGGCCTGCGCAGGGGCCACGAGGCTGGGGTGAGCTGGCGGGTGCTGTGGTCAGCGGAGGGCCTGGGAGGTCTGAGAGCTGGTCATGCCTGCTCCTCTGTACTTTCCCTTCCCTCCCCGGTCCTCCCCTGTGGGCTCAGGGCCCGCACTTCTGCCAAGCCTGGCAGGAAGCAGGAGCCTGGGTCAGAGCCCGCACGCCCTGGGGAGGGAACCGGCTGCTTCCGGCCAGCCTTGGATTAATGGCTTTTAATTTAGAATTTAATCAATGTGGCGTCTCTCCAGAGGGTTGCACGCTCTGGTTCGGTCGTCACGTGCTCTGAGAGTGAGGTGGGCAGGGGTCCCGCGCCGCCTCCTGGGCCCCTGCCCTGGCCGCACCCTGACTTGCTCTGCTCTGCCTGCAGCTGGCGCCCGGCCATGGAGGACTGCAGTGTGCGCTCGGCCGCCACCATCCTGGCCTCGGTGAGACAGCAGGAGGCCCGCTTCGAGCTGCTGACGCGGGCACTGGAGCAGGAGCGGCGCCATGTCGCCCCTGCAGCTGGAGCGCGCCCAGCAGCCTGGCACAGGTGGCGGGCAGTCCCTGCCCATGGCCTGGCAACAGCTGGTTCTGCAGGTACGAGCCCCGGGACTCGGCCCAGTGGGAAGACAATCACGGGGCCCCAGCGGACCACAGCCCGCAGGCATCCGCTTATTCTGAGGCCTCCTGGGGCCTCGGGAGGAAAAGGGAGTGGGGTTCCGGCCCCCTGGGTGTGCAGGACATCAAGTGTGAAGGGGGCAGGACATGGCCAGACTCTCAGAATGGCACTTTCCACCTGAGGGAGCCCCCAGGGCCCAGGCGGCTAGGCACTCAGCCTGGGCACGCAGAGGGTTCGGCTTCCACGGAGTCTCCCTGCCTTCACTGCTGCTGCGTCCGTCAGCGGGCCAGCTGTCGGAAAGGCTCAGGTAAGGCTGGGCTCTGCCTGCTGCCCGGAGCATGACGGCCCCTGCCCCTGCGTAGCCCCAGGAGGAGGGAGTCTGGTCTGCTCCTGGCCTGAGAACTCTGAAGCGGGGATGGACAGTCGGGCACGGCCTCCTGGGCTCCTCCCCATGTGAGCTGTGCTCTACCGCCAAACCCGCAGGTGGGGGCTGGCTCCTGGGGAGTCGGCGGAGGAGGGAACGCTTTGCCTGGAGGTCGCTGTGATGCTCTGAGGTGCAGGGCAGGGCTCTGGCAGGGTTCAGGGGAGCCAGACACACTGGCAGCGTGGGGACCCGGGACCCCTGTGGCTGGAGAGAGAAGGAGCAGGGTACGGGTCTGGCCCAGCAGGCTCAGCTGCCCGGCCTGGGCATGCGGGACTCAGAAGCAGTGGCCCGTGGTCAGATGGGGGGCATGGCCAGTGGCTTCCCCAAGCCTTGATGTCTTCATCTGATGGTGGGCGGTCCACACGCACAGCCCAGCTAGGTCCGTGATCAGAGCCAAAGACACCTCTCCACAGACTGGACACATTGGGCAGCTCTTTCCATGTTGGCTGGTGCTGATGTGGCTGCACAGCTGGTTCACAGAGGCTGGAGCTGAAGCCAAGTGGGTCTAGGTACGAGGGCTGCCCCGTGGCCCCTTGGACCCTGGCCACTCCAGACATGGAGGCCTGCACCCCCAAGCTTGGGGAACAACACAGCCGGCTGGGCCTCATGGGGCCAGCAGCAGCCCGTGACCCCAGGGTCACTCTTTGGGTGCTCTCTCAGGCTCCGGCCCTCCCAGTCCGAAAAGGGCTCTGGCGTCCAGCCCAGAGGGTGCGCTGAGGGTCGACAACCCCGTGGGAAAACGTTCCCATAGCCCGGAGCTGCCCTGGCCTGAAAGCCCACCCTCCCCAGCCACTGCCCCTCCCACCCAGGGCTCTCCAGGCCTGCCCCTGGTCTTCTGTCTCTTGGCAGGAGATGGTTTCTCAGGCTGAGATCAGACTAGCAGGACTGATAGGGACACTAGGGAGCCAGGTCACTTGTAGCCGGCTGGGCCTGGCGGCCTCCACACCACACCTGCTTCCCAGCCCCATCTCAGCAGGAGGTGCCTGGTGAGCCAACTGACCCTCAGCTGCCTGGACCTGGTTCTTGGGGTCAGAGCCCAGGTCTATGAAGCTTGGAGGCTGGTGGTCAGGCAGGCGGCTGGGGCTGGGGAGCTCAGGGATGGGGGGCTGCCGTGACCCCGAGGCTGTGCCGTAGCCCTGACTGCAGGCCTTTCATCGTCCAGCAGAAAGGGTGGCCTCCTCCGGACACCTGGAGAAGGCTGGCTGGAGCAGGGCTGGCCCTCACCCAGTGTGTGTGTGGCGGGAGTTACCTGTAGGGACCTGGCCAGCTGCAAGCCAGGCCGAGATGGGGTGTGGCCATGGCACTAGACAGTGGAATTTGGGAGAACTGCTCACACAGAAGCGTCCAGCTTCCCTCGGGCAGTGGCCCCGTCTTCTGCTCCTGCCTCACGTGGCTCCGAGTCACAGGGGCCAGTGGTGAGGAGCAACTCAAGGGAAACTGAGGCTTAGAAGGACATGCGGTGGACACCCAGAGAGCTTGAGCATGCTGGCTGCATGGCCCGCATGCTGGTGTGACTTGGAAGGGACAGGGGGTCTGGGGAGAAGTGGGTGGAAAGCAGAGAGCCGGGGCCAGGGCCCCCTCTCGTGCCCAGCCCCTCGAACCTCCCCCAGGTCTGTGTTCTCTTAGGGAGCCAGACTCCCGGGTGTGGCCTGCTGGGGGCGGAGAGTTCACCCCCAGTCAGGTCAGGAGCCCTGATAACAGCGCCCCCCTACCCCCGGGCCGGCCACCACTTAGTACATCAAAGGCAGGAGGAGAGGGTCTGAGGCCAGCTAGGCCCGCCAGCCTTCACCCAGCCACCCAACAGGGGTGCCCCCTCCCCGTCCTGTGGTCTGCTCTGACACAGCTCAGCGGCTGGGGAACCCAGAGCGGAGGACCTCAAGTCTCAGAGGCCTCTAGGCCACCTGCAGGGGTGGGGAGCACTTTCACTGGGAGCAAACCGAGGCCGGCGAAGGGCTCAGCGGGAAAATGCGAGCCCTGCGGCAGGGGCATGGGGACCGGGAGCCCTGACCGGCCGCGGGGGCGGAGGGCGACCCCGGCCCGGCCCCGCCCCGCCACCCGCCGGGCGCCGCCCCGCCCGATTGGCTGCTCGCCGCCCCGCCCCAGTTTCGCTCCGCCCCACCCACATTGGCCCCGCCCCATTGGCTGTTCGCCGCCCCGCCCCAGCTTGGCTCCGCCCGATTGGCCGCTCTCCTGGTGGCCCCGCCCCGCCCTTCGGCCGCTAGCCGTCGCTCAGCCAGGTCCGCCCGCCGGGAGCGAGTACGCCGAGCCCGAGCCGAGCGGCCGAGGCACCGGAGCCGATCCCGGTCCAGCCGCCGCCGCCGCCGGCCCGCGCCCCTCGCGCCCGGCCCGATGCCGGCCGAACTCAGACAGGTTGGAAGGAACTTGGTCCCGGGCGGGGGCTCCGTCTCGGGGACCGGTGGCGGAGGGCGGGGCGCTGAGCCCTCCGGGAGGACCCGCTTTTGTTTGTGGAGCCGCCGGCCGGAGGCAGCTATTGTCTGCGCCCCCGGGGCCGGGGCCGGGCGTGGGGGGCTGAGTGGACGCGCCGCCGGGGGTGCGGAGAGCGGGCCGGGGTTGGGGCCGTGGAGGCGGGGGGCCGCGGGCGCATCCCGGCCAGCGACCCGGACAGGTGCCTGGGACAGGGTGGTGGGCAGGGCCTCCTGGAGTGGCACCTCTGCTGCAGGAGGGAGGCCGCGTGTGGAGAGGGCGGCGCGGCTAGGCCTCCCCCACGTTCCCAGGGCCCCGGCTCGGGGGGCCGCGCAGGAGCTTCGGGATTCTAATGGAAGCCGGTCTGCCGCGGCAGCGCACGTGGAGCGAGAGCTAGGGGCCTGCCCTGCCCACGTGCAGAGGCGGAGAGGGTGTCCTCCGAGCACCACCAGCACCGGGGAAGGCTGGTGGGTAGCCTGCACGCTTGCTCAGAGTGTGTGTGTGGTGGTGCACTTACAGGCAGGGAAACTGAGGCATAGGGGAGGGGCAAGGGGTGGGTCTGGACACCTGCCCAGCTGGACAGAGACCTGCCTGCTGGCTCCAGAGACCGAGGGACCAGTCAGGGGAGCCGAGGGCATCTGGGGCCACCATGTGGCTGATGATTGTGGGCTGGGCTGGGGGAAGCTGGGTTAGGGGAAAGCCCCTCAGCTGTCGCCCACAGGCTCGCTCCCCTAGTCTGCAGGGCGCCCACCGCCCCCGTGTCCTCTGGCTTCTTGGCCTGGGGCTGTGGAGTGCTGCTGTGGAGGGGTGAGCACCCAGTCAGCCAGGCTGGGCCCGCCGCTCTGGGCAGCAAGGGAGAGGCTTCTGCGGGGGCCGAGAACTTGCTCCCTGGTGGCAGAGGCTTGCACGGCCTGGCCGAGACCCTACCGGGATGGCCACGCTGGGCGGGGGCTGCTGTCCCCCCGCTTCCGCTCATTCATGCAGTAGCCACCTCACACTCCTGGGCCTGCACACCGGCCCGTAACCCGTCCCGTGTGTACCAGTGGGGGTCTTCAGGACGGACACTGAGTGCCCTTCTGGGGAAGGCAGGGAGTGGGGGTGGATCCACGCCCCCTGGGACGCCTGTCCAGGGCCCCCGCTGTGCCTGCGCTTGCTTCCTGTGCCCTTCTGCCATCGCCGCACACACCCCTAGAGGCTTCTCTGGATGTTTGCCTTGTCCCCCGGGTCACCTTTCTATGCCCCGCACACCCTAGATCTGGTCACAAAGGCAGGACTGGCACTATCCCCCTGTACCACAGCCAGGACACCTGCTTTCCTCCTGTTTCTGTGTGAGGAAGCTGAGCCCAGGTGTGTAGCCGGCCAGGGCCCTCTAGCTCTGGGCCCCGGGGACCCTCTTAAGAGCAGTGGGGTGCTGGTCACTCCGGCCCTTGGCTTGGCATCCTGGGCCAGGCCCTGTGCACAAGCTCCAGGAGCTCATGGGAAACCCCAGGCCTGGACACAACCCCTTGCTGGGCTGGGCCCAGGGGCTGTGGACCCAGTCACCATGGACGGGAGGACCATGGAACTGATATGGGCTCAGGGGAGAGGTGATGGGAGGCTGGAGAGTTATCCCAGCATGAGAGGCAAGGGTGGGGCCCAGGCCAAGGACGGGGTGGAGAGGTGGTGGACGGGACTGACGGGATGGGGGTGGGGGGCTCCATGTCTAGGGTATGAGGGAGGTCTGGAGCTGCAAGGCTGGGGGTCCCTGAAGCTCAGCTGGCCTGGATAGGTGGACATGGGACACGGGGCCCTGGAGCAGGGCCTGGAGCCAGACGGGGGTGCAAGCAGGCTGGTCCACAACCTCTGGTGAGCGCCGACCTTGTTCCGGAGGCCAGTCAGTGACCCCACGTCCTCACTCCAAAGCTGTTTCGGGAGGCACCAGCCATGGGTTGGCCTTGGGCCCCGCGGCCCCCAGGCCTTGGCTCCCCCACCTGCCGGCTCCTACCTTCCCTGTGGTGGACGCCAGGGGTGCTGAGGAGCCTGGAGGCACAGGAGGAAGGTGGGGGGGGGTATCGTGGGGGTGTGGGTGATGGGCGCTGCTGGGAGAGCCCGGGATCCGGGCTGGGTGCTCTTGCATGGGCGTGTGAGTGCACATGTGTGTCCAGGCCCCTGTCGGCATGTGTGTGCCCAGGCGTGGGTATGGGGGCCGGGCCTCCCCATGCTCCCCTGACTGACTCAGGCTGCTGCCTCCCTGCCCGCCTGCCCCGGTGAAGTCATCGCCATTTTTAGCTCCCTGAGGTCACTTGCCAGCGAGGGCTCTCGGGGCCTCGGGATCCCGCTGCCGGGCTGCCCGGGCTGGTGTCAGTGGGAGCTGCCACAGGGCCATCAGGCCTTCCTGGGCTCCTGGCTCCCCTGGACCCCACACCCTCGGCCCCCCACTGCACTGTGTCTACAGGCTGGGCAGCCAGGCACCAGTGGCACTGAGACCCAAGGGGTGCACCCCCTGTGCCCTCCCAGAAGCCCGAGCCTAGTGGGGCGGGGCCTCTTCTGGGAGAGAGTTAACGTATGCAAATATACACACACTTCCCCAGGGCCCTCCCACAACAGGTCCTGGACTCCCTGCCCTCCCTCCTCCCAATGCCATAGCCTGTGGCCTTGCTGCCCGGCCCGGGCCCTGGCCCCAGCCCCCCTGGCCCCCAGAGCGCCCCGCTGCCTTGATCATGCCCCTCCCTTGACCAGTGCAGACGTGGGGGGCGGGGGTGCTGAGGGTCTGTGGGTCACCCCTGAGCTGCCCTGGCTCCCCAGGGCCCTCAGACAAGAGCCAGGCCACTCTGCTGGGGTGACTGCCGTGTCCTCATCCCAAGCCTCAGTCTGCTTCTCTTCCTTGAGGGGCGGCTTCCCTCCTCTGGGCTGGGGCCCCAGCAGGCATGCTACCTGCCCTCTAGGACTGTGGAGGTGCTGCCAGGCGGAGGCCCGTGAGGGGTGGCATGTGGCCGGGAAGCCTTTTCTGGGGCACTGGAGTCCTGTTAGCAGCGCACACAGCCTGCTCATGCTCTGCCCTCTATTAGGCCTCAGCATCACTTTATAAAACCGCACCTGTCCTTGGGGCCCTGCTTCTGGAGGAGGGGCGTGTTCCATGGCACGGGAGCCTGCAGGCTGGTCCTCCAGGCTCCCCTGGACCCCGAGGAGGCTCTGACCCCAGCGCTGTGTGCAGTTGGGGGACACACGTTCCTTTAGGACGGGACCCCACCCATCAGGCACGGGCATGGCCGTGGAACAGGGCCCGGCCTCCTGCTGACCTGGGAGTGTGCGCCCCCATGCCACCCACTAGGGCTTGGATCTCAGCGGCTGCCCCTCCTGGCCAGCAGCTGGTCCTGGGGTGCTGGTGCAGGGAGGAGGGACCTCTTGTTTCTTGGCACGGCAGCGATCCGGCCCAGCTGTGCTGGGGGCTGGCCTGTCCTCTGTGAGCCTCAGTTTACCCTCAAGAAAGTCTGGCCTGCAGGCCTGTGGCCTTCAGAAGCGCCCCTGTGCAGCGCTGTCTTGTCTGCAGAGATGTTGGCAAGGGGGCCAAGAGCAAAGGGCCCAGCTGGGGAGACTGGGGCAGGGTGCGGGGAGAGGATTAGGGTTAGGGTTAGGGTCTTGTCTGCGGAGATGTTGGCAAGGGAGGCAGAGAGCAAAGGGCCTGGCTGGGGAGACTGGGGCAGGGTGCGGGGAGAGGACACCAGAGCTCCCTTCCGGGGTCGGCTGGGCCCCACTGGCCTGGATCCAGCCTCTCTGGGCTGTGACCTGGCACCAGGTCTCGGGAGCGGGCCCTGCCCACACAGCATCCGGCCGGAAGGACCCAGGGTATTTTGTTGCTCCGGGTGCGCAGGGCTTTCTGGGAACTGGGTATTTCTGCCCTGTGAGGGCGTCCGCGGGCCCTGGGGGTGGCAGGAGCCTGGGTGTGGCCTCCGGGAGCCAGTGAACGGTGCCGAACCTGCCACCCTCTGCGCTCAGGGCTTCTGAGATGGGCAAGGTGGTGACCCTGCCAGGGATCATGGGTGTCCTGCAGGGGCCTGGGCCTCCAGGAGCAGCCGCACAGCCCCCAGGAGGGCCCCCCAAGGCTGCCCAACACTTGAGGAGCCGGGCTTTACCCACTCGCTCAGCCCTCCGGGCCCCCGTCCCCCAGGAAGCGGGGGACCAGCCCCTCCACTGTCAGGAGGCAGGAACGTGCGCCCTGGCTGAGATGGGCCCGGGGCGGGAGAGCGGGGAGGCGTCCGTAGCAGGGATGGTGAGCTCGGGGCTGTCCTGCCGACACCTGCCCCCTCACCCAGGAGCAGAGCCCGGGCAGCCAGGCCTCGCTGGCCACGATGCCGGAGGCGCCCGAGGTGCTGGAGGAGACCGTGACAGTGGAGGAGGACCCGGGCACGCCCACCTCCCATGTGTCCATCGTCACGTCCGAAGATGGCACCACGCGCCGCACGGAGACCAAGGTACGCGGTGCCTCGCCTCCTGCGTGGCCGCCCGTCGTAGGGCGCAGGGCCGAGCCGCCCTGGCTTCCCAGGCTGCTTGCCCACCGGCCGCCCCCTTGCCCACCAGGTCACCAAGACAGTCAAGACGGTGACCACGAGAACCCCTGCGCCAGGTGCCCGTGGGCCCCGACGGCCTCCCCTGCTGGACGGCGGGCCCCCGCTGGGCCCCTTCACCGACGGCCCGCTAGACCGGCACTTCCTGCTGCGCGGGCGCGGCCCGGGCGGCCACGGTCTCCCGCACCTGCCTCGGCGGCGGCGGCGGCTTCCCGAGGAGCCCCGCGACGTCCTCGGCTACGGAAGCCTGTCTCGAGGGCTGGGCGTCCGGCCCCACGCGGAGGACCCCCGGGCCCGGGCCCGGCGATGGCTGCTTCACCCTGCCCGGCCGCCGGGAGGCCTTCCCGCGGGGCCGGGGTCGGAGCCGGGCCGGGGCCGGGGCCGCCGGCCCGGCCGCTCGCAGCCGGAGCGGTTCCAGGCGGAGCCGTACGGCTTGAGGACGACGCTCGCAGCCTGGCCGCCGACGAAGAAGGGTCCCCGGAGCTGGAGCCGGAGTACGGCATCGCCGCGCGCGGAGGAGGCCGGACTGTGGGCGGGGCCTGCGCAGCAGGTGAGCCCTGTGCCCTGCCGCCACCTCCGAGAAGTCCGCCCTGCGCCCCCTGCCAGGGTACAGCCTGGGCAGTCTCGCTGCGGGATCGGCCTTGGCTCTTCTCGGGGACAGCGGCAAGGGCAGGCTCAGGCCTGAGGGCTACAGTGGGTCCCCTCGTGCGGGTCTGGAGCCAGAGAAGCTGGTGACGCACCAGCACCTCCGGCCCCGCTCTAGCTGGATGGCCCCGGAGATACGAACTCACGGCATCTGTCTGAGCTTGGGCCAGACCCCTGCCCGTGCACAGCGGTGCCCACAACCCAAGCCCCGGCCCTTCCCTTCCCGCCGGCACCTCTGGTTCTGTCTCTCTACTCTCAGCGTCTCCATCTGCGAGTGGGAACATGCCCACAGGCGAGACACTTGCCCAGCCACAGCCCGTCACCTGGAAGGGGGTTGGACATCTGACCCAGGGCCTGGTGGCCTCTCACGTGGTCTTACCAGCAGGGCTGTGTGCAGGGGTTGCACATGAGCCTCACGGGAGGTGGGACCCCATCTTGGTGTTTCACAAACACATTCAGCTAGGAGTCGGGGGTCTGCCTGGTGTCGGGAGTGAGCGACTCCCCGGTCTGGGGACAACCTGCCAGACAGCCAGTGCGATTGCTTGGGGGCAGGGCCGCAGCCTCGAAGGGATGGTCACACGCGTGCTCGCTCGCCCAGGGCCTATGAGGACGTGGCGGACCGACGGCGGCGAGCTGCTGGAGGAGCGGCCGCCCTTCCCGGCCACTGCAGCGCCGCTGGCGCAGCCGGAACGCGGCAGCCTGGGCAGCCTGGAGCGGGCGGCGCGGCGCTCGCCCTCGGCGGACAGTGCCCGCAAGGAGCCGCGCTGGCGGGACCCGGAGCTGCCTGAGGTGCTCGCCATGCTGCGGCACCCCGTGGACCCCGTGAAGGCCAACGCGGCCGCCTACCTGCAGCACCTGTGCTTTGAGAACGAGGCCGTCAAGAGGCGCGTGCGGCAGCTGCGGGGGCTGCCGCTACTCGTGTCCCTGCTGGACCACCCGCGCGGAGGTGCGGCGCCGGGCCTGCGGGGCGCTGCGGAACCTCTCCTACGGCCGGGACGCCGACAACAAGGCTGCCATCCGGGACTGCGGCGGAGTGCCCGCCCTGGTGCGCCTGTTGCGGGCCGCGCGGGACAGCGAAGTCCGGGAGCTCGTCACAGGTGAGGCGCCCACCCCGCCCCCCAGCCCCGTGTGCCCACCACGACTCCTCCGGCCCTCCCTCCCCGGTCCTCCAGGGGAAGTGATGGGCCGTGGCTGGGTGCAGGTCACCTGACGACCACCTCTTGGCCCTGGGCACAGTCCCAGCTGCCTGGGTGGCTGGAAAGGGGAGCACTTGCCAGCCCCGCCCTGTCCCGGCCCCTGGGGGCCTCCTTCCCTCCCCCTACACCAGAGTGGCCACAGCCTCTCACCAAGGCTGGTGTGGGCTGAGCTGAGCGAGGAGGGGCTCTCTGAGTGGGCCCTCTGGGGAGGAAGGGCGGACAGAGCCTGCAGTCAGCCCGGGCGGGTCGATGGTGCCCGCAGGCACGCTCTGGAACCTGTCATCCTACGAGCCCCTGAAGATGGTCATCATCGACCATGGCCTGCAGACGCTGACCCACGAGGTCATCGTGCCGAACTCGGGCTGGGAGCCGGAGCCCAACGAGGACTCCAAGCCACGGGACGCCGAGTGGACGACCGTCTTCAAGAACACGTCAGGCTGCCTGAGGTGGGGCCCTCAGGGCTGCCGGGGGCTCTTCCCTGCCCAGGAGATGGGAGCCGGGCGCCCAGCTGGCTAGTGCCCCGGCGACATCCTCGTGTCCCGGATGATGTGCAAGGTGGCTGGCCACCCAGGCCTTGGTCTCAGAGCTGGTCACAGCGCCTGTCCGGGTCCGAGAATGGGCCTGCTCTGCACGTCTGTGTCCCTCTACGTGGCCCTGCCACAGCCAGGCAGGGAGCTGGGACTCACAGATCCAGGTCCCCTCCTCTTGGTCCTGCCTGTCTGTCTGGGTAACCCTGTGAGGTCCCTGAGAGGTAGAGCCCTAAGCTGCACAGACTCAGGCCTCTGGGAGTCAGAGGACCCCCAACCCCACGTGGGTGCAGGCGGAGCCCCTGGCCCAGGTCCCTCGGTCTGCCATTCACTCAGTGCCTCGTCTGCTGGCAGACCTGACTGTGGGGGCATTTCTGCAGACAAGACCCTAGGGCTGGGGGGAGAGTCCCCACGGGAGCCAGCCCCCAGGCTTGCTCTTGGCCTCCCAGGAATGTGAGCTCGGATGGCGCAGAGGCCCGGCGGCGGCTCCGCGAGTGTGAGGGGGCTGGTGGATGCCCTGCTGCACGCCCTGCAGTCGGCCGTGGGCAGGAAGGACACAGACAACAAGGTAGGGAGGGAGCCCCAGGAAGGGCCGGACTTGCAGCCCCCACAATGGCCTGGGGTCTGGACAGGAGCCCTGGAGCACTCGGGCAGCAGTGGGTGCACACGTGGTTCACGACTGGGAGGTGCCCCCTCTCAGACGTGGCCCTGGGCCTCACCCCAGTGTTCCCCGGCCCTTCCCACCTTCACGAGCCGCGGCGTGCACCTGGGAGGGTCGGCGCCCCCATGCCCCCTCTCCCCACAGTCGGTGGAGAACTGCGTGTGCATCGTCCGGAACCTCTCCTACCACGTGCATAAGGAGGTGCCGGGGCCGAAAGGTACCAGGAGGCCGAGCCCGGGCCCCCGGGTGGTTCCGGGAGCACCCAGCGCCGGAGCAGGGAGGACGCCAGCTGCTTCGGTGGCAAGAAGGCCAAAGGTGTGTGGGCGGCACCGGGGCTCAGCTCTCGGATCCCAGCTCCACCGAGCTGAAGGCCCTCCACGCCCACGGGGGTCACAGTCAGGGAGCCAAGCGGGACACCCAGGGGCAAGCAGGAGGGAACCTGTGCTGTGGTCTCCTTTGGTGCCTAGACCCAGACCTTCAGCTCCAGGAATGGTTCTGGGGGCTCACGTCTGGACATCACTGCCTTCTGGCGTTGGCAGGGAGCCCGAGGACCCCGGGGGTAGCACCCACCCACCTCACTCCATCCCTGCCTCTGGCGCGGCTGCCGGAGGTCTGTGCTGACCTCCCCCGCCCACCGCGTGGCCTTTCCTGACCCCATCACCCATGGGGTCACTCCCCCAGGAGTGATCGGGCTGAGACTCTCCGTCCCCCGCCTGACCCTGGGGGGCATGGGGTGCTGCCCGCTCAGGTTCCTCTCCTCTCTCCCGTGCTTCCTCGGCCGCCCAGAAGAGTGGTTCCATCAAGGTGAGTCCCTGCTCGGCCTGCATGCAGGCCTGGCGGGTGCAGTGGGTACCAGGGCCCCCCATTGCTCGGGCAGCCGTCTCCATGACAACCGCAGGACCTGCGTCTGCAGGAAGGCCCCCCCTCCTCCGGGCAGCCGTCTCCATGACAATGGCAGGAATGTCGGCCTGGGGCCAGTTGGGAGGCTGAGGGGCTGTCCCTCGGGAAACCTCAGCTGCGGCCCTGGGTGGGGGGGGAGCCCAGGGTGGACAGGGCCAAGCACGTCCATCCCCAGGGCCCTGGGGAGAGAGTCTGCCCTCCATGGAGCAGCTGAGGTGTGGTGCAGACAGCGGGAGCACCCAAAGGCCCCAGGAGGCTGGGCAGAGCCGGGCCTGGCCATCTGAGCTCTGCCTTCCATGAGGAAGGGGGTTCCTGTCTGGGTGAAGGGGCTGGGAGGTGGTGAACTGGCCCTCGGCTGGCAGGTTAGGGGGCCGTCTCCTGGCCGCCAGAGCCCAGGGCTGGGCCCGGCCACTGTGAGTGGCATTGTTGGCCCCAGGCCTGCTGCACCTCAGCCCGGTGCACCCTCCCCCGCCAGGCCTCACTGCCCAGCCTGGGCTGCTGCCCCCCAGTTCACGCCCTGGGACCCCAAGGAGGCTGTGGGGCGATCTGAAGCGCGGCTCCCAGCACCCAGTGGGAGACGACAAGTCCTGGCCACCACTGCACTCTGGGCCAACGTGTCTGCCTGAATTCAAGACGGCGCCCTGCTCCCAGCCTCCTGGTGCCTGTCTCTGACGTGGGGGGTGTCTTCTGGGCCCCACCTGATACACACCTGCGCCCTGCAAGCTCCATCTCACCCTCCACTGCCCTTTTGTTCCAGGGAAGCGGGATGGGGAGATGGACCAGAACTCGGACACCCTGGACCTGCCCAAGCGCACTGAGGCTGCCAAGGGTGAGTGCCGGGAGGCGGATGCTAGGCCGGTCCAGCTCTGGGCCACCAAGCTGGCCTGAAGGGCCTTGGGGGCCAGTGGGGAAACTGAGGCCCACAGGGTAGAGTTCCCAGAGGACTGTGCCAGCTTCTGGCCATCTGCTCAGGGCTGGGAATCAGGGTCTGTGCCAAGGTAACTTCGGGCAGGTATGAGGGTGGAGGCATGGAGGAGTGGGTGGGGATGGCAGCGAGGGTCTTCAGCGAAGGGCAGGGCTAACCGGCAAGGGCGCCTGTGCCAGCCGAGGCACCCAGGGGTGTGGTCAGGCCCAGTTCGAGGCTGGTCCAGGGCGCCCTGGCGCGTTGGGGCAGGACCAGGGAGGGGATGATGACATGCAGGATGAGGGACGGGGATGGAGGTGATGCCCAGGGACACAGGCCGCAGTGTGGGGCAGACCTGGAGCACAGTGGCGCGACTCTGCTGCTGGGCTGGGGCCTCCATTGAGGCCGGGCCAGGAGGAGTTGAGCGGCTGCGGCTTGGAGGGCAGGCCTCTAACATAGGATGCGCGGGTGGGGGCTGTTGCTAGGCAGTCTGAGTCCTGTTGCTAGGGGAGCACTCCTGGCTGCTGCCCACGCCCACCCCACAAGCCGGGTCCGTGACCTCTCCCAGCCTCCGTTGCTTCCCCTGTGAAATGGGAAGGTTTTTCCTCTCGGGCAGCTAAAGGGTGAACACGTGGGTGCGGAACGTCCCCGTGACGTCATAGCCGCCCTGGGCCCTGGCCTCGCTGCCCGGGAGCGCCGAGGAGGGGGGGGGTGACGGGGCGGCATGCGTGATCGCGGCGGGGCACTCCGTGCCCAGGCTTCGAGCTGCTGTACCAGCCCGAGGTGGTGCGTCTCTACCTGTCCCTCCTGACGGAGAGCCGCAACTTCAACACCCTGGAGGAGCCGCGGCCGGCGCCCTGCAGAACCTCAGCGCCGGGAACTGGGTGGTGAGAGGCCCGCGGGGCAGGGAGGCTTCGGAGTGGAACTGCTGGGGGCGGGCTTTGTCCTCAGCGGGAGGGCGGTCCGGCTCGAAAGGGAGGTCAGGCGCCGCTGGGCGCGCGAGGCGGCCCCAGCTGAGCACGCCGCCCCCCCGCCGCAGTGGGCCGCGTACATCCGCGCGCCGCGGTGCGCAAGGAGCGCGGGCTGCCGGTGCTGGTGGAGCTGCTGCAGTCGGAGACCGACAAGGTGGTGCGCGCCGTCGCCATCGCCCTGCGCAACCTCTCGCTCGACCGGCGCAACAAGGACCTTATCGGTGAGCGCGGGCACGGGGTCTGGGGCCCGGGCCCCCAACCCCGCCGGGTGCGGCTTCACCGACCCTCGCCGCTGCCCGCCGCCCGCAGGGAGCTACGCCATGGCCGAGCTCGTGCGAAACGTGCGCAGCGCGCAGGCGCCCTCCCGGCCCGGTGCCCGCCTGGGAGGAGGGATACAGTGGTGGCCGTGCTCAACACCATCCACGAGATCGTGTCCGACAGTCTGGACAACGCGCGCTCGCTGCTGCAAGCTCGCGGCGTGCCCGCGCTGGTGGCACTGGGCGCCTCCAGGTGGGTGCAGGCGAGGCCGCGGGAGGGGCGGGGCAGGGCCTGTTGGGGCGGGGCCTAAGTGGGTGGAGCGAGAGGGGCCCCTGGGTGGGTGAGCGGGGCGGAAGGGGCCCCGGGTGGGTGGGCGGGGCGGCCCAGGCGGGTGGGGCGGGGCCTGTGGGGCGGCGCGGAAGAGTGCCGTGGGGTCGGGGCCTGTGGGAGCGAAGTAGGAGGGGCCAGGTGGGGGGGCGGGGCGGGGCGGTCCGGGCAGAAGCTGATTCTGCCTGGGCTGCAGCCAATCGGTGCGCGAGGCGAGGCCGCGTCGCACGTGCTGCAGACGGTGTGGAGCTACAAGGAGCTGCGCAGCGCCCTGCAGAAGGACGGCTGGAACAAGGCGCGCTTCCAGGTTAGGGCCCGCCCGCCCCTTCCTCTCACTTTGCCAGGCCGGGTCTCCTGTGGCAGCGCCCCGACCCAGGCCGTCTGGTATGTGTTCCCCCGCTGCAGTCAGCCGCTGCTAATGCCAGGGGCCCCAAGGCAGCTCCGAGTCCTGGAGGCTTGGACGACAGCACGCTGCCGCTGGTGGAAAAGAGCCTGGGTGAGTATGGGGCCGGAGCGCATCCCGAGGTTCAGCTGTGCCCCTCCTCCTGGCCGAGGGCTGCAGGGAGGTGGGCCTTCCTCCAGGAGGATGGCCCCCACTCCTCTCCGTCCCCCTACCCCCAGGGGCGATCACCTTGGCACCCAGCTGGGGGCGGCTTTGTCAGGGAGCAGATGTTGGTGACAGGGTACCCAGAGTGGCTGAGGCCAGGCCTGGGCCCCCGACACCACCCGCAGCCAGCCACCCACCCGCTCATGCCTTGCAGACGGTGAGAAGCCAGGCGGCCGGGACATGATCCCCATGGAGGCACTCGGTCCAGGTGCGGGCAGGTGCAGGCTGCTTGCTCCCTGTATGGGGAGGGCCTTCCAAAGAGGTGTGGTTAGAAAAGTGGTTTGGTTTGGGGGTGCTCAGGGAGCGAGGGGCGGGGCAGCCAGGGAGGGGTCACTGTCCAGCCAAACTGTTTGGTCTGCCACTTGAGGGGCAGCTGGAAGGCTCTGAGCTGTGCGCCGGGGGGCCAGCAGGGGAGTGGGGACAGATGAGAAGACCCAGCTTGGCGCAGTCCAGGCAGATGCCCTCCCCAGACACACTCTGGGCACTGAGGGACAGCCACACCTTGGTGCCTGCCTCAGGGTCCCCTCTGCCTCTGCCCAGCAGACGGCTACTCCACCATGGACAGGAGGGAGCGCAGGGCTCGAGGCAGTGACCCTGCGGGGGAGGCCTCTGAGAAGGAGCCGTTGAAAGTGAGTGGCCTTGGGCAGGTGTCTGGAGAGGTGGCATGTCCAGGGGGCAGGGCTGTGGCTCTCCTGCCTGGGGAACCCTCGCACACGCCGGGAGGGCAGCCCAGTCCGAGGGTGCATCCACACCCTCCCTGCTTGGTCCCGCCCCCATGGCAGCCCCGCCGCCCGCTCTGCGCCCGCTCCTGTGTTCCCCAGCCCCGCTGGCACTCAGCCCTCCCCTGGCACACGCCCCTGCCCTGCTGACCTGCCCAGCTCCCATCCGCTTGCTCACACTAACCTGCTGCATTCTGCCTCTAACGCCCGCCTGCCCGCTGCAGCCCGACCCCAGCAGGAAGGCTCCTCCGCCCCGGGCCCAGCAGGCCTGCGGTCAGGCTGGTGGACGCCGTGGGGACGCCAGGCCTCAGCCTGTCGACTCCTGGGTCTAGTTTGCATGCCCGGTACGTCCCCTCTGGGTTCTGCGTCGGGGTGGGGCCTCCTCCCCTTGCCACTGCCTGCCTGCCCTGCTGTCCCTGCATGCTTCCTACAGGGCCGCCGAGCTCAGCGAAGGGAAGCCCGGGCCGGGGAGGGAGGGGCCTGGAGGTCACACGGCGAGAACGAGAACGGGGCCGATCCTCCAAACCTTCCAACGCCCTGGCACAGGGCCCCGAGACCCGCCTCCCCTCACCAGGCCTGCTCAGGCTCCCTTTTCCGCCCACAGGGCCTGGCTATTTGCTCTTAGGGTCTGACCTCTGAAGAGACCACAGGAAGGGGCCTCTGGGCGCCTGTGCAGAACCCGCTGCGGAGCTGGGAGCCCTCGGGCGGCAGGGTGGGCGGCGCCTCCCCTCCAGCCCTGGCTCCCTGCTCCTAACTCCCAGGCGAGTTAGCTTCCTGACATGGTGCTGTGTGCAGCGCGCACCTGGGAGACCCAGGCCAGGGTGCCCGGGCGGGTGCCCAGGCGTCGCTCTGGGGCCAGCGGGGGCCCCCAAGGAGTGCGGACGGGTGAGGAGGGGGCTCAGGGCAGGAGTCTGGCCCCAAGGCTGCAGGGGCTTCCCTGGGCCCTGAGTGGGGGCAGCACTGGGGGATAGCCCGAGAGAGACCCTGGGGGCAGTGAGCGGGTGCTGGCTGTGCGTGCCCTGCCCACTGCCCGCCGCACCAGGAGCCCCCCCGCCCCGGGCACTGTGGTCCTCGAGTGGCACCTCTGGGACTGGCCTTTGGCAGCAGTGGGGGACCGCTGTTGAGTGCCTGCTGTTTGTGACTTAAAAACCAGAGAAACACTGATAAAAAACATCAACAGCAAAACGAAACTAAGACAGTATTGGTAAACATCTAAATTTTTGTAAGAAAATTAAAAATTATAACCAGCAACAAAGGAACTTCCTGTGTCTGTCTCCGCAAGCCCCTCCCCTGTCGTCTGCTAGGTGGGCCAGGGTGGACCCCGTGGGGGTCCGATGCTTCCAGGCCCCCGGGATGTGCCCCCACGTGGCCCCTCTCTACACAGAGGCATAGGGTCGATCCTGGGTGGTTAGTGGGGCCCCGAGGTCTGTGGCTGGTCTTGGGCACAGGTGGGCTTGGCCAGAAGGGGTGATCTCAGGGTGAGGGACCCAGGAGAGCCTCCGAGGTGGCCGGAGGTCCAGCTGGCCGCTTGAGGGCCTTGGGGCTGGAAGGCCAGCGGTGGGGCTGGGGGCGCCTGTGGATGGGAGGGGGCACCGGCCGGTCGCATCATCACAGGCAGCCGAGCTGCCACGGAAGCACCGCAGCTGTTGCAACTATGCCGTCTCACCCCAGACCAGGCCGAGCAGGATGGGGACATGGTGCGCCCAGAGCCACACCAGGCCCCAGGCCCGGCGCTCGGCATTCCGCACCCGACCCAGCAGTGCTTGCTTAGAGTCATCCCAGAGGGGCTCAGCCCAGCCTGCAGACATCCCCCTGGGGCTGAGCCGGGCGGCTGGTCTGCAGCGGCTAAGGGGAGCGGTGGGTGTCTGGTGTGAAGCTGGGGCGTGGGGGGAGACTCGGGTCCTCTCACCTAAAGAATCAGGTCCTCGATTTCTACCTCACTGTCTTCTAAACAGGGTGTTCCTCTGTGAGATTAGTAGTGGCTGATTGTAGAAAAGTTGCATTTCATTCTTAAAAGGAGGCGAAAGGAGTGGGTGTGTTTTGGGGGCAGGGGGGTCGGTGGTGATCACTGAGGTACTGCTGCCACCTGGTGACGGCAGAGCACAGGTGCAGGCTGCGAGGTGCAGGGGTGCGGCCCGCCTGACCTGCTGTTGGCGGAGGCGGGGCGGGGCGGGGACGGACACGGAGACGGAGAGGGAGGGAGGGGAGGAGGAGAGGGAGGAAAGAGAGAGGGAGAAAGGAGGGGAGGGGAGAGAGGAAAGAGAGGGGAGGGGGGAGGGGGAGAGGGTGTGTGTGAGACACTGGCTGTTGACACTGCATGTGTGTGCATGTGAGAGACTGCATGTGTGTGTGTCACTGCACGTGTGTGTGCGTGTGTGTGTGCACGCGGCACTCAGGGCCACTGCCTGCCTAGCTGGTCTTCGCAGGCAGCCACCTTCTAGATGCCCCACCACGATTCTGGAAGGGGAGCTGGTCGTGCTCGGGGCAGGCCAGCGTGAGCCTGGAGCTGCGGGGGCGGCGGTGGGGCTGCTGCCCTGAGGAATGACCGGCACCGGGGATGTGGGCGCCCAGGGCTGGGGCCGCCTCACCCTCCAGGGCCAGGCGTGGCGGGGGGACCCCGAGCGGGGCTCAGGGCCGAGCGGGGTCGCTCGGGCCCTTGTAGACGGCCTTCTCCAAGCCGTCCACGACCTTGGAGTACTCCAGGTACGAGCTGAAGTGCGAGCACTCAAAGCGGCTGCTCCCACGCACGTACTCCAGAAAGTCGGGCGCCCCAGGGAAGATGACGTTGTCGGCCAGCAACACTGTCCCCTTCCGCAGCAGGCCACACTCCTGTGGGGACAGACACACAGCTGGAAGGCATGGGGTGGCCTGGCCGGGGGTGGCCTCCCCCCGCCCCTCTCTGGCAGCGGCCACTGCAAGGAAGGGCTGAGCAGGGCTGAGCAGGGGGGTGACGCTCGGGCCCTAGGACATCGCTGGCACACAGCGGGGGCTCACTGTGCGCTGGGGGCGTGAGAGTGCAGACAGCGGGGACCAGACTGCGGCCAGTGGGTGACCAAGGGCATGGGTGCCAGGAACACGGGCTCCTCCAGGTCACCAAGATGCCTGGTGACCCATGCGGCAGCCACTGGCATTGGTCACTGGAGGTTCCATAGGGCCCGACCAGGGTTACCCTGCAGGCCGGGGAGGCAGACGTCCACACCCACAAGCCTGCCCCTCAGGTCCACCCTGAGGCACCCCAGTCTCCACCAGCACCTGGGCAGTCGGCCAGCATGTCAGGCCTGGCTCTTCAGAGGGAGGGGGCAGCTGCACTTCCTTGCCCCCGACCTTACCCCCAGTCTCTCTAAGCCGGAGGAGCTGCTTGTGGTGTCTGACTCTGCGACCCCATGGACTGTACCCTGCTAGGCTCCTCTGTCCATGGGATTCTCCAGGCAAGAAACTGGAATGGATTGCCATGCCCTCCTCTGGGGCAACTTCCCAACCCAGGGATGGAATCCAAGTCTCCCACATTGCAGGCAGATCCTTTACCATCTGAGGCACCACGGAAGCCCTGCTTAGGTTGCCTCAAAAAGCGAAAGGAAATGTTTCCCTGGGGAAGGGCGGAAGGGACAGCCTCGCTGCTGTGCTAGAAGATCAGAGCTTTCTCTAATGACCATTAAAGTGGAAAAAAAATCCCCCAAAAGGAAGACCAAATCAAGCAGAGGGCCGCAGGCGTGTCTTAAGTTGCCAGTGAGACCCCAGGGATGGACGAGCACCCCCTAGGGGCCCCTGCAGCGGGTGCAGCCCTGGAATCTTCTGGTCGCGGCTGCCTCCCTCCCATCCCTGGGCCCCAAGGCTGGAGTGGAAAACACAGCTGTGAGGTCAGGGAGGGTGGGGCAACCCGTGAGCCAGAGTCTGAAAAAGTGGGCCTCTGAATCGAGGAGCATTCCTCCTAAAAAAGGAACTTCCCCGTGATATTGATGAGGAAGGGCCGCTGGGAGCAGCGGCCCGGCATGCCCAACCCCGGGAGCAAACAATCAAGGTGGGCTGGGGCTCAGCACGTGGGCCACTGAGCCCACAGGTTAGCCTCGGAGGAGGCGATGCAAGGCTGGCCGCCTGCCCGGGGACACAGCCCTGGAGTATCTGACCAAGACACTCCACGTGCCGGAACTCAGAGGACCAGAGTGGGGTCCAGTGGGGTCCCCTGTTCCCGAACCCCGTCCTTCCGCCTCGGGTGCAGCTTCAGGTCACGAGGGTGCCAGGCCTCCCCTCCTTCGTCTCCGGCCGCTGTAAGGACACCAAGCAGCCCGTGGAGAGCCCTGAGCGATGGGGGAGGAAGGCCGCCTGCCCTGCCAGCCCCTGGCCCGACCGAGGCAGTGTGGCCAGGCCAAGGCAGGGCCGGCTGCAGAACACGCCTTCCCTTCTCCTGAGATCACGACCAGCCGTGAACAAGTGGTTCTGAGAAAACAGGCTCCTAGTTGGGAAGGGCAGCAGGGCTTCCCCGGTGGCTCAGATGGTAAAGAATCCGGCCGCAGTGCAGGAGACCCAGGTTCACCCCTAGGTCAGGAAGATCCCCTGGAGAATCCCACGGACAGAGGAGCCTGGCCAGTACAGTCCGAGGGTCACAGTCGGACACAACTGAGCAACTAACATACCCACTTCCAAGGGCAATATCCGCTGCTTTCTACAGATGCGGCCATCCAGGTGTGCTCCTCGAGGCCCCCACGCCCCTGTGTCCCCACTGCACGCAGGCCAGCCCACGGCTCCCCAGCCACGCTCTGCAGGGCCCGACCTGGCCAGCAGACACAGGCTCACCTCCAGGAGAAGCGTGTCCGGCAGGTAGCGGTCCTTCCAGTGGTCGATAAAGACCATGTCCAGTGTGTCCACGTCATATTTCTCCTTCAGCTGGGGGATGATGTCCTGGGATGCTCCAAGAACAACGGTCACCTGGGACAACAGACCCCCACCCACTGAGCCTGGGGGTTCCAGGAGACAGGTCCCCGCTCTGCCCCACCTCTGGGAGTCTGCCGCCCTGCAGACGGGGCTGCCGGCCAGGTGGGTAAGCATGGCCTGGAGCCGCTGGGGTGTGACCCCAGCCCTCCTGGCCCCCGGAGCCTGTGCCCACATCAGTCCGCCACCTCAGGGACAGCACCGCACCTTGTCCTGCAGGCCTGCAAACTCCACCATCCGCTGGGTGATGGCAGCATAGTCGGGGTTGAGCTCGATGGTGAGCAGCCGGGCGCCCGGCAGCAGCAGGCGGGCCATTCGCACCGCCGAGTAGCCGCAGTAGGCGCCCAGCTCCAGCAGCACGGACGGCTGCTGCTCCTCAGCACGGTGTCCACGATCTGGCCTGCGGAGAGGGCGGGGGAGGTGAGCAGGGAGCTTCCCGCCCCGACCCGCCCCGCCCCCGCCCCGGCCCAGCGCCCTCCGGCCACGCAGGCCCCAGCGCGCTCAGCCCGAGCTCCCGCCCCCAGGCCTCTGTGCTTCTGCTCGGCCGGTCCTCCCCTCCCAGCATTCCCAGCTGGCCCCAGCCTGGCCCCGCCCAGAGCCGCCCTCCGTGGAAGCCCCACCCCACTCCGGCCCCAGGCTGCACCGAGCCTGCTCCGCTCCCTTGAGCTGGACACAGCCGGAAAGTTCAAGGCTGCTGGACTGCTGGCTGCCCTGACGTCCGTCCCGCGTTCACGTCCGCTGCCCTGACTCCTCCAGGGTGCCACGCATACCGGCTGGAGTCCAGAGGTCGGGAAGCGGCCCCTGGGGCGAGGCGGGGCCTGGCGCCCGCGCAGAACGCAGTCCAAGGGTCTCCATGCACCCCAGGGCCAGCCGAGACACCCAGGGACCCACGGCCCACCCTGGGGGGCACCTGGCTCTGCCTGGCGGCTGCGAGCGAAAAAACCGTACAAGGACTCTGCTGTTCCCCGTCCCCCGCAGCACTGGCCGGGGCTCCCTGACGGCACCTCTGGGAGTGGGGGCGGGGCTCCCCACAGCGGCCCTCCAGCGGGACCCGCGCCCGAGCCGCCGCGCCGCCCACCTTTCTTCTCGCCCACGTGCATGGCCCACTCCTTCTCCGAGCTGTAGCTGTCGATGGCGGCCACCACGCTCTGCGGGTCCCCGGCCACCGCATGCTGCAGCACGTGCTGCAGGATGCGTTGCTCCTTGCTGCTGCCCATGAGGAGGTTGCGGACAGGGTTCACGATGAACTCGTTCCAGACGATAAAGGCCCAGCCGAAGAGCCGCAGGTCCGGTAGGGCCAGCCACCGCAGCGCGAGCAGGGCCAGGCCTAGAGCACCAGCGGCCAGCAGTAGGGGCGGGGCCTCCAACATCTGCGGGAGGGGGGCGGGGCTTCAGGGCGGGGCCTCCAGCATCTGCGGAGGGGGGCGGGGCGGGGCGGGGCTTCCGGGCTCCGCCAGGACGCGCCGCCTGCAGGACCCGCGGGAGCATGTGGTCACCACGAGGTTAGTGACCTGTCCGCCTGGCTGACCCACCCAGGAGGTTCGAGAGGCCAGCCCCGCTCCTGGTGGCCAGACCCAGCTGAGCTGGCCGGGGCCACCTGCAAACCATGCCCCCAGGGACTCTGCCCTGGGTGGAGAGACGGGGTCTCTGGCAGCCCGGGGCACGGCTGGCCCGAGGCTGGACAATCCCCACAGAGGCGGCCAACCGCACTCAGAGCCCCCCACACTGGGAACAGCCCGGGAGCGCGTGTGGCCCGTGAGCTTCCGGGGGACGGACACAGGCAGCCCCAAGCCGGCCATTCCACACAGGGGCAGCCTGTCCCGTGAGGACGCCTACCCTGCCGCCCGCCTGCATCACAATGAGCACGAGATGGGCCCTCCCCCTGGCAGGCGACCCGCGACCCTTGGGGCGGATCGCAGGGGTCCAGTCAAGGAGGGGCCCAGAGCCCGTGAGACACAGCCAGGCTGAGCCAGCACAGAGCAGAGGCCTTAAAGTGGGAAAGCGTGGGAAGCTTCTAGCAAGACTGTGGTCACTCGTGGGTCACACACAGGGAGGGGCCGCACAGGACCGGCTCCTCCAGAAGTGCCTGCTGGGAAAGGCACGTGGGGGAGCAGGCAGGCTGAGGGTCTTGGAGGGGTGACCGCCCCCTCCTGGACAGCTCAGGACTCCAGCAGCCTGGGCCACAATGAGGGTCTCAGCAGGAAGGGCAGGGAGGAACAGGGGAGCGTGCATACCCAGACTTCCCAGTGGTCTTGCATGCATGGCCCGTTTACACCAACACAGCAAGCCTGAGCACGTGGTCAGCAGGTCAGGGCCCCACCTGACCCGCCTCCCTGACAGCCAAGCCCACGCCCCTCCTCCGAGCTCCGCTGCAAAGCAGACAGAGGTTGTGTGGCGTTCTCCAGCCTATAGACAGATAATCAGGAACCACAGCCTGAGAGGGACCAGAGTCCTGGCATGGGGGCCTGCCGCAGGCTGGCCCTGCCCTTGGGGGAGAGCAGACAGGTAGCGAGACGTTGCCTAGAATGTCCCCCCAGCCCTGGACACCACAGTCGGTCTCCCTGGTCCCTGCGGTACTGCCTGCAGGCCAGGCCAGCAGGTGCCCCACGGGGCAGGAGGCAGGTGGGGGGAATCTGGGGGTGCGGTGGAGTGGGGCCGACTGCACTTCCTGGACAGGTGACAGAATGCAATGGGGGCATGTGGCCTGAAGTGGCCGGCACTGCCCGCTGGCTCTGTTCTGCCAGCTTAGGTCCCCCAACCACACCCCCGTGTGACTTTTTCACGACTGTGTTCAGCAGCAGTGGAGAGAGGCTGGGCCACTTTGATGGATCCTCTGGGCTGATGAAAAAACTAATCAATGTTACACATAAATATAAAAATATAAAAAGTAATAGTCCATTTAAATGCCAAAGTCCTTGGTGGACCTGGAGTTGCGAGGGATAACTTGAAATTCCCACAATGCCTAAACTGTATAAAAATTGGGTGAGGACTCAGCCACCTGACGGCCCAGGTCTGCCGGGAGCTTCACGCGGTGCCGGGAAGCAAGACCAAGAGCCACTGGTGGAACCAGGCAGACGTGCTGGGAGGAAGCCCTCCAGGTAAGGGCTGGGCGGACCCCTCCTCGGGAGACAACCCGAGGGGCCCCTTGTGCTGGGGGTCCCAGTACCGGAGTGCCCACAGCTCTAACCTTTGGAAAGGCTACAGTGAGGTCGCTCAGTTCCCCCGCCGGTGGCCTGAGGTTCCCACCGCCCTGCGTGCTCCGGGCCCCGGGAGGGTGAGGGGCCCCGCTGCCCTAAGGGGAGGACAAAGGAGCCACTGGCTGGAGGTGAGGGCTGGTGACTGAGCGGCACCCGCAGACCCCTGCTTTGCGTGTTCCACACGCATCCCCTTGCTTCCGTGTGTTCCACTCACGTCCAGAACCTAATTTTAAGAAATAAAACCATAAAACTCAGAAGAAAACATATGAGTAACTCTTCATGACCTTGAATTTGGCTATGGATTCTTGGCGTCCCTGGTGGCTCAGACGGTAAAGCGTCTGCCTACAATGCAGGAGACCCGGGTTCGATCCCTGGATTGGGAAGATCCCCTGGAGAAGCAAATGGCAACCTCCTCCAGTACTCTTGCCTGGAAAATCCCATGGACTGAGGATCCTGGTAGGCTACACCCCATGGGGTCACAAAGAGCCGAACACGACTGAGTGGCTTCACTTCTACTTCTTAAATACAACACCAAAAGCACAGGCAACAGAAGAAAAATAGAATTTCACCAACAGGAGAGCCCTGTGCATCAAAGGGCACCACCAAGAGAGCAAAGGGCAACCCAGGGGCGGAGAAAAATCTGCAAACCGCCTACTGATGAGGGTGTACAATCCCAAGTATACATAAGAATTCCCAGAACTCAGAAACAAAACAGCTGGGAACGAGTCGGAGAACACGAACAGACAGTTCTCCAGAGGAGACACACCAGTGACCGGGAAGCGCATCACTTGGAAGTCCGGTCAAAGCCGCAAGGCAGCACTTCACACCCGCTGGGGTGACCCGCCCCGTGCTGGCAGGGCCACGGAGAAATCGGAAACTCCAGCATGGCTGGTGGGAACCCAAGACGGAGCAGCTGCTGTGGAAAACAGTTGGCGGTTCCTCAGATAGGTGAACACAGAGTGCCCGTATGACCCAGCAATCTCACCTCTGGGAGCAGAAGCAGGACGCCCGAGAGCAGCGGCCTGAACCCATATTTGTTCACCCACGTTCAGGACAGTGTGAGTTGCAGCGGCTGCGAGGGGACACGACCACGGCCAGAGGCGGCGTGGCTTCTCCGCACACTGGGGTACCCCTCAGTCACACTAAGATGCCTGCAGCCCCAAGCCCATCCCACTGGGAGGGACGTGCGGACACCGGCGACTTCACAGAGGGACCGGGGGGACATCACGCTCGTGGGGTGAGCCGGACACGTGAGGATCAATCCTGAATGGTCATACCCGGATGAAACGTGCACGAGGGGCAGTCTCACAGAGACAGGGTGGAGAACAGAGGCTGCCAGACGCTGGGGCCACGGGGAGTCACTGCCGAAAGGGGCAGAGCTTCTGCCTGGGGCGGCGTGGGAGTTCTGAAAACCGTGGAATGGCTACACAGCCACGTGGACGCTCAATGCACCCAACTGTACGCATGCATGTGCTTAGAATGGCAATTTTCAACTTATGCATGTCTCCCTTCATCAGAAACGGTGGAAAACCAAGAAAACGAGCAACCCTGTTTCTAGTCCTCTCTGTGCCCACAAGAAAAAGGAACACCGCCCCCCACTGGGAAGCAGGATCCAGAAAAACCAGCCCAGCTCTCCATCGGCTCTCCATCTGCGTGCCTGCTGGGCCGGCGCCTGCCCCCTGAGCCTGGCACCTCCCCACCCCACCTGGAGGCCCACACTCACCGGCTCCCGGAGGAGGGGAAGGCCGTCAGTGCCTTCCTCCCCCAGGCCCGGTGTGTGTTCCCCTAGCCCTAGCGATGGAGCACAAACGGGGTGGGGGGTGGGGGGCCCTCTCTCACAACAGCAGCAACAGCCCACCCCCAAAGCTTCCTTATCATAAGCCCGTTCTTAAGTGGTCTCCTTGCAACCCCAAGCCAGACCCTCCATCACCTGGGATCGCCACCTACAATCCTCCTGATAACCCCCAAGGGGCTGATGGAGATGCTGGCCAGGGCCCCGGGCCCCTCAAGCCCAGGCTGGGGCTGCAGACAGCCCACAGGCTCTTCAGTCCCGCGGTGATAGGGGTAGGTGGGTCCTCAGCAGGAGTCACACAGACCACCCCACCTCCCCGAGAAAGGCAGGCCTGAGGGTGGGGGTCAGGGGGTGGGGGGGGCAAGAGGGGGAGTCCTCAGGAAGGGGGAACTGGCGGCCGCCCGAACCAGGGATGTGCCTGGGCCGGGGGCCTGTGCTCTTGGGTGGCGTGGGGCACAGCGTGGGACACAGAGGCCCTGTGTCCTGTCCGCTGTGATTCTGGCTCCCGACCCGCAGACCACAGGGAGGACGGCTCTGCTGCTCCTAGGCTTGGGGGGTCGAGGCAGGAGCGCCCGGCTGGCTCCGCCCACTTCACTTCCTCCAGGTCAGCACAAGAGCACGTGGCCCCGCCTGCCCACCAGGCCCTCCTCCCCAGTCCCTGCCACCTAGGCCCTTCTCCCCAGTCCCTCAATTCCACAAGTCCCTGAAACCTTGGGCCCCCTGGTGCCTCTCCGGGGACTCGGGGATCCCCCAGGAGCAACCAGCTGATGCCGAAAAGGAAAAAGAGCAGTGAATTGGAAGCCTTTAGTCTATCCCTCCCTGGGATGACACATCAGGGTCCAGAGGGGCTTTCAGGCGCCACAGCGCATGGCGCCAACCTGCCCCACGTGCTGCAACACGACTCGGATTAAGACACCAAACGGAGCGAAGACACGGCCCAACTCCTACGTGAAGCAGTGGGCTTTATGTGGCTGTTTATGACTGACGCACAGCTAGGCGTGAATTTCTCTGTACGACTGTGTTTTGCTTATATACATGCGCTCCTTCCCCACCTCCAGATGGTATGACCAGATCAAGTTCTGCAATGCCTTCCAGGGACTCTATCCTGACTGGCTTCCAGAGGAACAGGCACTTACGTAAAGTAAACCTTCCTAAAACTCCCAAAGATACAAGCACCAATTCAACTGTTTTTCTAGTCCGTGTACTTGGGTAGATCTTTGCTAAATAAAACCCACTTAGCAAGTGTTCATCTCATGAAACAGGCTATCTTCAGAGCTGCCGGCATGACAGACGCCGCAACACACCGAACCCTCCTTGGCTGGCCAGTCAAGCAAGCTGGGGTCGCCCCAGCGGACCCTTGAGACTGTAAACTCGACTTTAGCCAAATCCAGTCACTATTCTCTCTCCTTCTGAATATTCATTTATGTATCTGGCTGCACCAGTCTTAGTTGCAGCGTTTGGGATCCAGCTCCCCGACCAGGGCAGAGTCTCAGCCACTGGACCAGAGTCCACTGGATTCCACAGAGGCAGTCACTGGACCCTCCAGTCACTATTCAGACAAACTTTCTCTCCATAATGACTGTGCTTCAGTCTGACTAAAAACCATTTCCAAAATCTTTTGGTAATTTGAAACCTTAAGAGTTCTGCCAAGTTAAGTTAAACAATACATATCCCGTTGTTTTGCCAAAAGTCTTCCTTTCATTTGAGGTTTGAGGTATTTGTCAAAAGAGAAAACACTTGTTACACACAGACAAACAATTTCACTTTTTAACAGAAGATTATCCAACTCAATATCCAGGGACTTCCCTCATGGCCCAGTGGTTAAGAATCTGCCCGAAAACGCAGGGGACACAGGCTCGATCCCTCGTGGGGGAAGACTCTCGCGTGTGCACTACTGAAGCCCGTGCGTCCTAGAGCCATGCTCTGCGACAGGAGAACCACCGCAATGAGCCACCCGCGCTCCCCAGCCAGAGAGCAGCGCCCGCTCACCGTCACCGGAGAGGCCACAGCAGCAAGACCCAGCTCAGCCAAAAGTAAATAAGTAAGACAATTTTTAAAAAATTCCCAAATACAGTCATTAGGGGAAAAGAAGTAAGAGAGAAGTGACAGTGCGCACACCGCCAAACTGAGCCGGCATCCACACCCAGACGTGAGCAGCGTGGGGAGCCCGCCACAGCAGTCTGCAGTCCCAGAGGGGGAGGGCCCCGGGTGGCGTGCCCACCGCACAGGCGAGACTCCAAACTGCAGCTTTGGGGTCTCCCGCTCATAATCCCAGGCGCAGACGACGGCATCATCGGTTTGTGCACAAAAAACACTGCAGCTGTGGTTTAAGTTTCACAATGCCATTGGACTCGCCTCGTGAGTCATAAGATTCCTTAGGCCTCAGGGGGCTGGCTGAGTCCACAGGGGCTTAAGAAATTCCAAGACCCAGTCCCTTTCTTATCTAAGTGCCACCTGACTTGCCGGCAGGACTGATGCGCTTGCGATCCAGGCAGGGTCAGAGGTCGGTCAGAGGCCTGCTCCTCTGCTCCTGAAGCCTGAACAAGACAACCTCCATTTAAATTTCCCTGTCACCAAATATCTGTATAATTTCTACATAAGATAAAGTGCTGAAACACTCATGATTAAGAAGGCATGCGTTTAAGTTTCTATACTTTGGCTTCTGATGTTTATATAACAAAGAAGCTAAAGACATTTGAAGGTAAAAGTGTTGGTCGCTCCATTGTGTCCGATTCAGTGCGACCCCGTGGACTGTAGCCCGCCAGGCTCCTCTGTCCATGGGACTCTCCAGACAAGAACACTGGAGTGGGCTGCCATTTCCTCCTCCAACCTTATGGATTACGCGAGCCTATCTTCACAAAATTTGCTCATCTGCTACAGAATAATGGGATAGGACAGATAATTTGCAGTTGCCTACTTCCCTCATTCTTTCTATAAAATAAAGGCTGCTAATGGTTACAACTTTAATCAACATGTGAGAATAAAACTACTACTAATCCAAGCAAAGGAAAACAACTTTGTCCACAAGGCAGGAAAGCGAAGATACGTTCTTACGCTAAAAGCACGCAGGGAATGTGGAGTACGTTTTTGTTGAGGGAGGAGAGTCATTTTTGTCCTCAAGCAAAATAATAAAGGGAGACAGGGCTCCCTGGTGGCTCAAGGGTGGAGAATCTGCCTGCCAACGCAGGAGACACGGGTGTGACCCCCGACCCAGGAAGATCCCATGTTTTGTGGAGCATCCAAGCCTGTGCGCCCTAGAGCCCGCAGTCTGCAGACCGGAGCATAGGCCCTGCTCGCCACACCTAGAGGAAGCCCCCGCAACAGTGAAGACCCAGCACGGCCAACAAATAAAAGGTAAGAAAAGAGAGGGACACAAATCCTCGCCAATCACAAGCTCGCCATCTGCCTTCCAAAAGGGTTAAGTCACGTGCCCCTGCAGCTGCTGACCTCCAGCTCGCCCCTGAAGGAGTTCAGGGAACCGAGGCCCTGGTGCTCAGGGAGAACCGGCAGGACAGGCCTTCAGAGAGTCAGTTATTCTCAGGGGCTGATTCTATGTGCCCAGTGTTTGCACCTTCTCGCTTCTAGGAAAGCACTAGCTTCCTTCCTGGCAACAGCTGCTCCTTGTACCAGCAACCTTCCGCAGACTTGACTGCAAGCGCTCCCCATTGTCAAAATCACATGAGCACTGACCTTTCCCCTTTCTCTTTCGAGCGCCTTCC
This sequence comes from Nanger dama, assembly GCA_917880005.1. Lineage (NCBI taxonomy): Eukaryota > Metazoa > Chordata > Mammalia > Artiodactyla > Bovidae > Nanger > Nanger dama. Next base: position 126,124 of record CAKJTW010000193.1, on the reverse strand, counting down.
CGAGCGACCTGAAATGCTGCCTCCCAGGTTATGGTCCCCATTTTGCCCCAAATAGAAGGTAACTGGCAACTCCTGTGTTGTGACAGAGGACGAGATAGTTGGAGGGCATCACCGACTCAGTGGACGTGAGTTTGAGCGAACTCCAGGATTTGGTGATGGACAGGGTGACGAGGCGCACTGCAGCCCATGGGGTCGCAAGGAGTCGGACACGACTTAGCGAACAACAAAGTGAGACCGAACTAGTCTCTGAACATGAATACTCTTCACTTCACCACGGATCAAAACTGAAGTACCCACAGTGAGAAATTCCGTCTCAGTGGAGAAAACAATACACCTTGTGGGTCATCAGAGTCCAGTCCTGCCCAGTCCCTGCCTTTGAGGTTTTATCGCCACCTGCGTGTCGGGCTGCGCAGCCCGCTTGCATGTTTCGTCATCGCCGGATCCTCTGTCCTTCCCGTTTACTCCACATTCGGTATAACGCTCCGAACGCCAGTTTTTCCCATGTCCCTCCCTCCCTCCCGGCCTGGGACTCAGTCCTGTCACTGCCCGTGTCCTCCTCGGTCTGACGGAGCCCTGCATGTCGAAGGGAGACACCGTGGTGGGAACTTTGAGGTGGGCCACCGCGCAAGCCACGAGGCGCCCACATCTCCCGAGCTCTGCTCCAGACGTAAGTGGCCTTGCCACGCGACCCTGATGTCTTCACAAACGTCCATTCACACAGCGACCGGAGAAATTCAGCAGATGGCCACCGCGGCCTCACGCCACCATCTAGAGACCTGAGAACTCGACGTCTAAAATCTTCTCAATTGACCTCCCGCGGGGCTCAAAACCCTGGGTTACTGTGGCCTCTGATCACCCACTGAGGAGACCTGGTCCCTGCCAGACCCAGCCATGAGGCCTCATGTAAAGACTGGAGCAAAGAGCTGACTCTGTGTCACAGTTCAAGGCCACTTCCCCTACGACGCCCCAGCCCCCCAAGGTGTCTACCCAACAAGCTCACAGCTTCCAAAAGAAGCGGCACGTCCAGCAACACCGCTCAGCTCTGCAGGAGGGCAGGAGGCCAGGTCCAGCGGGCAACCTCGGGTGGGGGTCCCAGGGACCTGTGCCTCCTCTCTGACTCCCTCGGGCCCCGACACCCCACCCACATTTTCCCTTTCAAAGGCCTGGCGGCCCCTGAGCCAGTCCAGTACCATACCATCACCAGTGTCTGCCATTGTCTATGACCCGACAAGCCCAAAGGAAGCTGCTGGTCAAACCTCAAAGGCAGCAGCAGGCCGAGGGGCCCAGTTTTTGAAAAGGGCGAGCTGCCTGAAACGTGGCCAGAAAGGGGGCATCCGGTCAGCACCAGGGGCGGCTAATGACCAAACCGGAACCAGGGGAACGGACCCCGACCCCCGGGCCGGCCTTGGAGCCCCGATCCAATCGGGAAATGCCAGAAAGACCATGGGCAACCAACCCCTGCTGTGGTCCGCACCTGTTGCCTTACATGGGAAAAACTTGGCCTGTCTGCCAGCCCTCACTATAAAACCTTCCCGCACCCCTCCCCACCTCGCAGACTCCCTCGCTTCCCTCGCTTGCCTGTCCTTGGGAGTTCTGCCCGAGAGCAACCGCCCAATAAAGGCCTTTTTACTAACGGGTCCTAGAGGTGGCTTTTTCTTCCCACGGCGTTTTCTTACAGTTTTCTCCCTGGGAAGGCTGCCAGTTTCACAAAATGGAAGGCCCAGGAGGCCCCAGGCCTGCCGGTGGGACGGGGACACGGCTGAGCCCTCGCCTGGGCCTCGGAGTGCTCCCTCCCCGGGGACCCGAGGTGCTCAGACCCTACTCTGCAGCGGGTCCCAGGTCCACGCTCTCCCAGAAACCGCCGACCTGGGAGTCCGGGTCCCAGAGCCTCGGGGTGGCCTGCCCCGACCCCTCCAGCCAGTGCCCAAGGGGACCTTCTCCTGAAACACGGCTCCCTTCCCTCCACCAGCCCGGTGTCCCTGCTGCCACATCAGAGGCCCCCAGCCCAGGTCAGCGTCCCCAGCTCAGGCCGGAGCCCCCATCCAGGTTGGTGGGACGCGGACACGGCTGAGCCCTCGCCTGGGCCTCGGAGTGCTCCCTACCCAGGTCGGAGGCCCCAGCCCAGGTCAGAGCCCCTACCCAGGTCAGCGTCCCCAGCTCAGGTCGGAGCCCCCGCCCAGGTCAGAAGCTCCCAGCCCAGGTCTGGGGCACCCCACTCCCACTTCAGGTCTGGGGAAGCCACCTCATGTCCCCGAGACCCACTCCAGTTCCAGGAGCCTCCCCCACCATGGGTCTGGGAATCTCCAGCCCAGGTTAAACAGCCCCTCCTCTGGAGACCCCACCCCAGGTCCGGAGACCCTCACTGCAAGCTGCAGCCCCAATCCAGGTCCAGACCCTCTCTAACCAGGTCAAAGCCCCCACCTCAGGTCAGATCCCCCAACCAGGTCAGATGGAGCCCCCCCAGCTCAGGTCGGAGCCCCCATCCAGGTCAGAACCCCCATCCAGGTCGGAACCCCCACGCCAGGTCCAAGCCCCAGCTCAGGTCGGAGCCCCCACTCCAGGTTGGAGCCCCGGCCCAGCTTGGAGCCCGCGTCCCGGGGGATACTTCCCCGGGGTCCTAGACGCCCCCGATCCGTGGCTCCGGCCCCGCGCGCGGCCCGACTGCGGGCCCGGCCGCGCGCACCCACCTCGGGTCCGCGGTCGCCTGCGCAGGCAGCGCGACGGGCAGCCCGGCCCGAGGCCCCCGGGGCGGCGATGGCGGCGCTGCGCGGAGCGGCCGCGCGTTTCCGGGGCCGCGCGCCGGGCGGGGCGCGGGGCGCCGCAGGTCAGCGGGCGCGGGCGGGGGGCGCGCGGGGGGAGCGCCGCGGCCGGGCGTGGAGCGGCGATGCCCCCGGCGGCGTTAAGCGGGGGCCGCCCGCGGCGGGGGTGGCTCCCCGCGCCTCCCCAGGGCCCTGCCCCATCCCTGCACGTGCGGGACTCGGGCGGGGCCCTTCCCTCTGCGGGTGGGCGCTCCGCGCTGTGCCGGGGGCGCCCTGGGGGCGGGAGCTGACACTGCGGACTCCCTGGACGGCCAAGGGCGTCCTGGGCCCCCCGGACAGTGTCCCCCACGGCCACCAGCAGGGGGCGAGGGGGGCGCCTCCAGGGTCCTGAGCAGGGGCGGGGCGGGGCGGGGCGGGGACCCCCAGAGGGGGCCTCGGGGCACCTCGCGCCCCGACCTCTCCCAGCACATCCCTGCCCTGGGCGGGCCCCTTAATGGGGACGGCGCCCTGGGCGGAGCACCGCCCCCTGCCGGCTGTGTGTGGCTGGCGCCTTGGGGCGTGGGGCTGGGGAGCCCGCGGGGTCTGGCCAGACGGTCACGGCTTGTTAGGCGGGGCGGGGGCGCTGCTCCTGGGGGCTCTGCTGGCCCTGTTCAGGGATGGGCAGGAAGCCTGGCAGGGGAGGGCTCAGGACACAGGGCGGCAGAGCTTGCAGGCCAAGCAGAGGGGCCAGGCTGTGAGGCGCCCGGGGCACTCCGGTGCGTGCCCAGCGGGCGTTCCGGTGCAGGGCCCTCTGGGGGCCCACTGGGGCCCTTCCTTGCAGACAGGCTGCCCAGAGCCCACAGGTCTTAAAGGCGGTTTCCTGCAGTAGGACCTACAAAGGCCCATTGGCCTGCCTCCTCCCCACTTATCAGACGGAGGGGGCTGCTGGGTGTGCCCCGTGGGGAGAGCAGACCATCAAAGATAAGCCCACAGTCCTCGCGCCATCTGTTCACGTGGGCAGGGAGAGTGGGGCTGGCAGAGGGGCTCTGCCGACCGGGGAGGCCACACGGACACTGCAGGGCCGGCCATGGACGGTAGGCACCTCTTCCCGGTCCCCGCCTCCCTGAGCAGGGGAGAGGAGAGAGCTCCCGGGCTTGTCCTGATCTTATTTCTGTCCACGGGCGGTGGGCCGAGGCCTGGTGCTGGGAGTCCCTGGCTCGGAGCTGGCCGCCCCTGAGGACACACGACCCCTCTGCCCTCCCTTGCAGACCTCAGCTCTGCTGTCTCTGAGCTGCTTTCCGTGGCAGCATCTGCAGAGACAGAGCCTTCTCGGGGAGAAGACAGGGCGGATGGTCCTCTGGTCCAGGGGTGGGGGGCTGCAAGTGGCCTCCGGGGGCCCAGAAGCATTTCAGAGCCGCTGTCCCGCCAGGCTCTGCGGGCACTTGGAGCGGCCGAGCCGCGTGGCCCGACAGGTGGACTCTAGAGAAGCTTTCCCGCCGGCTCCTGCCAGGACGTCGGGTGACGCTGAGCTCAGCTCACTTGCCTTCTTGATGTGGGTGGCGGGCGTCAGTGCGTGCTGGGGGACGCGTGCTCACCCCAAACCATCACAGGGCCCCTGGAGCGTGGGCAGCCTCACTGGTGGCGCCTCCTGGCTGGTCCTGGTCCTTCCTTCTGACGTCCCCCACCTCTGCAGGCCGGCAGTGTTACGACCTCCTGGTGATTGGCGGCGGATCCGGCGGCCTGGCCTGTGCCAAGGAAGGTGCGTGTCCTGCGTCCCGCATGCGGCCGGTGTGGCGGGGCCTCCCGGGAGGGCAGTGGAGCTCTGGGGGGCTGGGGTGCACCCCGCACGTGTGCTCTCTTCCGCGGGCCTGGTCCCCCTCCCCAGGCAGCTGGTGGCTGCTTTCTCTCGCTGAAGATCACGCTGCATTTTATGAAATTCTGTCTCAATGGACTCGCACTGCGAGTATCCTCACTTTCTGGGCCTCTCCCATGGGCCCTGTTATGTGGAGATCATCCGTGTTGCTGCGTGTGTCCGGAGTCTCGCCTTCTCACGCGGCTGTGTGGACTTGGCGTCCATCTCGCCTGTGGTTGCTCCGTTCGCCCGTGGACTGGGTTGTTTGCCGTTTGGGGCTGTTGGAAGCATCTGTGTGCGTGTGTCTGTGGATGCGTGCTGTGCGTCTGCTGGAGAGCCGCCTGAGAGGGGGAGCAGCTGGGCCGTGTGCTGTGCCTCCCGTTCAGGCACCGTCCATCTTTCAGCGGCATTTCGCCAGTTCAATGAACAGGTCTTCCATGTCTACGTCCGTTTCATCCCGAGAGTTCCGTGTTTTCCGGACTGCTTTGTTGAGATGTGAGTCACACTCCGTGTAGAGCCCTCGTTTAAACCGCCTGGTGCGGTGGATTTTGCACCCGCAGAGTTGTGCAGCCGCGACACCAAGTTTATTTCCTGTTGCTTTTTGTTTGTGCTGGTCTCTGTTGCCTGGACTCTCCTGGCTGCGGGAGGCGGGGCTGCTCTTTGCTGGGGGCTTCTCACTGCGGTTGCTTCTTTGCTTGTGCGGCGTGGGCTCTAGGGCGCGTGTGGTTTCTTCCTCACTGGGAGACGGTCACCAGAAGGGGGACTGTGACTCGGAGACATAAGTACCCCCAACCCGGGAGGCGACCACTTCACCCCACACCCGCATGTCACCCCACGAGGCGCCGAGCACTCTGCCCTGTCTGCGCCCTGGCATCCATTCTGATGCCCACGCCCGCATGTCGCCCCACGAGGCACCGGGCACTCTGCCCTGTCTGCGCCCTGGCACCCATTCTGATGAGAAACCTGCCATGTGTACCTGTGTTCCTCTGCGGTGTGTCTCTCTCCTCTGCTTGCTTTGAGGGTTTTCTGTTGCTGTTACTTTCGAGCAGTTTAGCGACAGCATGCCAGCTCACGTGCGTGCTGAATTCTCTTCCTGCCAGAGTTCATCGAGTGCTGTGGGGCTGTGGATCAGGGTTCCCTGTCCTCTGGGCCCTAATGCCTAAGGTGGAGCTGATGTCATGGCAATAGAAATAAAATGCACAGAAGTGTGATGGGCTCGGATCACCCCGACACCGTCCATGGCAAAGTTGTCTCCCACAGAACCGGCCCCTGCTGCCAGAAAGGGTGGGGAAACCGCTGGGTGATGGTTTTCTCCGGCCCGTGGCGCTGTTCAGCCATCAGTCGCTCCTCCGCGCGGGCGATGCTGGTCCCGCCTGCGTCAGCTGCCCCGGCTCCTCTCCGAACTCGCCCGGCTGTCTGCACTGTGGATGGCCTCCCCTCCTGCCTGCAGGCTCCCTAATGAAAGAGTCTGCAATGTCTGCTCCACCATGAACCCCACTCGGTGCCGGTTTTTAAAGTCTGTTTCTTGGAGCACAGTTGCTTTACAGCGCCGTGTCCGTCTCCGCTGCCCAGCAAGTTGCGTCGCCGCACGTGTGCACAGATCCCCCTGGCGTGGCTTTCCTGCCGCTTGACGCGGTTTCCTCTCTACAGTTTGGCGTGGGCGCTGTTTTCTGTCTTTCACACGGCTTCTCGGCTCTTCGCACACGTGGAGTGCAGCTGTGGCCCCTGCTTTGCTTTCTTTTCCTCTGATCCTGACGCCACCACCAGCTCTCGGCAGCTTCGTGGATTGGTTGCATTTTTCTGCTCCTTTGTGTGCCTGGTGATTTTTGTTAGAGCGCCAGACGCTTTGGACTCTACCCGGCTGGCTTCTCTTGGTAAAGAATCTGCCTGCAACGCAGGAGACCTGGGTTTGATCCCTGGGTGGGGAAGATCCCCTGGAGGAGGGGCGTGGCAACCTGCTCCAGTCTTCTTGCCTGGAGAATCCCACGGACAGAGGAGCCTGGTGAACTGCAGTCCATGGGGTCACAAAGGGTTGGACACGACGGAGCGACTTACACTCTTTCGCTTTGTTTGCTGGGCTCTGGGTCTTTTTGTACTCCTAGCAACATGTCAGAGCGGGTCCTGAGATGTAGGTAGGTAGGGACAGCCTGGTCTTTTTGAATCTTCTGCATGAGGTCTGTTAGGCAGGCCTGGTGCGGGGCCCAGTCCAGGCCTGACTACTTGGAGACACAACCTTCCCGAGCCCACCCACCGCCCCAGGAGGCTGGGCGACACTTGCACGCACCTCCTCTCAGGAACGCCTGGGCCCTCCTGGGCTGGGTCCTTGGGAACCCTGTTCCTGGGGTTCACATCCGCCAGCTCCTGCCTCCCAGAGGTCGCTGGCCTTCGTTTTCTCTGTTCCGCTTCTTGAAACCAGTGTTTTGCACATTGTGTCAGGATATTCACTTGTTTTAGCGGGAGGGTAACTCTGTCCCTGTTGCCCCGTCCTAGTCAGACCCAGAAGCTTGGTGTGGTTGTGTCTGAGGAGTCCCCTCGGCCACAGCCTTTAAATCCAGTGCTGGGTCCTATCGGTCACCGTTGAATGAAGTGGTCTTGTTGATGAAGGCTTGCACACTTGCTTCTGATCGTGGTGGCCACGAGTCGAGCGTGCTCTGTAGTGTCAGACGCTCGTGCCCTCGGGATGCAGGTCCGGGGCCTGGGGCAGGCCGGTGCTGTGGCCCAGAAGGGCCCGTGGGAAGCTTATGGTTGTCCCTGGGCTCAGAATGCAGAGCTCGCGGCTTGGGGACCTGCAGACAGCGGAGGCGAGGGCTTGGGGGGCAGGGCGTGGGTGGAGGGGGCTCCAGGCGGGGCTGCAGTGTGGGGTCCGGTCCTGCTCCGCGTTCGGGGCCTTGCTGACCTGCCGTCTGACTGCTGAGCTTTGCTTTCCTGAGAAGAGGCGGCAGTGCCAAGCTGGGGACTCTGAGCAGATGGACTGGGGCCCTCCGTGGGGGCCCAGGAGAGAGGGGCCGGGGCCTGACCTGCCCTGGAGCAGGGTCGCAGGGTGGGCTGCACAGTGCTGCTCTGGCGGGCGGTCAGGGAGAGAGTCCGGGTGCCTGTCCGTGAGCAGTGAGGCCCAGGCCAGAAGCCTCCTGAGCCCCCTGCGTCCGCCGGGTGGACTGGTCCCCAGCGTGCTCACCTGCCTGCTCCTCATCCTCAGCCGCCCAGCTGGGAAAGAAGGTGGCCGTGCTGGACTACGTGAGGCCTTCCCCCGAGGTAAGCCAGTCCTGCGGGTGGGGCGGGCATCAGTCCTGCGGGGCCGCGCCCAGCCTGCTGGCCGGGAGAGTTAGGGTCAGCAGGGTGACGGCTCACCCAAGCTCCCCCCCCCCCCAGGCACCAGGTGGGGCCTCGGCGGCACCTGCGTGAACGTCGGCTGCATCCCCAAGAAGCTGATGCATCAGGCAGCGCTGCTGGGGGCCATGATCCGCGACGCCCCCCACTACGGCTGGCGCGTGGCCCAGGCCCCGCATGACTGGTGAGGGGCAATGGGGGCCCAGGTCCCCCGCAGCGGGCAGTCCCTTTACCCCCATGTGCGGGCCAGGCTTCTGGGTGTCTCCCCCAGGCGGGTGGCAGAGGCTGCTCACCCCTGGGTAGGGCCCAGGCCCTCCTGTGCTCATGACGCCCGGGACCCACCTCAGGGCGCCAGGCCTGGCAGGCGGCGGGTGATCTGCTCAGGGCCCCCCAGTCGGGAGCCCCTGGCCTGGCCCAGGGACGGCCTCCACCCCCGCCACCCTGAGAAGCACGTGGCCCCCGGGTGTGCCTGGGAAAGGCCCTTAGCAGCCCCCGTGCTGGTGGGACCCGCCCCTGGAGCGTTTGGCCGTCCAGCCCCACACTGTGTGCATCACCAGGGCAACAATGGCGGAGGCCATTCAGAACCACGTGAGGTCCCTGAACTGGGGTCACCGCGTCCAGCTGCAGGACAGGTACGGCTGCCGCGCCCGGGCCCTAGGCGGGTGTGGGGCGCTGAGGACTCCCAGGCTGGGGAGGTGGGGAGAACTGCGGAGAAAGCCCAGTCACCAGGATGCCTCTGCTCCAGCGGCAGACTCCACGCCTCCCAACGCGGGCCCGGGTTCGATCCCTGGCCAGGGAGCTAGAGCCTGCACGCTGCAGCTGAGACTCGGCACAGCCAAATAAATAAGTATTTAGGAAGTAAAGACACAGCACCATTGGGAAGTATTTTTTTTTTTAAAAAAGAAAGCCAGTTTCTGGGCACCAGGCTCCCCTCACCCCTCCTGGGGCCTGGCCTCATGGTCCCCTGCCTGCTGGCCCCCTTCCTTGGCAGCGGGACGTTGGTGGGTTTGGGGGACGGTACTGGTACTGTCCAGTACTGGGAGCCTCCTCTTCCTGGTGGAGCACATCCAGGTGACAGGACTGAGCTCAACAGAGGCCCGGCCGCCTCTGTCCCCACACACCGGAACTGCGCTGGGCCTTGGGACGTCCGGGCGTGGTGGCTGTGTTCCATGTGTGCGGGAGACCTGGGGAGACGGCAGCCGTGCTCCCCTACCCCTGAGCCGTGGGTGGCCTGAGGTCACATTTGAGCATCCTGTTTTTATTTTGCAGGAAGGTCAAGTATTTTAACGTCAAGGCCAGCTTTGTCGACATGCACACAGTTTGCGGTGTCTCCAAAGGTGGGGAGGAGGTGAGCACCTGCTCCCTGGGCTCCCAGGGGCCGGTCTGTGGCCGGGGTGGGCAGACCCCAGGTTCGCGCAGCCTCTGCACTGTCTCCAGCGGTCAGGGCCACTGGGATAGACAGGACACCCCTCCAGGGCCCAGGATGGTCCAGTCCTCCGTGACGGAGGAAGCGACCACACCAGGCGGCCCGTGGCTCAGGCAGCCCAGCCCGGCATGGCCTTGTGGGATTCTGGAGACCTTCTCCCTGGGGACGCGGTGTAAACTGGGGAGCTCTCCTGCCGGTGCTCAGCCCTGTCTCGGGGCTGCCGCGGGGCCGGCGCCACAGGGCAGCGGCTGGGACTGGGCACAGTGGAGCCCTCGCGAGGTGCCTGAGGGTGCCCGTGGGGTGCCTAAGTGACCGCGGCTTCCTCGGTTTCTTCCCAGACTCTGCTTTCGGCCGAGCACATTGTCATTGCCACCGGAGGTCGGCCGCGCTACCCCACGCACGTGAGTGTCCCCGAGCCCCCGCCCCAACCCCTGCAGTCCACCCAACGAGAGCTGCCTCTAGGGCGGGGGGGACCCGGCGGCTGTGACTGGTGGCTCTGGACAGGCCTCCCGAAGGAGGATAGGGTGCTTATCCCAGTGACCACAGAGGCAGGGCTCGCACAGTGAGCATCAGTGACCCCCGCCCACAGCCGGGCCCGCTAAGGCTGCCTTCAGAGTCCCTGACAGCCGTGGTCTGCTCCTGGGACCTGGCGATGAGCCCGGCTGTCCACATGGGGGACTGGCCCACTCCCACCCCATGCCCCCTGAAGGGCATAGGCATGGGAGCCTCAGGTCCTGGGGAGGCCACTCGGTGGCCGCCCACCCTGCTGCCGGCCAAGTCTGCCTGTGTTACCCAGACCTGTCGGTCTCCCTTGAGCAAACTTACAAAACTTTATTTTTTTGCCAATTGGAACCATAAACTATTTGGAATCCGTTTCCTCTCTGTAGTGCTTCTGACTCCCGAGGGCCACGGGGGAGGGCACACGCCCCATGCCCCCACCACCTGGGGCAGGCGGTGACCTGCATAGCCCCGGGAGGGGGGGGAGGTCCCCCGCCGCACTGTCCCTCGGGGACCGCCCAGCCTTCAGCCCAGCGCCCTGGGGACCAGCCCGCCTGGCCTCGCCCCTCCCGCCCCCAGCCCTGGGTCTGATCCGGGGGTCTTGGAGAGCTGGAGGAAGAGGCTATGGCCTCCCCAGCCCCCAGCCCAGAGCCGCTCCTGGGGAGGTGCAGCCGCACACAGATGGTATCTGCGAGCCGGCTTCCTCTGTGGGCACCCTAGGGGCCAGAGACGCCGCCTCACATTGACCCTTTTCCCGGACAGATCAAAGGTGCCTTGGAATACGGGATTACGAGCGATGACCTCTTCTGGCTGAAGGAATCCCCTGGAAAACGTAAGGCCTGAGGGGTGTCCGGGGCCCACGCCCCCTGTGCACAGGGCGGCTGGGTAGCCTGTGTTCCTTCCCACCAAGGGAAGGTGGAAAGCCGGCCGCGCCGAGCGTTCGGGGCTGTGCCTGCCCAGGGCCATGTCATTGTCCGCAAGCCTGGCGTTCATCAGGGTTCCCGGGGAGCCCGGCCCCTCTCCAGCCCTGATCAGATGTCCCGCTTTCATCTGCCCCCTAGTGTCCTGGGCACCCCTGAGATAGGCAGGGCCCAGGGGTCCTTCTCTGCGCACTGCTGCCAGGCGTCTCGGGGACCTGTGTTCGCAAGGACCAGATAGGCCACCAGAGGGCGGCAGAGGCTCGGCTGTCACAGTGCAGGGCTAGGGAGGCCTGCTGCCTGCGGCCTGCGGGGGCAGGGTCTGCGTGTGGGTGTGTGCCTGTGTGCAAGCACACGTGTGAGCACGTGTGTGTGCCTGTGTGTGTGTGTGTGCAAGCATGTGTGTGAGCACGTGTGTGTGCCTGTGTGCGCATGTGTGTCCACACGTGTGTGTGTGTGTGTGTGAGCACGTGAGCGTGTGTGCGTGCCGGGCTGTGTGCTCTGCATGTCCTCGCTGTCCTGGCCTCACGAGGCATCCTTTCAGGCCCAGGTGCAGCCCCTCTCAAGGGGCTCCTAGACCCCCCCAGCCCCCTTTCTCTTCCCTGGTCAGACTGGCTACAGAGAGGCCCGGCCTGCGGGTCTGACCGTCTCTGGCTTCTCCCGCGCCGTGTGCACAGCCAGAGCTGTGTCCACTCGAGAACCGCGGTCCCGGGTGGGCGCTGTCTCGTGGGCCGAAGGGACCGGGCCTCCCCCGCCAGGTGGGGCCCCTCGGCTGCTCCCATCTGCAGCCAGAGTCGCGCTGCCGAACCTCCATGGGCCCCGGCTCTGCCGGGCTCTTCCACCTGGAAGCAGGGTGTAATTTTACGTCGCATTCACCGCACCATCTGTCCCCTCTGCAGTGTCTGGGCTTTCTTGTCTCTGGCTGGTAGGCTAGATGGGGTCTGGCTTCTTCTGCATTTGTGTCTGTGAGCATGTGTGTCTGTGAGCATGTGTGTGTAAGCATGTGTGGCTGTGAGTGTGTGTGTGTCTATGAGCATCTGTGGCTGTGGAATGTGTATGTCTGTATGTGTGTGGCTGTGAGCTTATGTATCTGAGTATGTGTGTGGCTGTGAATGTGTGTGTCCATGAGCATGTGTGGCTATGAGTGTGTGTGGCTGTGAAGATGTGTCTGTGAGCATGTGTGGCTGTGAGCATGTGTAACTGTGAATGTGTGTGTCTGTATGTGTGTCTGTGAGTGTGTGTGTGGCTGTGAATGTGTGTGTGAGCATGTGTGGCTGTGAGCGTGTCTGTGTGTGTGTCTGAGCATGTGTGTGAGTGTGTGGCTATGAGCGTGTGTGACTGTGTGTGTGAGCTAGTGGCTGTGAGCATGTGTGGCTGTGAGCGTGTGTGTGTGTGTAGCTGTGAGCGTGTGTGTGTGTGTGTGAGCGTGTGTGGCTGTGAGTGTGTGTCTGTCTGTCTGTATGAGCATGTGTGTGAGCGTGTGGCTGTGAGCGTGTCTGTCTGTGAGAGTGTGTGTTGTGTGTCTGTGTGAGCATGTGTGTGAGCGTGTGGCTGTGGAGCATGTGTGGCTGTGAGCGTGTGGCTGTGTCTGTGAGAGTATGTGTCTGTGAGTGTGTGTGTGAGCGTGTGTGGCTGTGTGTGTGGCTTGAGTGTGTGTGTCTGAGGGGCTATGAGCGTGTGGTTGTATGTGGCTGTGACCATGTGTATCTGTGAGCGGATGTGAGTGTGTGTGTGAGCATGTGTGGCTGTGAGCGTGCGTGGGTGCGAGCTCGTGTGGCTGTGAGTGTGTGTGTCTGTGAAGGGCTATGAGCGTGTATGTCTGTGAGTGGTTGTGACCGTGTGTGGCTGTGAGCACACATGGCTGCAGCACGCGTGGCTGTGAACATGTGGCTGCGAGCGCGTGTGGCTGTGAGTGTGTGGCTGTGAGCATGCGTGGCTGCGAGCGCGCGTGGCTGTGAGTGTGTGGCTGCGAGTGTGCATGGCTGCGAGCGCGCGTGGCTGTGAGTGTGTGGCTGCGAGTGTGCATGGCTGCGAGCGCGTGTGGCTGTGAGTGTGTGGCTGCGAGCGTACGTGGCTATGAGTGTGTGGCTGCGAGCGCACAGGGCTATGAGTGTGTGGCTGCGAGCGTGCATGGCTGTGGGAGTGTGTGGTCATGCGGCGTGCATGGCTGTGAGCGCGTGTGGCTGTGAGTGTGTGGCTGCAAGTGCACGTGGCTGTATGTGGCTGCAAGCGTCCGTGGCTGCGAGTGCGCGTGGCTGTGATTGTGTGGCTGTGTGTGGCTGCGAGCGCACATGTGGCTGTGAGTGCGTGTGGCTGCGAGCATGTGGCTGTGAGCGCACGTGGCTGTGAGCTTGTGGCTGTGAGTGTTTGTGTGGCTGTGAGCGTGTGGCTATGAGTGCTTGTGTGGCTGTGAGTGTGTGGCTGTGAGCGTGTGTGGCTGTGAGCGTATGGCTGTGAGCGCACGTGGCTGTGAGCGTGTGGCTGTGAGTGTTTGTGTGGCTGTGAGCGTGTGGCTGTGAGCGTGCGTGGCTGTGAGCGTATGGCTGTGAGCGTATGGCTGTGAGCGTGCGTGGCTGTGAGCGTGTGGCTGTGAGCGTGCGTGGCTGTGAGCGTGTGGCTGTGAGAGAGGGGCTGCCCTGCCCTGGGGCTGCCCTCTGCTTTCCCCTCTTTCTCATCTGCCCACAGGCCTGCTGTCAGAGCTGAAATCTCATGTTGTTTACAATTGCATATTTTTTCAGCTTGTCTTGTCTTTTAACTCCAGTAACGTACCAGTGTTTTGGGTTTTTAAGTGTGGCTTAGGTTCTTTTAAGCTTAATTGCTGTTAGATTTATTGCATGTTCAGGAGAGCCTACCCCCCGCCGCCCAGCAAGATGGTTTTTGACAAAGCCCTGGATTTCCTGTGGGTCCCAGGGCCTTGGTGGGCGTCTGCAGCTTATCTGTGGGAAGATGGGGCCCCAGGCACCCACCACGAGCGCCTGCGGTCGGCCTGGAAACTCCTCTGAATGGGGCCCCGTCCTGCTCTGGCCCTGTTCGGGGTCCCATCCACCAGGCTTTGGACCCGCGTTGTTCTCTTGGGCGTTGGTTCTGGGGGTGACGCAGGCCCGCAGGGGGCCGTGGAGGCTGTGGTGCCGGTGGCCTTCACGGCGCGGCCGCCTGGATGCTGGCTCGCGGCGCGGGGCCTGCGTCCTGGCCAGCGCCAGCGCCTCTGAATCTTGGTCTTTTGTTGACTCCGTTCCCGTGTGTCCGTTTTCTTTTGTTTGTTATTCCTGGGCGTTGCCTTCTGAACGCCAAGTCCAGCCACCAAGAGGGACCACTGTCTGGTGGCCCTCACTGCCTGCGGCTCGCCTGGGCTGGGGCACGGAACGGTCCGGGGCGCAGGGCCCCGCGTGGCCGCCCTGCTGACCACGTGCTGGGCCCAGCGCTTGCGCGGCCGGGGAAGACAGCCCCAGATATCGGGGTCAGCAAAGTGTTTATTTTTTCAGAAAAAAAAAAACCATTTAGAAGACTTTTTTTTTTTTAGCTCTTTCGTTCAGAAGGAATCTAGGTATGTTATTGTTTAAGGAAAAAAGTGTTTGCAGTGTATCAGTCACCCATTCCGTTCTGAGCATGATTTATGTGAGGAAATGGTTTTAAAAAATTAAGCTGGAGATACATCCCCGAACGATGCTTCTGTGAAACGCAGCTTTGTGCGAGCTGCGAATGCAAGTTGTAACAGTGTGATATGGGAGGCAGTGTTTACTTGCTACATTCCTGTGCGCAGTCAAAATAAGCCGGAGGGCCGACAGTAGCATTTCTGTATTTTATCAGCTCTGGCCGGGCTGGGGGCCTCCACTCACACTCCGAGGCGCTGTTTCTACCAGATTTATTTGCCTTATAAATATTCCTGGTGTTTATTTTAACTCGCCTTTAAAACAGAGCTGAAATGAATATGGGCCCAAGGGCTGCCCCAACCCTGGAGGCCTCGCAAAGCCGGGCGGGCCGTGCCCTGGGGCCCATCCTGGAGGCCATCCGGCCAGCAGGGTGCCCAGCATGCCTGGCCTCACCTCAGCCTGTAGCTGTGGGGCCTCTGCTGGCCAGCTCCCCGCAGCCCATGGGCTCTGGGGCCGTCCGCCCTCCGCCCCATGTGCACCGCCCTCAGGGTCACCTTCATGAGACAGGGTGGCCAGCAGCCTCCACGGGTGGCCCACCGGCTTTGCCCTAGGGGTCTGGGCGCCCTCTGGACAGCCCACGTGCAGCTGCTCCCGGGACCCCTGCCTGAGGGGCCCGGCGTTGCCTGCGCAGGTTGGGGGCCATGGGTCCTTGCGCTGTGTGGGTACCCCCGCCGTCCTGGGAGTGGACTGGGGCCTTCAGACCCGAGAGGCAGGTGGAGAGCTCCTTAAACCGGGCTCCACGCCTGGGGAAGCTTTGTTGCTGCTTCCTCCGCCTCCAGTTGTGAGGCGGCAGCCAGCCCGTGATCAGGTAATCCTGCGGCAACTACACCTCGGCGTGCCGTGTTGGCAGCACCCAGGGCCACGCGGTGGGGGCTTCCTGAACACACACGCAGCCGCAGGGCCCCAGGCCACAGGCTTTGGAGGCCTGCCACGGGCGCCTGCTGGGCACCAGCCGTGGCCCCATCCGGGCCAGGGTCTCCTCGGGGGCTGGCAAAGCCCACCCACAGCTCAGACCCACCGACAGAGGTGCAGTGCTCCGCCAGCCCCCAGCGCCAGTGTCCAGCCCTGGTTTGGGTGTTTTCTCATCGAGTCTGCCTGAAGGGAGTTCTCTGGTTAAGACCTTGGATTCTGCCTTTTTAGATAATTGTTCTTTGACAATGAATTGCTTATTTGATGAACTGGGGGCCAGGGGTGGAGTGAAAACCAACCCCGTTGAGGAGACCAAGGCGACTGTGGGCACCAGCACACGCCCGCCCCTGGGAGGTTTCACCCGCCCGCGCTTGGTCAAGGACGCGCCCTTCTGATGCTCACACTGTTGGCGGCTTGGAGCCAGCAGCCTGGGGGCGGGGCCCGTGACCTTGAGGTGGGAGTCGGACACCCAGGGCTTGGGGGACCCTCACCCACCCCCACTCCCCACCCGCCTGTGAAGGGTTTGGGAGCATGCTCAGGGGCTGCAGAAACAAAATGCCTTTGCCAAAATCAGGAGACCACGTTGTTGCTCTGCCTGGAGCTGGGCTGTGGGCTTCAGGCTACAGACCCCCCACCAGAGTCTGCTCTGTGGAGACAGGAAGACTCGGACGGCAGGACCGCGCAGTGCCTGGCCAGCGGGCTCCCCGGGCCTACATGCCTCAGCCACGCGGGCCGTGGGCACCCTGGCGGGGCACAGGGCATCACCACAGGTCTGCAGGCACGCCCTTCACTGGTTCTCGTGTCGGGGCAGGATGTTTAAGGCAGCCCAAGCTGCGCAGTTTCTGTCTTGAAGGAAGGCTTGTCCTTTCCCCGTTCACGTCCAGACGGAGGGAGAGCAGGCCATCTTGTGTTGTGTGTACCCACGTGTGGACGTGTGTGCATGCCTGCGTGTGCCCCATGTGCGTGTGCCCCGTGTGTGTGTGTGCGTATGCCTGCGTGTGCCCCGTGTGCACATGCCCCAGGTGCGTGGCTTGTGTGCCCCGGGTTCGTGCGCCTACGTGTTTCCCGTGTGCCTGTTCCCCGTGTGTGTATGCCTGCATGCATGTGCGTACATGTGTGCCCCATGTGCACGTGCCTGCCTGTGCCCCGTGTGTGCGTGCCTGTGTGTGCCCCATTTGCACGTGCCCCATGTGCGTGCATGTGTGCCCCGGCTGTGTGTGCCCCAGGTGCATGTGCCTGTGCCCCGTGTGTGCGTGCCTGCGTGTGCCCCATGTGCGTGTGCCCCGTGTGTGTGTGCGTATGCTCAGGTGTGTGCCCCGTGTGCACATGCCCCGTTTGTGTGCATGTGTGCCCCGGGTGTGTGTGCCCCATGTGTGTGTACCTGTGTGTGCCCCATGTGCGTGTGCCTGCCTGTGCCCCATGTGTGTGTACCTGCGTGTGCCCCATGTGCGTGGTGCCCCGTGTGTGCCTGTGCCCCATGTGTGCCCCGGGTGCATATGCCTGCGTGCGTGCCCCACATGCCGAGCTCTCCCCACTCACCCGCACAGATGCCCCCAGCCCCGACCCGTCCCGAGGAAGCTGGGTGCCAACAGCTCCCGCAGGGCGCCAGTGGCCGTCCTCCCGGGACGAGCGTCTGTTTGAAATGGAATTATATCATTAGTACCTGCCGGGATCAAGCTGACATCTGTTGATCCACCCCCACGCCACCTCTTCTCGTTCAAAGGCTTAGGTGATCTGACAAGCCCACCCACACGCTGTCTGGGTGGGGGAGTTTGCGCTCAGGTTCAGTTCAGTGCACGTGTGCGTGTGTGTGCACGTGTGCTCAGGTGTGTGTGCACGCCAGGGTGTAACAGGAGGTCTGCTGGGTCCCGTGGCCCCTTTCTGCTGGCCGTGCTGACTCTCCCAGCCTCCGCATGCGGGGACGTGGGGGCAGGCAGGCGTGGGCCCTCCACCCGGCCTCCGTAGCCCCGGGAGCGTTCTGCCCACATCCGGCACCTGCCTGGTTGTCTGCAGCCTGGCATCAGGAGTCCAGTGGGAGTCAAGGAAAAGCTCGCGATGCCTGGGCTTGGTCCACATCGGTCCTGCTCTGCGGGCCCATCCCCAGACACGCTGGTCTGTCACCAGCCATCCCTCCCTCGCCACCAGGTGGATCCCCGATCTGGCAGCTGGTTGTCACTGTGGCAGGAGCCCTGGGGGGCTGCCATCCCTCGGGGCAGCTGTTGGACAGTTCGCGGCAGGTGCCGGGCGCCTGCACAAGGCCCAGCCCTCAGAGCCCCAGGGCCTGCCCGTGGCCAGTGGGCCGTGTGGCCCACGCATCTCTGTCTGTCCCTCCAACAGGTTGGTGGTTGGGGCCAGCTGTATCCTTCGCTGCATGCGGGTGATGGACAGACGGACGGGCGTTGCTCACCGTCTCGAGAGTGGTCGCTGGGGCCCGGCCCCCCGCCCTCGCCCTCCCGTGGGGGCTGCCCCCTGCGACCTGTAAAGGCCCAGTCTGTCCTCTGTGCTCGGGACACTCTGAGGTTGACCTCTGAGTGTGGGGCTTCCGAGAGGCTCTTCCTGAGCCGCTCACTGGCCGGGCAGCTGGACACAGCCGTGAGGCAGCTGGTCCTCCCTGAGACCAGCCCCCTCTGGCCGGTTCCTTCAGACGGAGCAGTAAGATGGGGGGCCTGGAGGAGTGACTGCACGGGAGACAGAGGCGTGAGGTCCGGGTGCCAGCTGCCAACCGTCCCCATGTGGCCTGGGTGAGCCTCCAGGGCATGTGGAAGGCGCCTGTGCACGGAGGCCCCACCTGGCCCTTGACGTGCGTCCGAAATGGGCACCAGGCCGGGTTGCCACAGCCGTGTCGGAGCCTCCTCTGGGCTGGTGGGGACGGGGTTGGGTGTGGGCTTCTGGCGGGGCACAGGGTCTTGCTACCCCACACCAACGTCACCATCGTTAGCACTCCTTAGCTGCCTGGCAGATGTAGCCCTGGAGTGCGCGGGCTTCCTCACCGGGCTCGGCTTGGACACCACCGTCATGATACGCAGCGTGCCCCTCCGGGCCTTCGACCAGGTAATGCCAGGCTTGTGTCCTGACCCGTGTCCCTGCTGTCATAGGGGCTTGCCCGGCCCCTACCCGGGCAGGGCAGGCGTGGGCTGGCAGCGAGGCCTCAGTCTTTAGAAACCGGCCCTCGAGTCGCAGGAAGAGACTGTTGGCGACACATACCTGTTGGCGGGTGGCAGCCGGGGTCAGCACGAGGCAGGGGCAGTGGCCGGCGAGCGTGGGGCAGCCGTGCCATGCCAGCCCCTTGCTGAGCCCCTGGGGCCCGAAGGGTGTGTCTCTCCAGGGCCAGCATGGCAGGGAGCAAGGCCCTGGGTGACAATCGTGGGTGACGGCAGCCCGGCTGATGCAGACAGGACGGACAGGACGCCAAGCCGAGCCAGGCCCTGTGGCCCCACAGCCTCCCCGTCCACCACGAAGGCGGCCCCAAGGCCTCCCAGCCCCGGGGCGCGAGCACCCTTGCTGACAGTGGACGTGCCCACGTGATGAGCACATGTACTTTCTTTTTAAGCCACAATCCCTCTGAGGAGATGTCGCTTAAAGCCCGGGTCTGGGTTGTCACTGTCAGAACACCAGGTGTCTGTGCAGTGGGACGGTGGGTGGGCCCGGGACGATGCACCCCCCGAGCTCCTGTCACCCCTGGACAGACACGCCCGAGCGCCCGCCTCCAGCACACACGTCCAGGGACAGCCTCGAGCGTCGGGCTGGATGCAGGCAGAGAGGGCCCGAGAGACAGAGGCCCGCAGGAATGAAAAGGCGGGCAGAGAGGTGCCCACGCCTGCTCGCAGCTACCTGGCCACCGCACCCGGCAGAACCTGGCAGACAGAGCCCGGGCGGGTCTCAGCCCCTTCAGGGAAGACTCGGTTCATTAATGTCTAAGAAGTGTCCAGAGGTCACACACACCCCAGCCCAGGGGCCTGGGCCTGCAGACGTGGGGGTGGGGCAGGGGGTGCCAGAAGCTCTGCCAGCTTAGTCCTCAGCTCCGCAGAGAGCAGGGTCCCCGGAGCGGGTGTGAGGCCCACCCCCCCGCCCTCGGCCAGCCCGGCTCCGGCAGATCCTCTCTGCGGGCCCCCTCCCCCAGCGCCGGGCCCTCACCCCATGCCCTCCCCACTCTCTGCAGCAAATGGCTTCACTGGTCACCGAGCACATGGCTGGCCACGGCACCCGGTCCTGCGGGGCTGCGCCCCTGAGAAGGTGGAGAAGCTCCCAGGCCAGCAGCTCCGCGTCACCTGGGTGGACCTCGCCTCGGACCGGAAGGAAACGGGCACCTTTGACACCGTGCTCTGGGCCATAGGTGAGGACGTGCGTGCCCCGGCCCCAGGCGCCCCCTTCCCTGCCGTCAGGCTTCTGGACCCTCCCCCGCCTCTCTCCACGCCCCCAGCGGCGACGCAGAGAGCTCACGGGGTGACCCTGTGGGACACACTCCCAGGTTTGGCCCCTGCTGCACCCTGCTGACCCTGAGGCCCGGGACGGCCAGCCTGGAGGGGAGGGGCCCTGAGGGCACAGCCCGGAGCCCAGAGCCGTGGGGGGCGGGCATGCCCCGGGGTTCCTGCACAGAGGGCGCTGGGCCCACCTGCCCAGACACCCTCCTGCCCTGGGGCCTGTGGCCCGCGCGTTTGGAACCCGTTTTCCTGACCCGTCCGTGTGCACGTTACATTTAGAGACAGGCAGGGCCCTCCCTCTGTGTCTCCAGCCCGCAGGCCTCTCATCCCCCTCCCCCTGGGCCTGGCTTCTGAGTCTCTGTGCCCATCCGGCTCCACAGCTCTCGACGCGTCCACTGAGCCCTCAGAGGGCCTGTCCCCCCGCACCTTTCCACGCCCGGCTGCCCAGGTCCCCACATGCCCCAAGGTGGGGCTGGGGTGGGGGTGCCCTTCTGAGAAGCCTACTGCTTTCAAAATGCTCAGACAAGTGGAAATCAGAAAATGAAATAAACCCCAGAGCAGTCAGCGCCTGGCCCTTGAAGGTTGATGCGAGCAGGTTTTAGGAATGAGGCAAAAATCTGAGACGCCCGGAGCGAACTCTTGTCCACGATTCGCTAAATTACCAGAGGAAATGTTCTTGATCAAACCATGAGCGTAGACCTAAAGGGTTTGATTTGATGAACACTGTGAAGGATTGTCCAAGTGTTCAGACCCGGAGAGGTAAACTGGCAGCTGTCCTTTTCAGCTCAGTTCTAAAGGCCGAGGTGGTGGCCCCCACCTCCCTGCCTGGGCCCTCGCCTGTACCCCCGGGCCCTCGGGGTCCTCCCTGAGTCCAGACGGCCCTGGTGGGCTACAGGGCGAGGCGCTGGGAGCCCTCCCCACCGGGAGGGAGTCCGTTTTGTTTTCTGTATTTTCAAAATGAGCATCCCCCAGACGGTCTGCTGGTGTGATTGATGCCGGGTGAGGGGTGGGGGCTTTTCACAGTCCTTGGCCTCTGACCTTGCTTCCCTAGACGGCACTGCGGTTCCCGGCACGCCTCCCAGCCGTGGGCAAGTGCTGGCGGGGCATGGCTCGAGGCGGGTTTTGTAAACATCCAGGAGCCGCGTCCCATTTCAGCAACGGAACGTTCTCTGCCCTTTACCTGGAGAGCCTGGAGCCGGGCATTACTTCTGCGTGCGATAAAGGGCGGTCCCAGGGGTCCGAACACCACGGCCGGGCCGGGAGCTGGCAGACCCTGGGTCCGCCCGGGCGCCCACCGGACCCGACATGTCACGGATGAGAAGGGCAGGCCGCAGCTCGTGCCCGTGGACACCCACGGACGCCAGCGTGGGCCTGGCCTGCAGCCTGCCAGCCTCTTCACGCGGCGCGGCCTTGATCCCCACGAGGTGGATTAAGCACATTAGCAGCTAAAGCAGTTAATTGCTGTGCAGGGGGCCGGCTCATTGTTTGTCTGTGAGTCACCCGCTCACACCAGGTGTCTTAGATAACAGGCCGGGAGCTGGGGAGGAGGATTTCCTGTCTGCAGATGCGCCGATTACCGTGATGAGTGAAGACAGTCAGCCCGCCCCGCAGGCTCCGGGCCGCCGCAGTTAACCGCTTGTGGCCTGGATCCCGGCTGGGGGTGGGGGTGCGCGGAGTGGCACTGGCGAGCCCAGTGGGCACCTCTGAGCAGGGACGCTTGGCCTTCCTGTGACTTCCTCTTGTTTTTAAAAACAGCCTGAGCGCCTTAGCCTCAGGAAAACCAGAGCCAAAACAGTCCCCAGCACCCTCCCCCTGCCCCCATAATCAGCGGCCTCCAGGCGGGGCTCAGCTCCGATCCCCACCCACACCCCACGGGCGGAGAAGCAGCGGGCACTTGGGCAATCGGCCCCCAAGCTGGCGCTTTTTCAGGCTTTTTTTTTTGCGGCGGGCTGTTGCCATTCACCCGTGTCACCTGGGAGCCTCCAGCGTGGGGGGGAAGTAAGCCCGTGGGTCCCAGGCTGCCCACTCTGGCCAACCTCCGTCCTGAAGGCCCCAGCCACTCTGAGCACCGTGCCCACGCTGGCCCAGGGAGACCACACCCCTGCCCAAGGGGCCGAGGCTGGCTGCAGCCAGGCCCCCTCCGTCCAAGGCCGCCCCCTGGAGGCCGGCAGAGGCACTGGCAGTCTGAGCCGCGATGCAGCCTGCTGGCTCAGCCGCCTCGTCCTGCCCCCAGAACTGCGTCCTGCTGTGGCTGCAGGACACCCGAATGGGCTCTGTTCTCCAGGCGGGGGCCCCACCGCAGCCTGACCGGGCCTCCAGCCTGGGCCCCTGCCCAGCCTCCCAGCACCCGCCCGGGACTGCCCGTGTGGCCTCCCACGCTCACCTGTCGTGCCCCTGCCGGCCCCGAAGTCCACCCTCATTGCGGGATCCCCTGCACACCAGCATGTGTGCTCCAGGGAGGCGGGGGTTGCAGGGAGGCCCGTCTTCCTGTGGCGGGCGCGTCTGCTCCTCTGTGTCCCGGACGCACAGGTCAGGCCGTGAGAGCCCGCAGGTGCTTCCTCAGCGCCACCAGGGGAGGCTGGCCTGGCCCGGCCCACCAAGAGGTCTGTCCTGGGTGGTCAGCGCTGGGTGGGGGCTGTCCAAGCTGCGAGGGTCACGAGGTCCCCCTGAGGGACTCTGGCCAGCAGGCGAGGGCCAGCCCCAAGGCAGGGGGGCTGAGGTCTCTCAGCGTGCTCGTTTGCTGCAAATGCAGCAGCAAGTCACAAACGTTCTAAGGAAGACACTTATGGGATCATATAAACGGACGAAAAGGGAGGGATCGGTCATTCTCAGGAGGAAGCCCAGCTCACTGACATGTGGCCAAAGGACACTGCATTTCACTACTCATTGAAGAAGCGCAGGTTGAGCCTTCCCCGGCTCCCCTCCCTGACAAGGAGCAGAGTGCAGAGCAAGGGGCCACCTGCCCAGAAGGGCCTCCCCAGGGACCAGCTGTCAACCCCACACCCAGGCCCCGGGCAGGATGTTGGCAGGTGACGCGTCGCACTCTGCAGGCCCAGGGGCCTCCGTCAGAGCTGGAGCGCAGGCATCGGTGTGGCCAGAGGCGGGCCCTCCTGTCCTAGTGGGCCGGTGTCTGGTCTGCTGGGGAAGGGCGCCAGCCCTCAGCCCCTGATCCCTGAGACCAAGCCGGAGCCATCGCTGAG
This sequence comes from Nanger dama, assembly GCA_917880005.1. Classification (NCBI taxonomy): domain Eukaryota; kingdom Metazoa; phylum Chordata; class Mammalia; order Artiodactyla; family Bovidae; genus Nanger; species Nanger dama. Next base: position 103,186 of record CAKJTW010000193.1, on the reverse strand, counting down.
AAGGTTTAGCTGAGCCTGTGTTTTGACTTCCCGCGGGGAGAGCAGCTGGAGGCTTAAGGCTCCCCTCCCCGGCTCCACCAGCCCCTGCCGACCCTGGGGGCCTGAGCCGCGGGAGCCGTGGGGTCTGTGCCTTGAAGCCAAGCCCCCCCGCCTCCGGATCCCCGCCCAGTCCCAGGAAGACGGGGCGCCCACTGCCCCCCCACCCCCGTTTGGAGAGCCTTGTCTGAACGAGGCCCCAGGCTGTGAGCACACGGGGCTGGCAGTGCCCCTCCAGGCCTCTCTCCAAAGGCGGAGTCCACAAGCTGATGGCCCCCAGGACGGGCGGCTATGCCTGCCAGACTGGACGCCTCAAGCTGGGGCTGCCAGCAGCGGGAGTCTGTCCCGGACCCTGGATAGGACGCGGTTGAGCGCACCGTCTGCCTCCTCTGGGTCGGCCCACCCTCCTCGGGCATCGGGGGATGTGCCTGGGGACACGGGGCACCGCCTGCCCCGCACATGCAGCCTTGTGGCAGGTGGGGTGGCCTGGCAGGTAGAGGGCAGGGGCCCCAGGAGTGTTGGGGGGCGCCCGGACCAGGGAGGCCACCTGAGGGCCCTGAGACGCCCCCGCCGAGGGGTGCATGCAGGAACTGGCGGAGTTTCTGAGATGCCCTCAGGTCGATGCCACGAAGGCTGCGTGGCCCCCGTGGGGGCTGTGTGTGCAGCCGAGCTGGCCCTTCACCTAGCTACGCCATGTGGCCTGGGGCCCCTGGCCCTTGGAGCACAGCCCCGTCAGTGGGGGAGGGGCTGGGGGCACGTCGCGCGTGGGTGCTGCTTCTATACCATTTCTGCTGTCAGAGCCAGGCACCTTCGGAAGAGATCATGGCTCTCCCACACAGTCAGCATTACGGGGCTTGAACGTCCTCTTTGAGTGGCATCTAGGGCCTGTTAGCATCTCACTTGCTGAGACGTGGCCTGCAGAGGTACAGTTCCAGGGTGGCCCTGGGTCTCCCGAGCGAGTTGCCGTTACCACAGGCACCTTTGTGGATTTTCCTGGTGGTCCAGCGGTTGAGGGCCCACCTGCCGATGCAGGGGACACTGGCTTGATCGCTAGTCAAAGAACTAAACCCCATGCGCCACAGCCCTGATGCTGCACGCAACTAAACGTCCCACGCGCTGCAGAGAGTCTGGTGCAGCCAAACAAGTACATAAATAATTTTGAAAATAAAAAGTAAAAACAAAAACCAATAAGCCCCTTTGTTTCCCGGTTGTTCACCGATTATAGGTTGTTTTTTTCCACGTTTATCTTTTGAATATGTATGACTATTAACTGTGTATGATTTTAAAAGCCAAAGTTGTATCGTAGGCTGTGTTCAGGGTTTCTTATTCCAGACTCTGCACATACGCTGCACTCCCTCCTGTTCCTGCACCGTCCTTTCATTTTCTGTGCAGGTGTGTGTACACAGACATGTGTGTCTCCATGTACTCATGTGTGCATGTGTACACGAACTGCGTGTACATATTGCGTGTGTGCAAACTGTATGGGTGCGGGGTGTGCACTTGTGCAGTGTGTGTGCACGTTTGCACGTGTGTGTGCAGGTGTGTGTGCATGGTTGCATGTACGCGTACATACATGTTTGAGGCCCTTGGTGCTGTCAGTGCTTGATATCCTACCAATTCTAAGTGGACTTTCTGAGAAGGGTTATAAATCAACCCGGAATCTTGATCAGAATCTCTCCACCTTGTTCTGTGTCTTTCAGGCCGAGTTCCAGAGACCGCGAGTCTGAATTTGGAAAAGGCTGGTGTGCATACGAACCCCGACACTGGGAAGATCCTCGTTGATGCCCAGGAAGCCACCTCCATCCCCCACATCTACGCCATTGGCGATGTGGCAGAGGCACGGCCGGCGCCCACTGCTCCCTGTCCCTCTGGCCCTGGCCACCCTGTCAGCCCAGAGCTGTGGACGAGGCTTCACGCGTGCTCGCTGCCCCAGGGCCTGGCTGCTGAGGCTGTGCTGTGTGTTAATTGAAACATACGTGTGTGCCAGCTGCTAAGTCGTGTCCGACTCTGTGACCCCATGGACTGCAGCCCGCCAGGCTCCTGTGTCCGTTGGGTTCCCCAGGCAAGAATGATGGAGTGGGCTGCCATTTCCTCCTTCCTGACCCAGTCCTGCACTGGCAGGCGGGTTCTGTACCGCTGAGCCACCTGGGAAGACCGCTGATTAAAACAGCCATGACTAAAAGTCACTCATCAGTCAGAAGCACCCACCCCCAGGGCCCAGCAAGGGCACCGCGTTCGGGGAGACGTGTGTGCTCCGTGGGCCACGGGTGTCGGTCAGGGGGGTGGGGTGCTTTCTCGCTGCTGATCCCTGTCATTTCCAGAACGTCGGTCGTCAGGGTTTCCCCGCTGTTGTGGGGGGTCAGCCCCCAGTCCCAGGCTGGTGCGTGTGGGGACACGGGGCTGTGCCAGCTCTGCTCCCGGGCAGGACGTCTGGGACAGGGGCCTCCGTGGAACGCGGCCCCATCCAGGCTGTCTTGGGCTTGGCGTGCCGGACCAGCTGCATGTTGGGGGTCCGCGGGTGCTCCTTGAGCCTGTCTTAGCCCGAACCCCAGTCAACGGGAACTAGTGAATGGCAGCGGGTCTCGCTGGGGCTTTGCTATGGGAACGCTCTCCAAGGGCACTGCTTGAAGCAGGGTCCCCAGAGAAGCCTCCGGTGGATGTGGGAGGTTTCGCTGGTCTGGCCAGTGTGGCTGGCGTGGCTGGGCTCATTAGCAGCCCTCTCCCTCTTCCAGGGAGACTGGCAGCTCTCCAGGGTGGGACAGAGGGGAGCACGCTAGAGCCACAGAGGCAGCCTACACTGGGGGTCTCGGGAAGGCAGTGCCCCACCGTGGGCCGTGCTGGAGTAACCCATGCTCCCTGCTTCTAGGGGCGGCCGGAGCTGACGCCCACGGCCATCATGGCTGGGCGGCTCCTGGCCCAGCGGCTGAGTGGCCAGACCTCAGACCGGATGGACTACAGCAGCGTGAGTGCCTCTGCTCGCCACAGCCGTGCCCAGCCTGCACAAGGCTGCAGCTCGTTCTGGGGGGCACATGCATGTGTGTGAGCGTGCACGTGTATGTGTGAGCACACCTGTGTGAATGTGCATGTGAGCGTGTGTGTGAGCATGTGTGTGTGAGAGCATGTGCATGTGAGCGCATACGTGAACGTGCATGCGGGCACATGTGAGTGTGTGCGTGCGTGAGCGCGCATGTGAACTGTGTGAGCATGTGCATGTGAGCGTGTGCATGTGCGCACATGTGTGAGCGTGTGTGTGTGAGCGTGTGTATGAGCGCATGTGTGAGTGTGTGCATGTGAGTATGCGTGTGAACGTGTGTGTGAGCGCACGTGTGCGTGTATGTGAGCATGCATGTGTACGTGTTAGTGTGTGAGCATGGAGAATGTGCATGTGTGCAAGCATGCATGTGTGACCGGACACTCTTGCTGTCCCTGGGGGTCTTTGCCATGGGCCTCCAGGGGCCTGCCTGACTCGGGCCTCCCCTTCAGGTCCCCACGACCGTCTTCACCCCCTGGAGTACGGCTGCGTGGGGCTGTCAGAGGAGGCGGCCGTGGCTCGCCATGGAGAAGAGCACGTGGAGGTGAGTCCAGGCCCGGGAGAGCAGCATGCAGGCCCGCGTGGCCCCACCCCCCGTGATGGCCACCCCCACAGACGCTGGAGGGCAAGCGGGAATATTGGAGCCTTGCTTCCCAGGGCCTGAGGCTCGGCAGGGCGGCATGGGGCCCGCACAACAGCTGCAACGGGTTGGGGGTGTCGGCAGGCATGGCAGGGACCAGAGGGCCTTGGAGCAGCGGTCCCCTCAGTGGGGTATGTGTCTCCCTCCATCTGGAAAGTCTCCTCCTGCCCTCTGCCCACCTCCCCCCGCTGCCCTCCTGCCCACTTCGGGGCCTCACAGGCCTCTGCCAGCCCAGCACGGGCGTCACCCGGAGATCGGGTGCCTCTGCCCACTTCGGGGCCTCACAGGCCTCTGCCAGCCCAGCACGGGCGTCACCTGAGACGGGTGCCTCTGCCCACTTCGGGGCCTCACAGGCCTCTGCCAGCCCAGCACGGGCGTCACCTGGAGACGGGTGCCTCTGCCCACTTCGGGGCCTCACAGGCCTCTGCCAGCCCAGCACAGGCGTTACCCAGAGGCGGGTGCCTCTGGGGTCTGCTTCGGCTGCAGCGTGTGCCCCAGGCACTTGGAGGCGGGCCGGGAGGCACTGGGCCCCACGTGGCCACCAGCGTGGCCAGCTCCCCTCTGGGAGCGAGCCCTGGGCTCCAGGGCCTGCCCCGTCCTCCATCCACCGTGCTTTATTTGCTGTTTTTGTTTAATTCATCACCAGGGCCCTGGGACATGTGTCCGTGGCATTCCGTGATGTTGCTTTATGTTTCACGATGTTGAATGGCCAAATGCCCTTTGTTTGTTTTCTTTTCAATTCTGTCTTCGTTAGAACAATATTCCTCGAAGCTGCATTAATTAATAATGGCTGTGCAACACATGTGAGCGCCCTGCTCATTTTTTTACGCGGCCGCAGCCCCAACCACACTGTCGGCCCTTCTCAGGTGCTGAAAGCCTTTGTCCGGCAGTCAGTGGGGGCTGTGCCTGCCCACCAATGGCTGGGGTGAAGGTCTGGAGAGCACTGGTGGCCCCAGGGAGAAGGGACAGGCAGCCGGCCCCCTACAGTGCCCAGCCTGGGCAGCGTCCACCTGGGTGGTGCCCAGGCCTGCTCTGCACCCCGGGCTCTGAGGCAGGTCAGAAGGCAGCCTGCCTCGCTGCTGCTGCTCTCCCGGGTCTCAGGCCTGTCCACAGCCTGCCGTGTCCAGGGTGCGGGCTGCCTCCAGGCCAGCGGGGCCCTATCCTCGGCCCAGATCACAGCCTGCAGGCCCAGTGGGTGGTTGCAGCTCCCCCGCCGCACCCACAGCCTGACCAGCTCGAGGAGGTCCCAGGGCTTGTGGTGCTGCAGCCACTGACCCGGGAATCTGTGTCTTGCCGCCCAGGTTTACCACGCGTTCTATAAACCACTGGAGTTCACTGTCCCCCAGCGGGATGCATCTCAGTGCTACGTAAAGGTGAGCGTCCTGTGGGCCTGGCCTGGGCGCACAGGCCCCTGTCACCCCCGCTGACCGTGTGCCTTTCAGATGGTGTGTCTGCGGGAGCCCCCACAGCTGGTGCTGGGCCTGCACTTCCTCGGCCCCAACGCAGGCGAAGTTACTCAGGGATTTGCCCTGGGGATCAAGTGAGTCCACAGGAATGTCAGCCGATACGCCACTCACAGGCCGCTCATCCGTGGAGTGGTGTTCTCAGAGAGCATCCACCCAACAGGGCAGGTCTAGTCACCCGGGAGTGTGGCCATGTCCATCTCTGGGTCAGGCTTGTGTCCTTGACCGGCCAAGGGGTCCCTGTGGGTCTTCTCTGCTCAGAATGAGTGCCCAGGCGGTCGGGAGCAGCTTGGCAACGTGTGTACCAGGAGGCCCGCCTGGCAGGCACACATCCTCTGGGGCCAGCCCCGGCCGCAGGCTGTGCACAGCGGGGTCCTGGGGCCCGTGCTGTGGCCACTCCAGCGGGGCTGGGAGTGAAGGGGCCAGGCAGCTGGTGAGGGCTGTCAGAGGTAGGAGGGCAGAGGGGAGCAGGCTGGACTCACTGAGGGCCACGTAGGCCTGAGGGCAGCAGGGGGCAGTAGGGGGCCGGGCCGGCTGGTGGGAGGTGGAGATGGCAGGTGTTCCTGGCTGGAGAAGAGGGTGGGGGCGGGGCTGGACGGCAGTGAGGAGACTGACTTCTGGGCCCTCCCCCAAGTCCTGCTACTTCTCTGGGGGCCGGTGGGTGTGCGACCATGCCTCCCTGCACTAACTCACCCCCTCCCCCCGTCCTGGCTTGCAGGTGTGGGGCCTCCTTCCAGCAGGTGATGCGCACGGTGGGCATCCACCCCACCTGTGCGGAGGAGGTGGCCAAGCTCCGCATCTCCAAGCGCTCCGGCCTGGACCCCACGGTGACTGGCTGCTGAGGCTAGGCAGCCATCCGCAGCCCAGGGCGCGGGCCCGCGGCCGCCCGCGCGCCAGGTGTGCGTAGGGGGCCGGTCCTGGGTCTGAGGGGGGCTGGGTACCACCGCCAACTGCTCTCCAGCTGCAGGTGACCTCAGGCAGGTGGGCCCTGTGCCCAGGCCACTGTGGCCAGAGAAACAGTTGAGAAGAGAGGCTGTTGAGGGCCCCACCCCCACTGGACCTCCAGACCCCAGCTGGTCTGCCCACGAGCAGGGTTGTCTGGAGGCCAGGTGCGCCCACGGCCTGTCCACAGAGTGGGGAGAGTGCAGCGGCCTCCCCGCGCATGCCCCGCCCCAGTCCCTGCCCTCTACTCAGAAAGCGTACTCGGTCTGGTTCTGTCAGGCTTGGCACAGCCAGCCAGGTGGGCGGCCGGAAGCCCTGGTGTGCTGTTGGTCCTGAGCCTCTTTTTGAGGAAACCCCTCCTTGCCCCTGGCCTACGGGGTGCTTGTGGTCCGGGCCTTTCCGCCTGTCAGCCGGGAGGGGCTTCACCCGGCCCCTCACCCCCTCCTGGGTTGGGGTCCCCAGGGCCCCCGGGGGCTGTGGACAGAGCAGTGCAAGCCCATAAGAAGCCTGCAGGCGTCTGATGCGTCAGGCTGAGCCGCGGTTAGCTGGCCAGGCCCCGGCTTCTCCTGGGCACTCAGACACTGGCGCCTTCACAAAGCCCTGTGACAGCCTCTGAGGAGCCTCAGTGACTCAGGGCATTTCTAACAACGATGCCCCAGCTGATGGTGCAGGGCCGCTCTCATCCGACCCCCAGGGGCACTCCGTGTGGGTGGGTGGTGGGCACGCAGGCCGCCCCACACTGACCCTCGTCTTGGGCAGGACACTGGACTGACGCCGAGCGCCCGGCAAGGATGGCGCAGGCCGGCACCGCGCACCCCGGACCCTGCCAGATGATGAGGACCTGTGCGGAAACCCCCGCGGGCTGCCCATGTCTGAGCCCCTGGCGTGACCTGGCGCAAATAAAGAGGCTGTCTTCCGGCAGCATGCCCGGCCTGTGATGTCTCCCACAGGCCCGTCACCTCCCCGGCGTGGATGCAGGGGCGGTGGCTTGCGGGTGGGGGCAGTGGGCCGCTGGGGAGGGGGGGAAGGCGGGGTCGGGGGGCCTCGCCCCGCTCCCAGGAACACAGGCTCTGTGCAGAGCCACCCGCCAGCGGCGTAGCCGGTGGCCGGCGCTGAAGCCCCGTCCCCCGAGCGGCCCTCTGCCCCGGGGCCCCAGCCAGCTTGTCGGCTGGGCTCAGGCTTAATCCTGCGCACGGAGGCCGACGGGGAGCGAGGCCCCCGGCACCTGTCAGTCAGGCGGAGGGCCGGCGCTGACAGGCCGGGCGGGGCCCCGCATTGCGCTGAGGCTTTAGCGGCGGTTAATCTCGTGTCTTCCCTAAGAAAACATCATTCAGTCTGCCGCCCGGGAGCCCTGGGTGGGACCCTGCTTGTCAGCGAACAAAGGAATGTCTTTGCGCCTGGATGGGCTCGCGTGAAGCGCGCGCGGCCGCCTCTGACGCCCGAGCGAGACGCAGAGGGCCGGGCCTCGGGCCAGAGCACCGGAACGCCCGGTGGGCGGGGGCCGCGGATGGGGCTCCGGTGGTGGGCGGGGCCTCCGCCGGCTCGGGTCTATGAGTCAGCAGACAGGCTGGGCGGGGCCTCTCCTCTGGGCGGGGCCTCCGCCGGCTCGGGGTTGGCTGAGTACGGGGCGCCGGGCGGACCGCGTGGGGCCGGCGAGGGACGCAGGGGGTCTCACCTCGGTGCCCGTAGCCCCTTTCCCCAGCTGGGCGGCCTTGCTCCAGCTATGCCTGCGGCATCCTCGTCCGGGCCGGTTGACGTGGTTGGTGTGGCTGCCCAGTGGAGAGGAGAACCCCCCATGGTGCTTGGGCCAGCCCTGGGGCGCCGCCTGTTGGAGGCCACTCCCCAGCGCGGGGCTCAGCCGCGCCCCGCCACCCAGCGCGGTCCCGGGCGGGGGCCTAGCCCCTTCGCAAGCCGCAGGGCCGCAGAGGGCCTGGTCCCGTCCCAGTGCACCCTGCCCTGGGGACTCCAGCGGGACGGGCCGCGTGGACCCAGGCCCCCTGCCCGCGCCCCCGCGCTCACGGAGGCTCCCACGTGTTCTCGGGTCTCACGCCTGAGCTGGGCCGCAGGGGGTCCCGTCCTGGGCGTCCCTCAGGCCTGCCTGGCTCCAAAGTTGCTCCCCAGCCGGGCCCAGCGCCCGACCCCCACCCCCGGAGGGCGCAGGGAGGGGCCAGAACCCCACAGGCCAGGTGCTCTTCTGCGCCTTGGCATGTTTTTATGGTGCAGTGAAAATATGACTTTAATTCCTCGGTTGTTTCATGTAACCTACAATTACCCCCAGGACGTCCTGCGCTCCTCCGCTTATGGCTGCAGGTTGTGCAGGGAGAGGAGTTGCCAATGCCGCAGCCAGCCAACCGCTCCCCCGCCTCGCCCTCCACTGCCAAGCCCTCCAGCCACGGCCCGTACTCCTCCAGCCCCCTGGGGTGCTGGGTCCCCAAGGTTCTGGGTCCCTGGGGAGGTAGATAAGAAGACAGGAGAGTGACCTGTTCCCCAGGGCTGTGCTGAGGACTCATAACCTCTGCAAGCCAAGGGGTGCCCCCAGCATCTCACAGCCGTTCTGGGACCTCCAGCATCCCTGGGTGGGTAGCAGGGAGCACCCACTCTACACGTGCTTCAGCCATGCTTTCCCTGTGCCCAGAGGCCTGGCTGAACATGTACCCGCCAGGTGCGTCCAGGGTCCCTCCAGATGGAGATGTCCTGTGACAACAGGTGGGTCAGGCAGCACCTGCAGGTCAGGGTGTGGCCACATGCCAGGCGGCAGCTCAGAGACGTGGGTGATGCCCTGGCCTGAAGCAGGCCCCCCGCACTGGGCCCGAGACCCTCACCCACCACTCATCGCCTGATACAGAGCTGCCAGGTGGCCCCGGGCCCTGCAGGAGGGACTCGTGAGTTGGCTGAGCAGTGTGCTCCTCCAGGGGCCAGGGCTGCCAGGCTATGTGACTGAGCCTTGAGAACCCTGCTCAGGTCTAGGCGCCCTGCTCCAGTCAGGGGCCCGCCCGGCTCGCGTCACTCTCGGAAGCATCTGATCCTTGATGAGTCCTCCACGAGAAGCTCCTGCCAGCTTGGGGCTGTCTCCACATGTCCCTGAGTCCCCTGGAAGCCACTTCCCCCCTGCCTGGCCCAGGGTCCCTGGGTGCCCTCATGTGGGCCCACGCCCGCTGGTCCCACTCAGAACACCCTTGGGTCCAGGTCATTGCCAGAAACAGGTTGGGAGGTGCCTCCGCCCCAGCGAGCAGGCCAGCAGGTTGTCTGGGCCTCAGGTGACCGAGCCCAGACAGTCCCATGAGTGTCCCTGTCCTGCCCCCGCCGTCACACCGAGTTCCCACAGCACCACACCACTAGCCTGGTCCCGTCAGGAGGCGTCTCTGCCGGAACCAATGCCCTATCCCCACAGCCACAGACCGCACCCCTTGGACCTGACCTCCTGCAGTGGCTGGGGACCGAGAGGACAGCAGTGTGCAGCCTGCCCCCAAGGGTCCAGGGTCCTCCTCCTGCTGACCCGTTAGGTCTCTGGGGCAACCCTGGGAGAGAGGAGACCATGAGGTGCCCGTCCTCAGGACAGCTGGGCCACAGCCTTCAGACCTGGGTCTGCTATCTGTCAGGGAGCGCGGCGGGTCCGCCCCCCTGCAAACACCTCCCGCCTCCCACCCCCCTACCCCCCGTCTCCCCCGTCTGCCCACCCTCAGCCCACTCCTCCAGCACCACTCCTGGACGGCTCTCGGGTTTCCCGGCCTGCCCCGAGGTCTCTGGGGCTCTGCATGCCCTGGGCCCCAGCCAAGCACCTGTGCCTCCCCGGGCCAACAGGGCCTCTTAGAGCTGAGCCTGCCTAATCCCTTACGGTGCTCGGGCGTCCCTGATACCGAAGGCCAAGCTGGGGTCCCAGCGCCGTGGAAACGGCAGCAGGAGGACACCCCTCCTCCCTGTGCCTGTTGTCTGCAGCCGACCCCCGGTAGGATCAGGGCACCTGTAGGGTGAAGGCCCAGCCCTGACGGACCCAGGTGAACTCGGGAGCCGTGGAGCCCTCGCTGCCTGGCACGTCCTGCCCCATCCACTCCTCAGGCTTCCCAGGGGGCCCAGTGGGCCCAGTGGCGAAGAGCTCACCCGCCAGTGCCAGAGACTCAGGAGGGGCGGGTTCAGTCCCCGGGTCGTGAGGATCCCTGGAGGAGGGAATGACAGCCCCCCAGTATTCTTGCCAGAGGGTCCCATGGACAGAGGAGCCTGGTGGGCTGCAGCCCCTGTGGTCGCAGAGTAGCATGCACAGGCCTGTCTCAAGCCTCGAGGCTCTGGCTCTAGGGTTTCATGGGAAGGTGATCCTGCCTTGCAGTTCCACAAGATTATGTTTGTTGGGTTTTTTTTTCCTAATAAAATCAGGATCTTTATGGCATAAAACTGATGATCAAATAACACCAAAAGCTTGGGAATAAAGTGGGACCAAGAACAAGAGGCTCTGTGGCCCAGCTACGGAGCAGCTGGTGGCCAGGAGCCTGTAGGCCCCGCTCTCTGGCCCAGCTGCCAGTCACTGACCCAGCGAGGGCTCCAGGCACTGGGCATGCCCCCCCATGGGCCCCGTTTCATAGTGATGTTTGCGAGGCACGCAGCCCATGACGAAGAGGATGGCTAAGAGGCCCTGGTGGTCTTCGTGTCTTTGAAGACTTTTTCACACCCGAAAATTTCCCCCAAGCAGACCTAAGTCACTCTTGAGGTCCCAGCACGGTAGAGACGTGGGACAGGACAGGAGGCAGTCAAGCAACACCTGGACGTATTTCCTTTGGGCTCCACCTGACGAGATGGACCAACAAGCAGACCTCCCCTGGGCAGGAGCCCCACGAGGCGCATAGGTACAGCCAGGACCCTGCCTGTGGGAGAGGGTGGGCAGGAGGCGAGTCCTCCGCACGGCCTCAAAGGCGCATTGTCCTGCCACGGTGGCTGGAATCAGACCGGGTGATTGTAATAACGTCCTGACGCTCAGCCAGTGGTTGGGTTTCCATAGCTCAGGGAGTATCTGGTTTTCAAAGGTGAGACGCCATACAAATGCAGTGTTGTTCCCATCAGCCGTTCTCTGCAGGCCAGAGGCCCGCCAGGCGCCTGCCTCCTCCCAGAGGCGTGTGCCAGTCATCACCTGGGCCGGGCACGCCAGGGAGGAGCTGCACCGGGAGCCCTCCCACCCGCTCTCCAGGGCCGCGAGTCCCGGGCCCTGCCAGGGAGAAGCCCGCCCAGTGCCTGGAGCCTCTGTCCGGTCGTGTGAGTCCCTGCTTCCTGGCCGCCCTCGCTCTAGGGAGCCACAGACTTGACACCAGCTGGACACGTGAGACTGACCACTGCCTCTGGGCCTCCCAGTCCAAACACACAGGAAGAGCACAGGAAGCGATGCTCAGCATCGCTATCAAGAGGGAAATGCAAATCAAAACCACAAGGTCCCATTAGGCCAGCTATTACCAAAAAAAAAAAATAAGAAGAACACCTGTTGGTGAAGATGCAGAGCAACTGGAACCTGTGCACTGTTGGTGGGAATGAAAAATCATGCAAGCACTGTAGCAAAGTTTAGCAGTTCCTCAAAAGGTTAGACATAGAGTTACCATATGACCCAGCAATTCTAGTCCTTGGCATACGCCCGAAAGAACTAAGAACAGGGACTCAGACAGATATTTGTATACCCACATTCACAACAGCATCAATCACAACAGCCAAAAGACGGGAGGAAGACGAGTGTCTACCAACAGATGAATAGAAAAACAGAATGTTGTATACACGTACAAAGGAATACTATCCAGCCCTAAAAAGGAACACAAATTCTGATAGGTGCCACACCGTGGATGAACCTTTAGAACATTCTTCTAAGTGACATGACAGATATGTGACGCCACTTGCATGAGCTGCCGAGAAGAGGCAGAGTAGTAACACCAAGTAGCGTGGAGGCCCCCAGGGGCTTGGGAAAGGGGTGGTGGGGAGTGTGTAACAGGGACAGCGTGCCCGTTTGGGGTGATGAAGTCCTGGAGACGGTGGTGGTGAAGTTTGACTAACAATATGAATGTACCTAATGCTGCTGAATGCATACTTAGAAATAGGTACGATAAATTTTAATTATTATATTTTACCACAATTAAAATACACATACATGGACGACCTGAACAACGACAAAAAGAGTTTTGGACCCAAGAATGTGTTTTCTGACGGCGTGGCCCAGCTGCATGAGTGCCTCACACAAAGCCAACTGCCCACTCTCTCCACTGACCTCCCTGAGCTGCCGAACAGTCGGGAACTCCCCGACTCCTCTGAAGCAGGAAGTTTAAATTATCAGGTCAATTAGGAAAGACACAACCGAAAAATACAAGTTTCATTCACACTTCCAGGAGGCATTTCCTGGCTGGGTGCCACCTCTATTATTTTTGGCGAGGCTGTTGAAAGGCCCATAGACCCTGAGAAGGTACAATGTAACCTTTGATTCCGTTTCAAGGATCAAAGCAAGTAAGCTTGGGTGCAAAGGCAGATAACATTTCAGGGACGGTCTCATGAAAGGAGTAGCTAGACCAGGGCAGAGAGGGGGCTCGTGTGACACCGCTCCCGGTGACCTCGGCCGTGCTAACCCGCCCGCATGGGGCGGCCCCCGCAGCTGCGCTCTCGGGGTCTGTGCCGGCTCCCCGGCTCGCCCACGGCGGACGGTCCTCGGACAGCCCCGGCCTGTCGCTTCGGGGCATAGGTGCGCGCTCGGCCCTGGCCAGGCCTCCACGACGGGCACTCTGCGGACACGCCGTCCGGCGGGCGGGCGACGCAGCCCTTCTGTGCCAACCCTCCCGGTCCCCCTCCTGGCGCTCGGCAGGAACAGAGGGCAAGGGACGCGCCCTCAGCCCGCGGAGGCCGGGGGGCGCCGCGGTCCCTCAGCAGCGACCCAGCCCGCAGCCCGGCGCCCCGTCCACCGCCGGACTCAGCCCCCCGCCAGGGGGTGCGCACGCGGCCCCCAGCGCGGAGCGCTCGGCGCGCTCCCATCAACCCCCGCGCCGCGCCGCCCGCGGGCGGGGCCGGAAGCGCCTGCGCGTTCGCAGCCCCCGGGCGCAGGGCGCAGGCGCTGGCGCCGCCGGGAGACCGGCGTGGGGCGTGGCCGCGCCCGGCGCGGGGCCGTAGGGGGCGGTCGCGCGCACGCAGGGGGCGGGGCCCGCGTCGCGGGGCCGGCAATCTGGTCGCTCAGGCTGCGGTCCTCGGGAGTGCCGGCGGGCCGGGTCTGCGTCCTTCCTTCTCTGCCGCCCTCGGCCCGCGCGTCCGGTCCCGCCCGCTCCGTGCGTGCCTGTGAGGGAGCGGCACAGCCGTGGCGCCGCGCGGCGGCAGGTAGGCGGGCTCGGTGCGGCGGCGCGCGATCCGGGGAGGGCCGGGCACCCGGCTCGCTCAGGTAGCGCGGGCAGGCGGAGCGGCAGGGGCGCGGCCGCCGGGGCCGGAATGCTCCGTGGGCAGCGCGTTGTCAGCGGCCGGTGGGACTCTGAGTTGCTGGGCAGGGCCGTGCACGGCGTTCACCTGCCGCCTGCGGCCTCTGCCGGCCCAGAGTGTTAGGGTCAGGATGGGACGCGCTTTCGGGTGGAGGACCTCCCACCCCAACACGCACACACAGAGGAGTCGGTGCGGAGGGAGGTACGGGGCGCGGAGCGGAAGGACCTACAGGCCGTGCCCCTGGAGGAGCTCCGGCAGACGGGGGGCAGGCGGACCCGCGGGGAGCCGCCCCGAAGGTGGGTGCAGGCCGGCGTCTGTGGGCGACAGGTGGAGGGGGCGGGTGTGGAGCCTTGATGGCGAAACCGCCCCCAGAGGGATGAAGCGGGCGCGCTGTGCCGACCACCGGTGGATGTCCTGTTGCAAGAAGACTGGGGAGGGGGTAGCCCTCAGGCAGGCTCCGTGCGCCTGATGGGAACCGCCCCTCCTCTGCTCTGTGCGTCTTTGGCCCGCTCAAGCAGGTGGCCCTTTGCGTGGTGACCTTGGAGCGGTGAGAGTGGGCAGAGCGGGCGGGGTTAAAGCTGCCGGCCGGGAGGGGCTGGATGCGGGCTGTTGACAGGGAGGGGGACGCAGGGAGGAGGCCTTAGGGGTGGGGGGTGGCTGCCCTGCGAGTAGGGACAGGGGTCTGGACGGGGGTGGGGGTGGGCTGGAGGGCACATGGGAAACAACTGCCGTGCTCTGGGGGTCTCATGACACCGAGCGCCTGACGGTGCAGGGTGGGGTGGGTGACGCGTCGTGGGTGCCTGGGGGGTGACGTGTGCTGGAGCAGGGTGGGGTGGCCTCAGGCCAGGGTCAGCTGGCATCTTCACTTAGGAGTTGGCATGTGGCCGCAGACAAGTGACTTCACTCAGCACCATGCCTCAGGCATGGCGAGAGGACCAGCCTCGTTGGGGGTCAGTGTTCGCCGAGCACAGGGCCCCTATGGCGCTGCTGTTGTCAGCCTCCTCCTGAAGCTCCCTGACAGCCTCCCGAGGAAGCTCGGGGGACCTGACTTGGGCCCTCCTTCTCCTGGGTGGACGTGGCCGCCGCCACACCCTGTCCTTGAAGGGGCCAGGCGTTGTTTGCCTGCCTTCTTGGCCTCCCTGATGGGTCTTCAGGCCCCTCGCACGGAGAGGTCCAGTGGGGCCCGGGGTTGGCTGCCCAGTGGCGATGGTGGGGCCTCCTTCCCACTTCTCCTGCCTTGCTTTTGGACAGATTGTCTCAGATGGTGGCCTCCGGCTTTCGGTCCCATTGGCTCTCCTGGGCTCTCCTGAGGCAGCCGCAGTCAGCTGCCCGCTCAGCCGTCTCTGCCCGCGCTTCTGTTGCTTCGCCCGCCCTCTGGGCCCCTCTCCTCGCGTCCTCTCTGGTTGGTGCGGCAGCTCCCCGTCCGCCTCCCAGCGGGCCTCGTCGCCAGTGGCAGGGCCCTCGCTGTGCTGTCCGGGTGGCGGCCGGCTGTGCCACGCACACCCCTGGCAGCAGGTGCACGGGGCCTCTCCTGGAGTCATGGATGACCCCCAGCGGATCCCTGGATTGAGCGGTCCAATGTGGGGACCCCGTGTGTGTACATGACCGTGGAGCAGACGAGGTCGGTGCACGGTGCTGTGTCACAGAGAGGCCCCCCACGTGCTCGGCTTAGCCCCAGGCACCTTCAGCGGTGCACCTTGGCTGCTGGACCGATTCCTGGCACAGCTGGACAGTTACCCGACCTCCCGCTTCAAGCACTGCCAGGACAACCTCAGACGCCTGGCTGACCAGGCCTGGGCGTGGGCAGCCCCTGGCCTCGACGGGGACGGGACGACCATGGGCATTATCCCCAGGATCTTGAGGAGGTTATTCAAGCCCAGACAGCCCTGCCGAGTGCTGCGCTGCGGTGCCCTGGGCCCTGCCTCCAGCCTCAAGCTGGCCCCTGCTGGCCCCACAGCTGCCCGTGGTGAGAGTGCTCACTTAGGTTCTCAGAGGCCCAGCTCCCAACATGGGCGCCCCGCCCAGGCCTGGCCCCACTGCTCTGGGCCTCTGCTGTTTGTAGTTCAACTCCATGTCCAGAAACACTCACTCCGAGCAGCCGCTGGCCACGGAGGGCAGCCCAGGCCCCTGGGGCCTCCTGCCTTGTCCAGCTCTGCACACAGTCCTGGTCTTATGGGGCCAGCTGCCCCCAGCCAGGGCAGGCACCCACAAAGCTTCACCTGCGTGTACAGGATCAGCCAAGCCCCTGCCCAGAGTCCAGGTCCCTCTCACCCAGGGTGCCCAGGAGTCACCGTTAGGCTCCCCCAGGGGAGCCCCCATTCTGTCTCCGCCCCCATCTGCAGCTCCCATCTGAGCACAGGCACTGCAGGTGTGGCGGTGACCCCAGTGAAGCGGCCTACGTGCCCCTGTCACAGTGGGTGGCCCTGCTGGACGCCTGGTGCGGTTCCAGGCGGCGCCTGAGCACTGGGCCTGCTGCTGGGCGGAAGGTGCATGTGTCCGGGGTGTCTGGGCGCAGACGGCTCCCCGTGAGCCCCAAGCCCGCCCTCGGGGGAGCTGCAGCGGCGTGGTGGCCTCTGCCCTGTGCCCCTCGTCCTCCGAGCCCCGGGGCCCCCGGACCTGGTGGGGCGCGCTGCCGACGGGTGGACCGAGGTCCCTGGATCATCCCTGTCACCGTGCATTCGGCCTGGTGCCCAGCCCTTCAGTGCTGGGGTGCCCGGGCCTGCGTGCCAGCCCTCTTGACTCCTGTGTAGCATCTGCTCTCACTGCTGCCCCAGGCTTTACCCCCCATGTGTCAGTCCTCAGGGGCAGGAAGTTAGGAAGGCCGCCTGGAGGAAGTGGCTGTTCTCAGACTTGGGGAGGGGCAGGAGGGCCTTGGTGGAGAAGGGTGCCCCTGGGGCTCACAGCTGCCCGCCTGCCAGGTGGACCCTGACCAGGTCAGGGCTCCTCTGGGCCCCGCTGCCCTTCCTGGCGGTCCCGCCCACTGCGCCTCCGACAGCCCGCACGCCCGTGCTGGGACGCCTGGAGCCCATGGGTTGAACCCATGTTCCCTGCACTGCCGGCGGATTCTTAACCACCGAGCCCCTGGGAAGCCTGGCAGGAGGAGGCTGATACAGCAAAGCCAGCACGCAGATAGGAAGTGAGTGTCGTCTCATCTCTGATCCGATGGAGGAGTCTGGATGTTCCCGCCCCCACCTGGTTGCACTGCGACCCTCGGTCAGCTGTAGCCTGGCCTGCTGTGGATTGGGGAGGGCAGCAGCCCGCTGACCTGGCCTTTCCGATGGGCGTGGACTTGGTGGCGCGGCTGGCCTGTCGACACCCGACGTGGATTGCGTGGTCTCGCATCCTGGCCACCTTGAGGTCCGGTGTGAGTGTCCCTCTGACATCGCCCCGTGCGCCCGAGCTGCTCAGCGCCAGGCAGCGGTGTTAGGAGGTCACCTGTGCCCTTGGTTTGAACGCTCTTCCTTCGTGACTCAGGTCGCCTGGCCTGCAAGTCACCCTCGCCAGCCCCTTTCCGCCCTCCCGGTCCGGTCTCTGCGTCATGGGCCTGCCCCTCCCTGTCCCCCTGCGCGTCTGAGCAGCGCTGGCCCAGCCAGGAGCAGGGGTGACCTGCACGCCCACACCTGCCCATGCAGGAGCAGCCTGCTCCGGACGCCAAGGGGCCCCGAGTGGGCACACACTTTACCCCCGCAGGTGTGGGCCCTTCCAAGTTCCCTGGAGCTCCCTGGTGCCAGCCCGCGGGTGTCGGCCACGTCCCAGGCCCTGCGGAGTGCCGTCAGACATCGTGGTCAGCCCTGGACTGCTGTGCCATGGGGGCAGACCTCCTGGTGGGAGTGGGGCCCAGAGGCCTGTGCCTGGGAATGGGCCCACGTCCTGGGCAACAGGGGGCCTTTCCACGCCCACACCAGGGACACACAGGTCGGCGTACCATGGCTGGCTGGGGTCCCACCCTGCCCTTAAGTGTGCCAGCAGCCAGCCAAGCATACCCGCGTGGCCTGCCTTCCTGCCGTGTCTGACTCCTGGGGGCAGCAGCCTCTCACCCTGGCATTTCCTCCTGGCCCATCCTGCCATCCCAAGGGGTCTGATGGGCGGCTGCACGCCCACAGCTGCCAGTCGGCCCTTGCGGCTTGTGTGAGTAAGACCATGACGTGGAGGCACTCGGGGAGTGGGCTGTGCTGAGGCAGACCACTGGGCCGTCGGGCTTCTCCTGACCATCCTCCCCACGCACAGCCATGCCAGGCTGGGAGGCAGGGCTGGTGGGTCGGGGACGGGGTGCAGGCTGGGGCCCCTGGGTGCCTAGTTCCTGCCCCCCGGTCCCCGGGAGCCGCCTGGGGCACTGGCCTAGCCCCCACCCCCTTGCGGCCCTGAGCTGCCTGCCCGAGCCCCTCCCAGGCCTGCGTCTTTGAAGCACGGATACTGACAGAGGATCCAGTGAATCCAAGGTTGCCGGGCAGGCGCTGACAGACAGCCGGCCACGATACTATTTCTGATTTAATAACCAAATGGGGGCCGGCCCTTGGTAATAATTAGGGCTAATTACTGAGGAGGTGTTGACAGACCGGCTGAGAGGAAACAAACTACCTTTATCCCGGAGCTTAGAGTCGGGTTTCTCGGCGCTATCTGTCCTCCGAAAGGAGACGCTTCAATCACTCACCGAGGCTTCAAAGGGGCAGGGGCCCGGCGGGGAGGGCTGTGACGCGAGCCTTTGACTCCGCGGCCAGCCGCCCATCCCAGAGGCGCTCCTTTGTGCAGTTGGGGTCCCGGGCAGACCCGCCGTCACGCCGGCCCGGGGCTCCATGGGCGCAACGGGCAGCCAAGGCCTTCCTGGGCGGGCAGGGAGGCTGGCACGTGTCCTGGGCCCAGGGAGCGAGCTGCAGGGACCCGGCCGGGCTCTGCCCTGGACCCTGGACCAAGGCTTCCCCGTAGCGCCATGGGCAGGCCCGGCCTCCCTGGCTGCTCGGGCGGGGCCGTCCCCAGCAGTGAGCCAGCACTGCGGACAGGACGCTGACCCATGGGCCTCGGCGATGGGAGCGCCGTGGCATGTTGCGGGCTCCCGCAGGCCTCCCCCACAGCTCCGAGCCGGGGGCTGGCGGGCAGACCCCCCCATCCAGCCAGGACAGGTGTGACATGGCTTCCGGGAGCCAGTCCTGGGCTCAGGCCTTGCCATGGTCCAGGATGATTGGGACAGTGGGGATGGCGGCCTGTCCAGGTGCGGCCCGCGAGGCCTGGAGGGACAGGTCTCAGTTTCCCCCGCCTGCAGGACCACAGAGCATGCCTCGGAGAATGCCCGCCAGCAGGGCCATGTCACATGAGGGAGGCCTGTTGCTTCCCGGCTCACCTTTGTTCCGGGAGGAGCCTCGAGCGTGCTGACGAAGGTTCCCAGGCAGCTTGTTAGCTGAGTACGGACTACCTTCTGTGGGGGCTGCTACTGATGGATCAAGTCTCAATTCAGTTCAGTCGCTCAGTCGTGTCCAACTCTTTGCGACACCGTGGATCGCAGCCTGCCAGGTCTCCCTGTCTATCACCAACTCCCAGAGTCCACCCAAACCCATGTCCATTGAGTCGGTGATGCCATCCAGCCATCTCATCTCTCATCTCTGTCGTCCCCTTCTCCTGCCCCCAATCCCTCCCAGCATCAGGGTCTTTTCCAGTGAGTCAGCTCTTCTCATGAGGTGGCCAAAGGACTGGAGTTTCACTTCAGCATCAGTCCTTCTGATGAACACCCAGGGCTGATCTCCTTTAGGATGGACTGGTTGGATCTCCTTGCAGTCCAAGGGACTCTCAAGAGTCTTCTCCTATACGACAATTCAAAAGCATCAATTCTTCGGCACTCAGCTTTCTTTATGGTCAAACTCTCGCATCCATACATGACTACTGGAAAAACATAGCCTTGATGAGATGGACCTTTGTTGACAAAGTAATGTCTCTGCTTTTTAATATGCTGTCTAGGTTGGTCATAACTTTCCTTCCAAGAAGTAAGTGTCTTTTAATTTCATGGCTGCAGTCACCATCTGCAGTGATTTTGCAGCCCCCAAAATAAAGTCAGCCACTGTTTCCATTGTTTCCCCGTCTATCTGCCATGAAGTGATGGGCCCAGATCCCATGATCTTACTTTTCTGAATGTTCAGCTTTAAGCCAACTTTTTTCACTCTCCTCTTTCACTTTCATCAAGGGGCTCTTTAGTTCTTCTTCACTGTCTGCCGTAAGGGTGGTGTCATCTGCATATCTGAGGTTGTTAATATTTCTCCCAGCAATCTTGACTCCAGCTTGTACTTCATCCAGCCCAGCATTTCTCATGATGTACTCTGTGTAGAAGTTAAATAAGCAAGGTGATAATATACAGCCTTGACGTACTCCTTTTCCTATTTGGAACCAGTTTGTTGTTCCATGTCCAGTTCTAACTGTTGCTTCCTGACCTGGATACAGGTTTCTCAAGAGGCAGGTCAGGTGGTCTGGTATTCCCATCTCTTTCAGAATTTCCCACAGTTGATTGTGATCCACACAGTCAAAGGCTTTGGCATAGTCAATAAAGCAAAAATAGATGTTTTTCTGGAACTCTCTCGCTTTTCGATGATCCAGTGGATGTTGGCAATTTGATCTCTGGTTCCTCTGCCTTTTCTAAAACCAGCTTGAACATCAGGAAGTTCACGGTTCATGTATTGCTGAAGCCTGGCTTGGAGAATTTTGAGCATCACTTTACTAGCATGTGAGATGAGTGCAATTGTGTGGTAGTTTGCGCATTCTTTGGCATTGCCTTTCTTTGGGATTGGAATGAAAACTGACCTTTTCCAGTCCTGTGGCCACTGCTGAGTTTTCCAAATTTGCTGGCATATTGAGTGCAGCACTTTCACAGCATCATCTTTCAGGATTTGAAACAGCTCCACTGGAATTCCATCACCTCCACTAGCTTTGTTCGTAGTGATGCTTTCTAAGGCCCACTTGACTTCACATTCCAGGATGTCTGGCTCTAGGTGAGTGATCACACTATCGTGATTATCTTGGTCGTGAAGATCTTTTTGTACAGTTCTTCTGTGTATTTTTGCCACCTCTTCTTAATATCTTCTGCTTCTGTTAGGTCCAGACCATTTCTGTCCTTTATCGAGCCCATCTTTGCATGAAATGTTCCCTTGGTATCTCTAATTTTCTTGAAGAGATCTCTAGTCTTTCCCATTCTGTTGTTTTCGTCTATTTCTTTGCATTGATCGCTGAAGAAGGCTTTCTTATCTCTTCTTGCTATTCTTTGGAACTCTGCATTCAGATGCTTATCTTTCCTTTTCTCCTTGGCTTTTCGCTTCTCTTCTTTTCACAGCTATTTGTAAGGCCTCCCCAGACAACCATTTTGCTTTTTTGCATTTCTTTTTCTTGGGCATGGTCTTGATCCCTGTCTCCTGTACAATGTCACGAACCTCCGTCCATAGTTCATCAGGCACTCTGTCTATCAGATCTAGTCCCTTAAATCTATTTCTCACTTCCACTGGATAATCATAAGGAATTTCATTTAGGTCGTACCTGAATGGTCTAGCGGTTTCCCCTACTTCTCCATTTCAGTCTGAATTCGGCAATAAGGAGCTCATGATCTGAGCCACAGTCAGCTCCTGGTCTTGTTTTTGCTGACTGTATAGAGCATCTCCATCTTTGGCTGCAAAGAATATAATCAATCTGATTTCGGTGTTGACCATCTGGTGATGTCCATGTGTAGAGTTTTCTCTTGTGTTGCTGGAAGAGGGTGTTTGCTATGACCAGTGCGTTCTCTTAGCAAAACTGTTAGCGTTTGCCCTGCTTCATTCGGTATCCCAAGGCCAAATTTGCCTGTTACTCCAGGTGTTTCTTGACTTCCAACTTTTGCATTCCAGTCCCCTATAATGAAAAGGACACCTTTTGGGGGTGTTTGTTCTAGAAGGTTTTGTAGATCTTCATAGAACTGTTCAAGTTCAGCTTCTTCAGCATTACTGGTCGGGGCATAGACTTAGATTACTGTGATACTGAATGATTTGCCTTTGAAACAAACAGAGATCATTCTGTCGTTTTTGAGACTGCATCCAGGTACTGCATTTTGGACTGTTTTGTTGACTATGAGGGCTACTCCATTTCTTCTGAGGGATTCTTGCCCGCAGTAGTTATAATGGTCACCTGAGTTAAGTTCACGCATTCCACTCCATTTTAGGGTCTAAGTCTATTAGGGCAAAAATAGGATGGGAAATCACTTTAAATAGGAAAGCACTTAAAAACTGGCAGTGCGTCTGTTTAAAGTCACGTTAACTGGAATGAGAAATTGGATCTAAAACCAGAAAATGTAGGTAGGAAGCTGGGTTTTCATAATATCTTGGTGGTAAGTCACTCGAGAAGAAGTAGCCCCCAAATATTCCCTGAGCCACGTTGTTTGGAGATCGGCCTCCTTGGGGATGGCAGGAGGGTGCTCCCCCTGGCTGGTGCGGCCGCCTCGTGCAGGATGAGCGATCTCACGCACTGAGGCTCCCAAGCGCTGGGCTTGTTCCGTCCGTGGGGGCCCCTGTGGGCTGTGGCACCCGAGACAGTTCTGAGTGAGTGCTCTTAGCAGGGACTTGCCACCTGTGTTCCTCAGGACAGGCCTGGGGTTTGGGTTTCGGGGAGCAGGACCTCCCACATAAAGGGCCGTCGCACGTACCCAGGGAACATCTGTCCACACGGCCCCGTCTCCCCAGTGGAAGGCGGCCTCTGGGGTGGGGTTCGGCCCGCCTCCTCGCGGGTCTGTGCCTGCTGGCCCATATCTTCAGCTGTTTTTTCATCATCGTGGCCTCAGGCTGATCCTTATGACACATGCTTAACCAACACACAGGCAGAAAGCCCCTCAGAGGCCCCCTCCCTTCTGCGCAGCCCCGAGCCTGACCCCGAGCCCTGGCACCCGCTGTGTCCAGCATGCACAGTGCATGGGGGCCGTGCAGAGTGCAGGCTGGTCCTGGCTCCCGTTCTCCGTGGGTGCTCCACAGCGTTGCGCTCAGCCCTAGGTTCTCGCACTATTGCTCGGGGTGGGCGGCCATTTGGTCAGCTTGCATTTGAGAGATGTGAGCAGAGCAGACCGCTCAGGCACGGTTTCGTTTCTGCAGAGCCGATGTCCCGCGGTCGCAGACCTGCTGCTCTGGCCCAGGACCTCCCAGGGCTGTGGGCTCACGTGCGGCTCCATCCTTGCGGCGGCTCTGCCTGCCTCACCTAAGCTGTGGCGCTCTTGTTTTGCGTTTCCCCATGGCTAAGGGCGCTGAGCTGCATGCTCCCCATCTGCGCATCTCACAGGTGAAGTGTCTGCTCACATCGCTGGCTTAGGTGCTGCTCAGTGTTTTTAAATAACACTGACATGCAGTGAAGCGCACACATTTGAAGTAGAAAACTGGACAGGTTCCAGCACCTGTGTAAGCATCGCTGCCCCCCGAGACACACACGCCCCGGAGGCACGCGCACGTCATCCTGGGGAGTGCCCAGGGCCTCCTCCCGGCCCCCCGGCCTCACACAGCCTCCCACTCTCCGCACCAGCCCTCCCCAGGCGCCCTCAGCTGCTTGCTGTGGCCGCTGGGTGGCTTGCCCTTTCTGGTTCCGTCTAAACAGCGTCGCGGTGTCCCCTCCTCCACCAGCCGCTTTTCCGCAGCTTGAGGCTGACCCGTGGGGAGCCTGGTCAGCCTTGCTTTGTTGGGGCGTAGGGGCTATCACTGTGTGTTCGGCCTCCATGGGTGTGGGAGGACCGTCCCTGGTGGGGGCCTTTTTCTAGAGACACAGCCAAACTGTATTCTGAAGTGACTGGACCAGTATACTCCTAGGAGAGTTCCCTCGCTCTGCACGCATCCCGTTGGCTGGCGGCGTGGCCCATCTTTAACACTGGCGCTCCCGTGAGCCTGCAGGGCAGGTGGCTGCATCTGTCACTAGACTTCCATGATGCACGGGGCCGGTGAGTACGTTCTCGTGTCCTCATTTGCCACTTAATATCTTCTTTTTTTAAGATACACACACACGCACGCGTCTATCTGAATTTACTAGTGGCCCGCACCAGCTCTTAGCTGCAGCCAGTGTGACCTACCTCCCTGACCAGGGGTCAGACCTGGCCCTGCACTGGGACTGTGATGTCTCAGCCACGGGGCTGCCAGGGAAGGCCCAGGAACCTGTCTGCTGGGAACTTCCCTTCCTTCAAGTGTCTACCGTCGCCTCACAGAGTACGATCAGAAAAGCCGCTTAAAACCCTTACCTGATGTTCCCGGCTTCAGAACCGCCAAGGCTGGCGTCTGTAACTTGCCGTTTCCTGCGAGAGCCGGTCTCATCTCCTGGTTCTGTGTGTGGAGTAACTTCATGCCGCACCCTGGATGCACCCTGGACGGACTGTTATGCTGGAGAACGCTGAGTGTCGTGTGGGCAGGCTGTCACCCCGTCAGACGGCCTCTCCCCCTGCGCGGACTGCAGGCTCCGCCGCATGTCCATCTCCAAAGCTTGCAGTGCTCTGCCTTGGGCCCGCGCACCAGCCGCGCTGAGGTCAGCCTGAGCCCTGGGCAGTGCTCAGTGGGCCCAGCTCAGGTGTTGATGCTGGCGCTGCTACGGGTCCGTCCCACCCCACACAGCTCAGGGGTGAGCGCGGGCTTTCCAGGGTTCATTCCATGACCACCTGTCTGTGTAGCCCTCTGCTCTCTGCCGTCTGTCTTACACTCAGGGTCCGGCAGGGCGCTTTCTGTGCAGTCCCTCTGGCCACAAAGTTGGGCGACCCTCAGAGCCACTTCTCCCTCACAGCTCCCTGTCCTGGGCCACGCCTGAGGCAGGGCCGAGAGAAGGGAGAAGCAGACGCCATCCCACATGCCATCGGGGGACCCAGATCCAGGTTCCTGGGTCCTGGTGGCTGTGCGGCACTCTCTCTGTGCCGTGTGTTATGTTTTTAGCTCAGTCCAGGACTCAGACTTTTCCCTGCACTGAAGTTAGTTCCTCTCCAAGTCTTAGCCACCCCTGCCTCACAGCCCTGCAGCCCGACCCAGCCTGGAAGGCCGTGCCCCAGGACGCAAACACAGAAGCAGGAAGCTTGTTCCCTCTCAGCTCAGTTCCTGCCTGCCTCCAAAGTCTGTCTGCCGTCCTTCACTTCTTGGAGCTTCAGATGACCGCTATTTATGTTTTACCTGGAGGTTTTCTTTGCAGTCTGCCAGAGAGAGAGGCGAGAGGCAGCATCGAGCCCACTCCATCCAGGCCAGAACCAGAGCCGCTGGGGTGGCATCGATCCCGGGCGGGGGCAACTCTGCTCACCTTCGAGGCCCTTCTCCTGTCTCGGCGTGTGCGTTGTCCATCCATGTCTCCTACCCAGTTTTCCATCTGGTGTTTAGCTCCCCCCTTCATTCTGAAGGCTCCCACGTGCTTTAGAGATGCTTTAGGCTCTAGCTCTTTTGGTGTGCAGCAGTCAGGCGGCCCGTGGCTGCATCTTTCACCTTCTTACTGGGGCTGTGATGGAACTTTCTCTGATGGGTTGCTGATTGTGTCCATGGGGCCTGTTGAGTTCCTGCTGCTGGTTTTCTTTGCTGCTGCCATGCTGAAGTTTCCTTTGAATGTTTTAGTCTGTTTTATCCTTTTTATCTTGGGTTCTCAGTGTAAACCAGGACCTCATTGAGGCCCACATGTGGTCAGTGTGCCCTTTACTCTCTGAATTCAGAAGAGCTGCCCTGCCGTTTCCCTTGACCTTGACCTGAGTCTGAGCTGAATGCCCTCTCTGGGCCCCTGTGGGTGCGTTGGGAGGTTCCTACAGGCCTGGGTGGACGGGCAGGCCTGTCCTCCTCCTGCATCCCCTGGGAGGTGGTGGATGGGGGGCCTGCCCTGTCTTGTCCCCTGGGAGGTGGTGGATGGGGGCGGGGGGCTGTCCTCCTGCGTCCCCTGGGAGGTGGTGGATGGGGCCCCTCTCCTCTCCTGTCCCCCAGGAGGTGGTGGACAGGGCCCTCTCCTCTCCTGTCCCCCGGTCCTCTCCTGTTCCCCCGGGAGGTGGTGGACAGGGCCCTCTCCCTCTCCTGTCCCCTGGGAGGTGGTGGACGGGGGGGCCTGTTCTTGTGTGGCCCCTGGGAGGTGGTGGATGGGGGGGCCTGTCCTCCTGCGTCCCCTGGGAGGTGGTAGACGAGGCCCCTCCCCTCCTGTCCCCCGGGAGGTGGTAGACGGGGGGGCCTCTCCTCTCCTGTCCCCCAGGAGGTGGTGGACGGGGGGCCTGTCCTCGTGTGGCCCCTGGGAGGTGGTGGATGGGGGGGCTGTCCTCCCACGTCCCCCGGGAGGTGGTGGACGGGGCCCTCTCCTCTCCTGTCCCCCAGGAGGTGGTGGATGGGGGCCTGTCCTCATGTGTCCCCCATGACAGAGCGTCTCCGCTGCAGCCCGTCCCCGCAGAGCTCCCCAGGTCTGAGCGGGCCGCGCTCCAGGGCTCAGGCCGTCTCGGGCCTCAGAGCTCCCCGGGTCTGAGCAGGCCGCGCCCCAGGGCTCAGGCCGTCTCGGGCCTCAGAGCTCCCCGGGTCTGAGTGGGCCGCGCTCCAGGGCTCAGGCCGTCTCGGGCCTCAGAGCTCCCCGGGTCTGAGCAGGCCGCGCCCCAGGGCTCAGGCCGTCTCGGGCCTCAGAGCTCCCCGGGTCTGAGTGGGCCGCGCCCGGGCTCAGGCCGTCCCCGCAGGGCCTCCCGGGTCTGGAGCGGGCCGCGCCCGGGGCTCAGGCCGTCCCCGCAGGGCCTCCCCGGGTCTGAGCGGGCCGCGCCCGGGCTCAGGCCGTCCCCGCAGGACCTCCCCGGGTCTGAGCGGGCGGCGCCCGGGGCCTCAGAGCCGCGCAGCGTTGCTGCTGTGCCAGCCCTGGCCTCTGCTCGGGCTCTCCACACCTGTGGCCCCTGCAGGCCTCCTGTTGACGGGCGCTGGCCCCGGGCACTCCACGTGAACCCCCGAGGCCTGGTGTCGGGTCCTCATGAGTGATGCACAGGCTGCGGTTTGGGCTTGCGGTGGCTGAGAGCTGCGGGCAGCGTCGGGCAGCTATGGGCGCAGCTCCAGCTCCGGCTCAGCCTGACAGTCCCGCCTGCGTGGGGGCCGCTCCTGAGATGACCTTCCCCCCAGCGCCCTGGGCCCGGTCCTCCGCAGGCCCAGGACGCCAAGCCGGGGTCAGCTGCAGGCTCCTGCCCCTCCTGCCCCATACTGTGCCCACACAGGGGCGGGGGGTGGGTGGCCTGCAGAAGGCCAGGGCCCTGCACAGTGTCACCTGCTCGGCCTCCTCGTCTGGGGGCCCCCGGGGGCATGTGTCACTATGGTGGAAGAGCCGTCAGATTCTCCCTTTTAATTTTTGAAGGAATGTGTCTCGCAGACCCAGGCCTTTGCTTTGTGGATTAGCTGTCGGACTGCTCTGCTCGCCGAGTGGGAGAGTGACAGGCCAGGGGCGGAGCCGCCGGGCGGCCATGTGCTCACTGCTCCAGGGCGGCCCCCTGCCAGGAGATGGGATGATGTGATTATTCTCAATTAGATTAATAAAGAATAATTAGACATCATAAATCAAGTCATCACGGGTATTGTCATGGGAAAAATATGCAGCCAGAATTAATTAGTTTTCAAAGAAAGCGTTTACTCCAACTGCCTGGATCGAGGGGCTCTTAATTGCTGGGGCTTCATCTTGGTCTCAGCGTCCTGCTGTTGTAGCAACAATGTGGCAGGTTTGTTCCCCACGTCCTTCCATCGGGAAGCAGGGGTTGGGGGCCTGATTCACCCGCTGGAGCCAGCCCCGTGCAGCTTCTGGAAGCTCCTGCCAGGCCGCGGGCGATGGCAAGCGTGGGCTGGGCCTCTGCGGCGCTGCGCGCACGTGTGCCTGGGGCCTGTGTCATGGGAGCCCTCGGCCCTGTCCCGTGGCACCCTGAGGGCTGTGTGCAGACTCGGGGGACTATCCCAGGGCCCAGCAGGACGGCCCCTCGGCCACCCCGGGCTCTGCTCCCTGCTGTGCCCTCCACCTGGCTCAGGACCTGTGGGCAGACGGGTGGCCGTGGCCTCCAGCGGGACTGGGGCAGGGTGGTCAGAGGGGCCCCGGCAGCCCCCTCCTCTGGGGGCCCACAGGCCTTGCTCGCAAGGCACGTGCTCTGTGAGCGGCCCTCCCGGGCCGTGGCAGGACACCAGGCCCACGTCTTGCCTGCACACTGTGGGAGCCGCTGCTCTGCCCCTGGGTGGCGGCGTGCAGGGTCCAGGCTGGACAAGGCCGCTGGTTGGCTCGTTGCTGGGCCAGGGGTGCGCAGGGTCGAGCCCGCAACCCCATGAGGACCAGACCCACCTGCCTCTGACTGCGTGGGGAGGGCTGGGCAGGAAGGGCCCCCTGGGGACGCGGAGGGCAGGGTGGGGGCTCCAGGCGAGGGGACCCGCCATCTGGGGGACCCAGGGGCGCCTGTGCCGCCCCGAGGAGCCCGAGGTCATTCACGCCCCCTCCATCCACAGGCAGGCACATGGCAGCGCCCGCGCCCGATCCGCAGTCCGTCTTGCGCGGCACCTGCTCGGCCGTGCACGCACTGCACTTCTGCGACGGAGCCCAAGGGCGCCCGCTGCTCCTCTCGGGGTGAGTGCCCTGCCCGGGCAGCCCGGAGGAGGTGCGGGAAGGGCCCAGGCTGCCACCCCTCGGCCGCCCCACAAGCACGCAGGGCATCTCTCCCAGCATGTGCTCCCCAGAGGAGAGCTGCCCGGGCCGCCGCCCTGCCTGGAAGTGGAGCGCGTCTCCTGGGCAGGTGTGGCCAGCCGTCCCCTGCGAGTTGCTGGCTAGAGCGCCTGCTCAGCGGCCAAGTGGTGCCCCCTGGCCCCTACCCCCCACAGCCAGGCCTGACGGCAGCCCACCTCACACCCAGGCCTGAATCCAGCCCGCCCCCCCAACCCCAAGGCCTGACTGCAGGACGCCCCCCCAACTTGACTCCAGACTGCCCCCCAGGCCTGACTCCAGCCCCCCGACCCCCCGAGTCTGGCTCCAGCCCACCCTGGCTCTGAGCCTGACTGAGCTGCCCCCCACCCCCAAGGCCGGCCCTGACCGCGCTGTCTGAACAGGTCGCTGCGTGGGCTGGTGCACATCTGGAACCTGCAGACGCGGAGGCCGATCGCCGCCTGGACGGCCACGGGGGCCAGTGTGTGACCTGGCTGCACACGCTGCCCCAGGGGCCCCAGCTGCTCAGGTGGGCCGTGGCAGTGCTGTCCCGGGCGGGGAGGGGGTAGGTGGTTGCGGTGTTCCTGGTCTGTGTGTTCCAGGAGGGGC
Organism: Nanger dama; assembly: GCA_917880005.1. NCBI lineage: Eukaryota > Metazoa > Chordata > Mammalia > Artiodactyla > Bovidae > Nanger > Nanger dama. The sequence goes on along the minus strand of CAKJTW010000193.1, from coordinate 74,457 downwards.
TGGGGGCTGGTGGCAGGGGCAGGGGCCTGCGGCGGTGATGGGATGAGCCTAGCTAAGGCGGTCGGCCAAGAGGTGGCCAGAGGGCGCTGGGAGGTGCGGGGCATGCTGGGGGCCTCTGCCTTCCCCTGGAGAGAGGCACAGTGCAGGCAGGGCGGGGCCAGGATGGGGCCCTTGCTGCCAGAGTGCCTGCTGTCTGGGGGCTCCCTGCCCATGTTCAGGGTCTTACCCCAGATAGATGAGATGTCAGAGGGCTTTTCCAGGCAACCTCTGCCCCGGAACTCGCGGACAGGGCAGCTCTGTGGCTCTGGATTTGAAGCCTGGGCACTGGAGCACCATGGAGGCTGGTCCCCAGAAAACAAGGCCTCCAGGCCCCAGGGGCCTTCAAAGTACTTTCGTGCTGGACACAAGCCTCTCGCGAGCCCTGGGGCAGCTGAGGCTGGGCGAGTCTGGGGGCGGCGCCCTGGGCGTGTGCTCGTTCGGCCCCCGCAAGGCCTCGACCCGCCCCCGAGCTGCGCAGACGCACCCCCTGCACATGGGCGTCACTCTCCCGTGATGATTGGAGTAGGGGCCGTGTCCGAGGGCCCAGCTGAGCCACCCCAGCCTTCCTCCCAGGTGTTGAGTGGAGGTGTAGGCCTTTCTGGGCCCCCTGCTCCCCCAAGCAACGTGGCTGTCCTGGGGAGCCCCCCACTGGAGGCAGGCCCCTTGGAGAGCCGGCCTACAGACGCGTGCGGGGGCAGTTGTGGGGGGCTGGCGCGCGTGCGTGACAGCTGGCCGCGGTGCCCCGCTGGCAGGACTCAGAACACGCAGGTGCTCGAGGGGCCAGGTGTGCACTGCTGCAGCGGCGGCCAGGGCCCAGCTGTGTTTGCAAGTCCAGCCTCCTACATGGCCCTTGAAGGGAAGGTGCCCTTTCATGTCGGGCTGGAGGACAAAGCTGGGGCCCGGGCCAGCCTCACCAGGCCCCTCAGATCCCCCGGCCCAGCCTGCACACCCAAGGCCGTACCTGTGCCCGTGGGCGGGCCCATCCTCCTGCTCTGGACCCCGGGGTTCTCAGGTCAGACTGCTGAGGCAGGCCTTCGGGAGGAGCCCCTCCGCATCCATGCCTTGTCCCCCAGGGGCGTATGCACGGTCCCCCCTCCTCCTGGGCTCCTCGGGTGGGAGACCGGAGGGGCCAGTGAGGGCCCAGCCTCTTGGGGCATCAGTGCCAGGAGGTGGGCACGGTCCTCGGTGTCTGCCCCCGTCTGCCACGGACCCCAAGCCGGCACGTCTGGGCCGCAGGTGTGAGTGGCCCTTGTCAGCGCAGGAACCGGGGCCCTCCCCGGGAGGGGTCCCCTGCCGCCCCGTGGCCTCCACTGGGAGGGTCATGGCCCGCCACCTCCTTTCCCGGCAGCCAGGGCCGCGACCTGCAGCTGTGCGTGTGGGACCTGGCGGAAGGCAGGAGCGCCGTGGTGGACGCTGTGCGCCTGGACAGCGTGGGCTTCTGCAGGGCCTCCGTCCTGGCCGCGGGCCCGCAGCGCTGGATGCTGGCCGTGCCCGGGGCGGGCAGTGACGAGGTGAGTGAGCTGCACGGCTCTGGGGTCTCGGAGCAGCTCTGGCCTGGCCGCCTGGGTGGCCCTAGCGGTGGGATCGGGCAGGGGTCCCAGGTAGGCTGGGGTCTTTGGGAGGCCCTCAGGGCGTCAGGAGCAGGCAGGCCCGGTGCAGTCCAGGTGGGCCTCAGAGTCGGGCCAGCAGGGGCGGCGGCCTTTTAGAGTCAGAACTGGTTGCTGATGTGAGGCCTTGGGCAGGGTTGGGACGCTGCTGGGGGGCACATGCCAGGGGTGGCGACCGCAGGACAGAGGGGACGTCAGAGAGCAGGGCCCCAGGGTCACAGTCAGGGGGCACAGGCTGAGCAGAGCTGGGTCAGTGAGGCCTGGGGCGGGGCCTCGGGGACAGGGCCCGTGGGAGACTGGTCAGCTGGGCCTGGGGGTGGGGCCTGTGGGGGTGGGGGTCTAGGGGGTTGGAGCCACATATCCAGGGGTGGCACCCTGTCTGTACCCCACCTTGTCCCTGCTCCCTGAGGGCCATTTGGCAGGCAGGGCTGGGCGGGCACTCGAGCCCTGCACCCGGGAACTTTGGCCAGCGCCCAAGAGGAGCCGTGAATCTCAGAGCAGACCCAGCTCATAAATAACGAGGCAGGAACAGGCATCTGTTTGTTCGCAGAGGCGCTTAAATCTCCAATTAGGAGCTACATGTGCTTTTGTTGCCAATTTGCCAAAAACCTGTTACAAGTTTTATTAATGTGAAGAGAGAGGGCTCCGTGCTCTCCCGCGGCAGCAGTGAGACAGTGCTGAGCCTCCTCCATGCCTGGGGCTGGGCGCCTCCTGGGAGCGGGCCATTTCCTGTGTTCCCGCCTGGACTCAGGCCTCGGCCCCGGGCTGCCCCATGTGCCCAGGACATGATCCCGCCCCACCTGCCCGACCGTCTGGGTGGCCACGCTTGCCTAAACCAGAATGTGCCCTCGGACGCCAGGCGGGAGCAGCAGTGTGTAGGAGTCCCCCTGCACCCCTGACCACAGGGACCGGGGGCAAGGGCTCTCACACCAGCACCGTCCCCCCACCCGGCCAGTCCCCGCCCCGGCCAATCCCCCTTCCCCCACCCCGGCCAGCCCCCCTCCCCACCCTGGCCAGACCCCCCCACCCGGCCAGTCCCCCCGCTACCCGCCTCGGCCAGTCCCCCCCTCCCCGCCCCGGCCAGACCCCCCACCCGGCCAGTCCCCCCTCCCCACCCCAGCCAGCCCCCCAACCCCGGCCAGTCCCCCCTCCAGTCCCCCCCACCGGCCCCGGCCAGCCCCCACCCCGCCCCGGCCAGTCCTCACCCCCACTCCCCCCTCCCCACCCCAGACAGCCCCCCAACCCCGGCCAGTCCCCCCTCCAGTCCCCCCACCCCGCCCCGGCCAGTCCTCCCCCAAGCCCCCCTTCCCCACCGCAGCCAGTGCCCCCCCACCTGGCCAGTCCTCCCCCAAGTCCCCCTCCCCGCCCCGGCCAGTCCCCCTGAAATGCAGGCGCTAGGTCCCCAGGGCCCTGCCCTTGGCTGGGGTGAGCCTGGACATCTGAGGCCTGGGGGACCTCCCCTGAGAGGCCTCCTGGTCTGCCCAGTCACTTCCGGGCCACACCCTGGGCCTCTGTGTCCTCCCAATGGTCCGCATTTCTAGCTCTTGGCGGGCGGCCCTCTCACAGCTCAGGTCCTTTTCCGCGTCTTTGGGGCAGCGAGAGCAGGGTGTGGGGGGCAGAAGCTAGCCCTGCAGGCACGATGGCATGGAGGGCGAGCGTCCCCTCCGCACCGCACGGCAGCACCTCTGGGTCACCGGAGTCCCTCCCAGGGGCCCTGTGTTATCAGCAGGCGTCTGTCCGCTTGATGCCGCAGACCGTCTGCACCTCGGCCTCACCGTCTGGAGACCTGGGCTGTGCGTGTCCCTGAGGGCACACTGCCCATGGCGCCTCGCCCACAGGGTGGCCACCAGTCAGGGCACCCAGGAGGGTCTGTGCTGGCCTGGGCGCCTCTGAGCACAGGCTTCATGCGGGCAGAGCAGCGGGCACTGGGCCCAGGACAGCCCAGAGGCTCCAGGCCGTCCGCATGTGAGGCCCAGCCGGGTGGGGGCGCCAGGAAGGCAGGAGCGCCAGGCGCTGAGTCAGCATGTAGGGGCCGAGCTGCCCGCCTGGCTGGGAGGTCAACACGAGGGAGGCCCCAGGCCCGATGCCCTCGAGGGCCCCGCCGGTCACTGGGCAGTGACGCACGCATCCTGCCCGCCCTGGGGTCCAGGGGGTCGGGCGGAGACGCAGACAGGCCCGCAGCGCTGAGCTGAGCCTTGGGCCTCCTGCGTGTGCGGCCCAGCCTCAACCTGGCTCCAGCCCAGACCCGCCTGTTTTCTTACCGTCAGGTCCAAGTTCTGGAGCTGCCGTCCAAGACGTTGGTGAGCTGCCTGAAGCCCGAGGCAGGGGCCAGGCTGGGCATGCCCATGTGCCTGCAGCTCTGGCAGGTAAGGCCCGTGCACGGCCACGCCCCAACCACGCCCCCGGCCGTGAGTCATGCCCGTTGGGGACGGTGCTCCTGGTCCCCCTCCTCCACCACCTTGCCATCCCCAGCCTGCCCCGCTCCAGCTGCGAGGATGCCTGCAGACCCCCAAGCAGTGGGGGTCGGCGGCCACCTCCTGGGGAGCCAGGTGCTGCCCTCTGGTCTGTGTGGGGCCGGTGGGGGCGGTGCTGGCCCACCGTGCAAGCCCGGTGGGCTCTGATCGCTGGACGAGCTGCTCAGCCCTCCAGCCCGTGGGGGCTCAGCACTGTCCAGCAGCCACATCCTCCTTCGCTCAGCCGATCTTGCTGACCACACGCGGTCGGGAGGCATCTCCGAGGCTGCGGCGGGGGTGGGGGCGGCCTCGGTCACCGCGGCGTCTCTGCTCTGGTGGCAGCGAGTGGACGGCCCAGGGCACTCACTCCAGAGTCCAGGTGGTGTCCTTGCTGTTGCAGACGCCGTGGGTTGCAGGCCGCTTACTGGGGCCGCTCTCCTGTGCCGCTAGGACTGGGGAGCCGTCCAGCCCTGCAGTTAGACGTGGCCCCGCGGGGTGAACAGGCCTGTGCGCCCCACTCCTGGCCCTTCCTCACTCGCTGCGCCCGCAGCTTCTGTACTGAGAGCAGCCCTCGGGGCGTGGGGAGTTGTGGGTCCCAAGACTCTCCTGGACAGCAAGGCTGTGGGTGCCGGACTGGCGGGTGGGGGGGGGGGGGTGCTCACAGGCCCCAGAGGGGACACAGCACATCCGCTCTCTCTTCCTGGAGACGCTGTTGGCGTTGTTGCCTAATTGTGTAAGAATTCCATCAGAGAACCACGTGTGGAAACAGGATGGACGGACTCGTCAAGGTAACCGACACGGCTGACAGGACCCGCCGAGCTGCGCTGGCTGATGCGGATCCAGCCCAGAGCCCCCAGCTCAGAGTCAGCCCTGGACGCGTCCCCAAGCCTGGGGCTTGGACTGCCTACCACTAACAGATCCAAGTGTGGCGGGCCCTGACCAGTCAGTCAGAGGCCTTCTTGTCCAGCTCCTGAGAACGGACGGCCTGTGTTGTGAGGAAGATAGTCACGTGGGAGGTCAGGGGTCATGCACACCCGACCTGGAAGCTGGCCCTCTGGCCAAGGGGGCTCCCCAGGAACCTGGAGGTGCTGGGGCCCCTGTGGCCGGCACACCCAGGGGCTGGTGGGGACACTGAGTGAGTGGAGTGGGCCTGCCCGAGTGGTCTTTGGGCCCCGGGGACCCTGTGTGTGGCGGGTGGCCTGGGGGCCTCAGCACAGGGGTGTGGGCCCTGGGCCGGGAGCTCTGACTAGTGCCCCCACCACTACGCGGGGCCTGGACAGGTCAGCAGCGTGCAGCCCTCACTCAGCCGGGGTGCCCCAGCCCAGGCACGGGGCGGCCCCCAGTGCAGGGGGAACGTGGGGTGGGGGGCCAGGGCGGAGCCCCGAGGCCGGACCCAGGCCCAGCCGTCCTCACGGCCCCTTCCGTGGACTTTCCTTCTGTCTCTTGTCGGTGCTCCTGTGGTCATCGGAAAACCAGGCACACAGGTCCTCCCGTCCCTCCAGACCCCGGGTGGGCCCTTGCGGGGCTCCCCACCCCCTTCTGTCCCTGGCACCCTCATCTTGCCTGCGGTGCAGCCCCGGGCCTGCAGGGACGGCTGTCTCCAGCACGGCCCAGGCTGCATCCAGGGCCAGCCTCCCTCCTTGGGGCGGCAGCAACCCTGGGCCAGGCCCCTGCTGGCCCTCCAGGGCCCAGGGCGGCCACTGAGCCCCTGGTCAGGGAGGTCCCAAGGCCCAGCTGAGGGGCGGGCATTCTCAGTCACCTCTGAGACCCAGGAGCTCGGCCAGCGGTCTCAGGGCAGCCACCAGGCGCAGGGCAGCCGCTCCTGGTTGGTGCCAGGTTGGACTGCGGTCCATACAGCCCCCCACCCCCGCGGCCGCTGTGTAGCCTCTGACCCACACCCTCATCCATCACGCGGCGGGCGGGGCGCTGACTCTGCGGTCCTGGCGGTTGGAGGTGGGGGGGCTCATGGCGACGTTGACAAACTGCAGAAGGTTCATTTTTCATGGAGACAGAGCTCGCGATTTTCTTTGGCCGGCTTGCCAGACAGGTGGCCGGCCCCGCCCATGTGTGGCCGCGCATGTCAGCGGTGGGAATGAGCCAGAGGGCTGGCGTGCCCTGCATCCCCCGCGCTGGCCCAGTCTGCATGTCGGGCGCCCGGGTCCGGGCGGGGCGGCCGGCCCATCCCCAGCCCCTTCTCCCCTGGCGCTGACACCCCACTGTCCCCACAGGCCGAGTCCAGCCCCCCGCCCGCTGCTCCTGGCCGGTTACGAGGACGGCTCGCTGGCCCTGTGGGACGTCTCCACACGGAAGGTGTGCAGCCGCGCTGCCTGCCACTCGGAGCCCATCATGGGCCTGGCCTGGGACCCGCGGAGGGCCAGGGGCGTGTCAGGCTCTGCGGAGAAGGCGCTGGCTGTCTGGAGCCTGGAGGGGCAGCAGGCACTGCAGGTCAGCGGGCTGGGCCGCGGGTTCATCCATCCTGCTCCGCGCCAGCGGTCTGATGGGCTGAAACAATATTTAGGCATGAAAAGGACTTGGTGCAGGCCCCCGGCTAATTAATCATCGGGGCCGGCACGGGCAGGCGGCGGGCGAGGGGCCGCACTCCTGAGCCGCGCACAGGGCTTGGGTTTCTCTTGGGCCGTGGCCGACAGCGGTCACGTCTCGTCCATCTAGGGGAAAGGCATGTGGGATCCCGGCTGTGCAATCCAGTTTGAAAACTCGGAGGAATTTGGTCAGTAAGGAACTGATTAATCAAAAAAAAAAAAGAACCTAACCGTCCGTGGAGAAATCCCCTGGTGAGGCGCCTGTAGCCATCTGCACGCCGCCCGGTTGCGGGGGGGATGCCTCGGGGCCAAGTGACCAGAGCCTTGCCCACCCTCCGTGGCCGCACAGCCCTGGGGAGCACGTCTGGGTGCCCGGCGCCCAGCCCTGTGGGGAGCCTGGGTGCACGCTGGCTTCTGGGGGCCAGGAGCCCCAGTGAGCCAGGAGGCCTCGGGAGGCTGCGACCTGTCCCCCGGCTGGCTCTGAGGGCCCGGGTGTGGGGAAGCAGGGCCTCGGGGGAGCCGAGTGGGGCTCGGGCTGCCTCCTTTTGGGCTGTGCAGCCTGGACTTCTTGCAGACTGGAGGCCACAAAAGAGGGAGTCTCTCAGACCCTCCGCAGGGGGCCCTCTCCCAGGAGCCCAGACCCCCCGGCCAGAGGGCAGGTCCTGCACTCAGGGAGGCGGGCCCGGGTAGAGATGGGGACAGGCCTCATGCTCTCGGCGTTGCCGCCCGGGACAGGTCTGCAGGTCAGGGCTGCCAGGGTGGAGCCCCAGGTAAGAGCAGAGGCCAAGGCTGGACTCCAGTGGCTGGAGGGGGTCACTGGCTTCCGGAAAAGCATCCCCTCGGGAGGCCTGCGCTGGAAGCGGAGTGTGTGGCCGTGGCCGTGGGTGGCGCCTGAACCGGGCCCCATGTCCCCGCGGACAGGGTGGCACCCCAGCTCCCCTGGCACCAGCCTGCCCCGCAGCCCTGCCTGTGTCCCAGCGAGCCCTCAGCCCTGTGCGGTGGGGCAGACCACCTCCCCACAGGGCACTCTGCTGTGGGGTGGGGCTTCTCTGGTCACCAAGGCCTTGGAGTCCTGGACGTGGGGTGGCGGGAGTCGACACCCCCGAGGTGGGCAGGGCCGTGCTGTGCTCAGCTCTTGTCGAGGACGGAGGGCCCGCCAGGTGGACATGAGGTGCCCTCTGCCTCTGCTCCTGCCTGGTGGGGCCGAGGCAGTGCCCCCAACACCGTGGGGTGCTGCTCCCCTTCCGGGCCGAGGCCTGGGGACCAGGCGTCTCCCCGGAGCGCCCACCCACTGCGGTGGCCCCAGGCCCCGCCCCGCCTGCTGTCTCGGCCCAGGCCGACCTGACCTGTGCTGGTTGTGGGGACACAGGCACAGAGAGTTCAGCCTTAGAGCGCGCGCAGCACAGAACCGAGATGCCGCTTGCCCACGAGCGGGGAGCCCCAAGGAGAGGGCAGCAGGGCTGCTGGCCTCGCGCAGCACTGTCCCGGGGCGCACCTCCTCCTGGCCACTGGCTGAGGCGTCTCCAGAGCTGCCGGTCCCAGAGGCCTCGGGGGCCTGGGCACGCTGGTGTCCACGGTGAGTCACGGGCCCTCGGTGTCGCCCTGGAGCCACGTGAACAGAGGTGTCCTCGCCTCCCGGCCGCAGCTCTAACGAGCCCAAATCAATCTCCCCGCGGGCAGCGGGCGGGCCAGCGCTGCGGACGCAGCTGGGGCTCCGCGCGGAGCGGAGCGAGGTAATGGGAACCAGATGGGCCCAGCGCATTCCTGGCACCTGAGGTCACGCGCCGAGCGAGCCCTGTGGGCTGGGCCCTTCCCCAGGGTCCTGGTCCGGGCGGGCTCAGCGGGGCCCATGGTGCCCGGGCCCTGGGTCACCCTCACTAGGACGCTGGGTGCCCACCCGCCTGGGAGTCCCAGCTCTGCCCCTCAGGCGGGCTCTGGGCCGCAGCCGCCTTCAGACAGGTGGTGCGCAGACCGCCCTGCCTTCCTCCTCGGGCAGGCCCACAGCCTTGAAGAGGCTGATTTACGCCAGCCAGGCGGCTCTCCCACCATGCCCGGGCTGGTCGGCCAAGCATCCCTCGCCCCGCTGCTGGCCACAGCCCACCCACCTACTCCCCGACCCTGCCGGGGTTGCCCGCCCGAAGCTGGCAGCGGGGTCCATAGGCTGATGGGCAGGAGACGCTGCCCACACATCCAGGGGCAGGGCCCTGCCCTCTTGACCATCCCCAGTGCCCGCAGGAAGGATAGCCCATCCCTTCCAGCCCGGGCGTTCCCAGCTTCCAGGAAGAGGAAAGTCCCCCTTCCCCCCAGGTCCCTCCCAGGCAGCAACGCTGGCCTGGGCGCACCCTGCCCGAAGGGACCCTCGCTCGGTCCCCACTGTTAACAGCCCCCTGAACCAGGCCACGGGGGTCCCAGTGCGTCCACAGCTCTGACCCCAGGGCCAGAGCTCCTGGGAGAGGCAGGGGCAGGTCCCTGCCCATGAGTCGGGCGCAGGCCTGCTCCGCGTGCTCTGTGTGCTCCCGCAGGGCCTTGCATGTGGAGCAGGGAGCAGCTGCTCTGGTGCTGGGGCACTGAGCCCCGAGCCTGAATTCCTGGGCAAGAGGGGCAGAGCCCGTGGGGCACACAGGGCTGCTGGTCGCTGTGGTGGTGGTGGGGAGGAGGCAGGGCGTCCCGGACGGTGGGGGAGGGGGATCCTAGGGCCGGGGCGTCTGGGGGGCACATCAGGAGTCGATCTAAGGAGCCGCCTGACATCTTCCCTGCCTCTGATCATAGGTGCGTGGGACCCACGAGCTCACCAACCCTGGGATTGCTGACCTCAAGATCCGGCCAGACAGCAAGATCCTGGCCACCGCGGGCTGGGACCACCGTGTCCGCGTGTTCCAGTGGCGGACGATGAAGCCGCTGGCCGTGCTGGCCTTCCACAGCGCCAGCATCCACTGCGTGGCCTTCGACGCCACGGGCCTGCTGGCCGCAGGCTCTGGGGACCAGCGCATCAGCATCTGGTCGCTGTACCCGCCCACGTGACTCAGCACGGAGTGGGTGCCGGCACAGAGGCGTGGGTCCTGGGCCCCCTGGGTCACTCAGGTCCCCTCCTGCCCAGGACCCGTTCCCCGTCCTGACGCAGCGCATGTGGGCCCTGGTGGCTGCTGTTCACGGCGTAACCAGGCTGGACAAGGGGCGCCTGACATCCAGGCGAGGGGCCACCCCGCGTGCCTGACAATAAACTTGTTTGCAGGCCTGCAGCTTCGAGGTGTGAGCTCTCCCAGGTGACCCCTGCTTCCCTGGGGCGTCAGAGCCAGGGCCATCCCCCGCAGGTGGCCGGCCACAGAGCACGGCGGGGCTGCGGTCCCCGGGCTCCCACCCCCCGCAGACAGCCGGGGCTGAGGGCTGAGAGTGTGCCCCAGCGAGAGGAAGCAAGTGGGGGTGTGGGGGAGGGGGCCAGGCCTGCAGCAGGGTCCCAGAAGGAGGGCTTGGCCCAGGAGTGAGGCTGAGGTGGCTGCTGGGCGGACGGGGACCCGGGCAGCTTCTGACCCTCCTCGCCGGGCTCTGGGCTGGGAGGAAGAAGACCCTGGCACTGAGGTGGGGGCTGTGGGAGACCCCGGCAGAGCCCAGGCCCCTGAGTCCCACGGGCTTTTTTGTGAAGGAGTCCCCGCTTGGGCTGTGGCCTTGGAGGCCTCCCCGAGAGGCCCAGGACCCCTGCTCTGCACTGCGTTTTACCCAGCGGGTCTGAGAGGGTGGGCCTGTGGTGGCTGCACTCCAGGGGAGCCGCCGGGCCTTCAGCATCTGGAGCCCACGTGTGCGCCCAGGTGGCAGGATGCACTCCGCGAGGGCAGGGCCCTGCCAGAGGGTCTGGCCTCCAGGCCCAGCGTGGGGCCAGGGGACGGTGAGCTTCGGCCGGTGGGGTGGAGGCAGGGACGCAGGTGCGGTTGACACGCCAGCACCGTGTGGGGCATCAGCAGGATGGCCCGAGGGGGGCTAGGGGCTTCACCTGAGACCGGCCCCCGCCCCCAGAGGGTGCAGCTCCTTGCAGTCCTGAGGGGTACCTGCCTCCTTGGTTAGATACATCCTCTGTGGTTAGATACTGATGAGCGCTGTTACTGAACTTGCAGCCAGCGACGTGTTGGGGAATTCTGGTCTATCACAGCCATAAGCTGATTTATGAGCGGAGGTGGGGTGTGACGGCATGGGGAGTTATCACTGCACAACATCCAGCTGATCAGTCCGGAAAATAAACAACTGACATTGTTTTTATTTGGAAATTTCAAGCATAGATCAAAGTGAAGGGGAAAAGCACGCAGCCAGCGCCCGGCTTCAGCGTGAGGCCTTGGCCTCCCGGGTGTCAGTCCAGCTCTGGAGTCCGTCCGGGAGGCCTGGGCAAGCCGAAGCCACGGGCCTTCCCCGGCCTCAACGCACCTCTCAGCTTAGCACCTTGGAGAAGGACGGCAGGAGGTGGTTAGGGGAGTGACACAGTCCCCAGGCTGCATGGCCGGCCGAGCTCAGGGATGGGAGGAGGGGCTGGGGGAACTTGGGGTGGGGTCGAGCGGGCCCGGCCCAGGGCGGGGGCAGGCAGAAAGCCCCTCTGCCCTGTCCCTCCCGGCGTCCAGCGCCACCTCTCCCAGCCTGGGTGTGGACACGGTGCCCAGCCATCCATGCCACCGTGCCCCTCATCTGGCCGGGCTTTGTGGATGGAGGGACCGCCACGGGCGTGTCCCTGTCTGTCTGCCCGTCCCTCGTGGTGGACATGCCCCCTGAGGCCCCCCCGCCCAGCCTGGCCGTGTGCAGCCCTGAACGATGGGCCTGGACCTCCCGAGCCTGTCCTGGCCCTGCTCTCCCAGGAGCACGGCTCCTCCCCGTCTTGGTGGACGTTGCTGTCTTCCCTGGGCACATGCAGTGCTTGAGCACAGAAACTCCGGGGGACACCGTGGGGCTGGAGGTGCCACTCTACCCACCCCCCTCCCCAGCCTGGCCCGAGGGTCAAGAGTGGGGCCCCACACGGAGGGGACGCTGGGCGGGCCAGGAGGGGGCAGGGTCAGCAGGACCCCCTGCTCCCAGGGTCAGGGTCAGGGGTCGCCACAGGCTCTGACTGTGATGTTTCAGCAACCTTCCTGGTGGTTTCGGGAACCTTTCTCAGGGTCCACCCCCAGGCCTGCCCCATGGGCCCCTTCTACTCCAGAGTCTGCAGGACTGGCCAGGCTCAGGCTTTCGGAGGGGCCGTCTCCTGGGGGTCCTGAGCCCACACCCCGCTGGAGCCCACAACTGGATGGCCTGCCTCATGGCGAGTCTGGGCCCCTGAGCACTGAAGGGCTTGGGGGTGGGGGCCGGGTGGACCCGGCCTGGTGGGCACACAGCCAAGAGAGGGGCTCCCACAGGAGGGACACGTGCCCGTCCAGCTGCATGCCAGGCAGGCCACACTGAGCCAACCCCGACCCTGTGCCCCCAAGGTTCCTGTGCCCGCAGCGGGCTGGCCTCTAGCCGCCTAGGGTGACCACCACCAGGTGTCTCCAAACATGAAACTACCCTGGAAAAACTGCCAGTTTGCAGACACGAGGGCTGACCTGGGGCTTCCCAGGTGGCGCTGTTCGATCCCTGGGTCGGGAAGCTCCCCTGGAGGAGGGCATGGTGACCCATCCCAGTGTTCTTGCCTGGAGAGGCCCACAGACTGAGGGGCCTGCCGGGCTGCAGACCATGAGGTTGCAGAGGAGTCGGACACGACAGCGTGCACACATGCACGAGCACACACTTGATCAATTCGAGATGAATGACACGGTTTCAACGGACTGCGGGGAATCCAGGGCTTGTAAATTGCTAGACACGCATGAATGCACTGGGAGCCTGCCGTCTCGGCTGTATTTGGCACGTGGCTTGGTGGCATCGGGGACTCACACGGGGTCCCGCAATGGTCAGCACGCACAGCTCCAGAGCTTTCCGTCTTCCCAAGCTGACGCTCTGCCCTGTCCCCGTCCCCCACCCTGGTCCCCACCATCTACTACTTTGTTCTGTGAATCTCACAACCCCAGGACCTCATGCAGGCTTTGTCCTCCTGTGTCTGGCACTTCACCAGGCATCCGGTCCTCGGGGCTCATCCATGTCGTGGCACCAGAACGTCCTTCCTTTTCATCCCGTGTGGACAGACCCGAGTCTTCTGTTCATTCGTCGGCTGAGCCATTCCAACCACTAATGAGCCGTCCGTGGGGGTGCGGCTCCTGCCGCTCGAGGGCGGGGCTACCCTGAGCCTGGGTGGATGCCTGTGGGCTCGGGGCCCGCTCCCAGGCCTCCTGGGTCCAGATTCTGTCCACCAGCTGTGCCCGCTGCCCGGCTCTGCGTCCTGCCAGCATGGGCTGGCTTCTGCCATTGACAGCGCCCTTGTGGGTGTGAGCTGCTCCTCGCTGTGGTCTGCTCCGGGCTCTGCACTCACCCTCAGTTGCTCTCCGGGGCTGCATGTCACAGGATCTCGGTCTGGGAGCTCACTCCTGGGGCTGGCACACTTGCACGGCAGCTGCTGACCACTGGAGGGACCCCGGAGTAGAGACCAGGCCCAGGCCAGCTTCCTGGGGCCAGCCTGCCCTGTCAGCGCGCGAATGGGTGTCCAGCCCACCCAAGACCAGGCCCTTTCCTGGCATCCACAATGCTGGGCGGCCAGGACGCCAGGGCCCCCCGCCAGCAGCCAACCTGCAGAGCGGAGGACGGCCCCTGCGGCCTCAAGCCCAGGAGGAACACATGGTGGGCACGGCTCCCGGCTCGCCCCAAGCAGGTGCCGACGGGGTCCTGGCCCCCTCGCTGAGGGCACCCTCCCAAGCCACAGAGGGCCTGCCCATCCAGGCCATGGAGAGGAAGCCTGCTGGGACCCCCAGCCCCAGGACCGCCCGCCTGCTCTGGGAGGGGTCAGCTCTCCAGGAGCGCCTCTGGTCCCACGGCGCAGGTGGGGGGCGGCAGCAGCCACCCCACGGAGATGGGGCTTCACCTTCAATGGCCGGAGGCTTCTCACTGGCACAAGGGGGCACAGAGGGCCACAGGCGGGTGGGTGGAGGGGGCAGGGGTGTGTGGAGGGTGAGGTGGGGGTGGGGGTGGGGTGGGGCGGGGCCCCGGGTGGATGGTGGGAGTAGGCCTTCTCAGAGGGCAGCCTGGAGGCCTGCGGCCCTTGCAGCCATGTCCCCCCTTCACTGAGAGGCCCTTGGGCAGGCATGCAGCTGGCAGCCCAGGGCCCCGCAGGCTCTCCCAGGGAATGGCCGCCCTAGAGCCCCCAGATCTGGCCAGCTGCCTCGCAAGGAAGCTGCCCAATTTCCTTCTCGCGTTAAGACCCACTCGCTGTTACCAGAAGGGAGGCCGCCTGCACACACGTGGCAGCTCCTGTCTGTGCTGCAGGCTCATGGCTGGGACCCTGAGCCCCCTGCGCCGCCTCAGAGCGGGCAGGTGGTCTCTGGGTGCCCGGTCACCTGAACCAGGCTGGTCAAGGGCACACAGCCTGTGGGGCTCCTGCAGCCAGGAGCCGACGGCCAGGCAGCCCCGTGGGCACAGGGCGTCCCAGGGCGTCCCAGGGTTGAGGCACGTGGGAGGCCCAGTGAACTAAGCCTCCCCCGCCGAGAACCGCCTGCCCGCCCGCAGCACACAGCCTGCTCGGGAGGCCCGTGTGCATCCTGGGCAGAGGGGAGGCGTGCTGGCCCCGCCCTGCACGAGGCCCCCATCATCCTGGCCACCGCTTCCACCATCTCTGGGTGCACGGAGGTCCTGGGGAAGAACCTGGAAAGTGCATCCGAGATAACGGCTGGGCTGCGTTCAGAGAGGTAGGACCAAAGGGGGAGGAGCTGAGGCCAGGATGACAAGGGGGAGCCGGGAGGGCCAGCGTCCTGGAGGGGGGAGGGGGGCACCCTGGGGCAGGGGCCCGGCCCGGCGTGCACAAGCCTGAGGCTGAGAAAGGCCCAAGTGGTGCCACTGAGGCAGGCTGAGGCCCTAGACATTGGCGATGGCACCTCAGGACTGCTGGTGCCCAGGGCCATGCCACAGGGGGGTGGTCCGCGGGCCCGGCCGGGGGCAGGGGGGCTGCGGTGGTGGGGCTGGGAGGAGGGGTTGGGCGTGTGCTCCCTGTGATCGAGAGCTGATGGAAAAGGGATGGCAAATTCCCTTTATAATTAAGAAGATCGTTTAATCACTGCTATTAAGACCTAAGCTCCCCCAAAGTGGGCTGCGCTCATCAGAGCCCCTTTGGTTCTGCCGACTCCCACACGCAGACCTGGCAGCAGTTGAGTCGAGACTCCAAGAGCCCAGTTTCATCTCGCAAACCCACCTGGTTTGAAGAACAACAAGCAGGAAAGGAAACTGCGTCAAAGGCACAATCGGCGCTTCTCTGGACGCAGAGCGCGGAGGGCAGAGCAGCCCCGCGCCGCGCCGCCCCGTGCCGCCAGCCCCGCCCGCTCCCATCTGGGAGCAGCCCCGCGCCGCCCCGCCCACCCTCAGGGCCAGCTCCGGAGGCCTCTCTGGACACAGAGCACGGACGGCAGAGCAGCCCTGCGCCCCACCCCACCCGCTCCCACCTGGGAGCCGCTCTCAGGGCCAGCTCGGCCGGAGGCTCCACCCCGGGGCCCGAAGAACCTTACAGGAGGTTGAGGCAGAGCCCCCCCATGCACCCCCTCCACAGTCATACAGAAGGGAAACCGAGGCCCCAGCTGCAGACCCAGGCGCCCCTGCACCCAGCCCAGCCGGGCCACGCTCCTGCCTTCCTGGAATCACCGCTTCAGTCCGAGAAGGAGCTCTGGGCCCATCTCCCCCGGCAGCCTGCACGCGGCTTTCATCTGCAGCAGACCTGCCTCACGTTCCCCCACAACGTTGCCCACGCACTCGGGGACCTCCCTGGCCCCAGGGACGGGCCTGTGGACCTCAAGAGACCTCCGTCGTCCGGAGGCTGCACCACCGAGGCCTCCCTGGGAGGGTCCATTGCCAGCCCCCCGACCCAGAGCACGGCCGCCAGAGGGACCTCCCCAAGGGCCTCACTGTTGAGAAGGTCTGCCTCGCGTCCTCACGCGATGGGGTCAGGTCAGCGCCATCTCAGGGCTCATACAGCGGGCCTCTGGGGACCCAGGTGAAGGGGTGCCGGGCGAGTCACTGGAGCCGCAATCGTTGGGCCAGGGCAGGCGGTCCCTAAACACCCCGGGAGGCGGCAGGACCCCGGGGTGCTTGGACCCCGGGTGCTCTTCCCTCCACTCCTGCCTTTACCTCCTGCACATGGTGAGCGTCAAGGTTCAAAGAACTTCGGGGCTGAAGGGTCCGGGCCCCTGGACCAGGTCTCTGAGAGGTCCTTCCTGGCCCTGGAGACATGCACGGGGCCGGAACGGGGTCTCTGGGCCAGCGGGGATTCAGGGGGGATGTTCAGGGTGTCCGACAGCTGGGAGGGAGCCCCCGAGGAGGACCCCAGCCCCCTCCCAGAGAAGGGTTGTAGTGGGAAACAGGGGCCAGGGGGTGAGGGGGAAACGGCCTGTCCCAGGAAGTGCCTGCGCCCAGGGACAAGTGACCGAGTGGCCCAAGTGCCCTTCAGAGGCCTGGTGACCTGAGCCAGGCCTCCTCCCGGCCCCAGGATGAGAGGCAGGGTGACTGCAACGTGGGGAGCACAGCCCAGCCCAGCGCCCACCCGAGGACACGTGAGCACCCCTCACGTGCGTCTGGACACAGGTCTGCAGCGGCCGGCGGGGGCCCCTGGCTCGCAGCCAGCCTGTGACAAGGTCTCAGCCAGAACAACTCATCCGCAGGTGCAGTGGAAGTGAACACACCTCTGGGGTCCGAGGTCACGCCCCACGGTGGGTGAGCATCTGCGGAGCCCAGCCGTGGGGGCCCGACGTCTAACTTTATTCCGTCCTGCTTGGCATGGGCACGCACCTCGGTGGGCGCAGCGATCCTGGCTCTCGTCTGGGGAGGGGCAGTCTCTGGAGACGCCTTTCACCTGTCAACGCCAGGCACCAGAGAAGACGTGCCCTCACTTCACGTCTGAACAAACCCAAAACAGAGATTTCTGCACCTGAGGTTCTCCCTGGTCTGGATGGGGTGTGGGAGGCCAGAGCACGCCATGCGGAGACTGGCTGGCAGAACGAACCGTGGCATGTCTCTCCTCCGGGGACGAGGAGGGCTGGCTGGACTTATGGCCCCAAGCGAGGAAGCCAGGGGCACAGCTGGCTCACTCTGAGGCAGGCCTGGGGTTCGGGGCAGACTGTCCAGTAGGGCAGGGCCACTGGGGAGGCACCCAGGGCTGTGTCCCTGAAGCTCTGTCCACCGAGCCTGCTGGCCACTCAGGCAGACGCTGAGGGAGTCTTCACGCCCAGCGCCAGGTGCCCCGAGGATCTGGGGGCCCTGGCTCCACTGCTCACTCCTCAGCAGCCGTGATCACCGCGCCCCGTCCTAGACCGGACGCAAGAATGGCTCCTGCCGCCAAGCGCTGAGCTCCACTTACCGCCTCCAGGGCGGACACGTCCCGGAAAGAAAGGGTCAGCCGAGGGCAGACATCAGAAACGCCCAGCCGTGCCCTGGGAGAGGTGGCCCCGGCCCACAGACGCAGCGGGTCAGGCCCGGAAGGGGGACGGGGCCTCGGCCACTGGCACTTCCCCGTCCCCTCTCGCGTCCAGGCCGGCAGCCTTGACGCTGCCGGCTGCCGGCTCTTCCTGCCTGGACTCAGGAAGGGACCGCATCAAAGGTCCGCTGTGGCACTGATGGGGAGAGGTCCTGCGCCACCTGGCCTGGGAAAAACGCTTCCCAGGCAGGTTTCAGGATGACTCATGACCACTGTCATTGTGTCCTCGCTCAGGCCACCCCATGGGGACCCTCGCAGCAAAGAGTCAGTAAACAGGGGGGAAAACACAGGCCCGGGCGCGACAGCCAGGGGAGCGCTCTGAGGGCAGAGCTGCCTGTGTCTTTCCCGACCAGAGTCAGGGCTGCTTCTCTTCCCAGCCCCCAGCGGACAGTGTCCATCCTGCTCGACCAGGACTGTTATCCCAGCTTCCAGGGAAAAACAGGACCGGCTCTGGTCCTGAAAACGGGCCGGGGGCGGGGCCCGGGCCCCAGGCAGAGGGGCAGCCGCCAGAGCAGGAATGTTAGCAGCGAGGCCGAGGCCGGATGCGCACCTGGGACCAGGAGCGCGGGCCGCGGGGGACCGCGAGGTGGAGGCGGGGAGCGGGGCGCGCAGACGGGAGGGCCGGGGGCGGGGCCGCGCGCGGGCCCCGGGGGCGGGGCTGGGAGCGCGAGGCAGGGACCCCGGCCCTGCGGCCCGACCTGGCCGGGGAGCCCGCGAGTCCCCGAGTCCGGCTCTCCCCAGACACCCCGCGAGATGTAACCCGGCGCAAAGAAATGGACACTCAGGCAGCTTCCAAAACAGGCGAAACCGTTTATCAAGGCGGCGCCGGCGCGGTATCTACAGTTTATCTACAAATATCTACAAGTATCTACACCACACCGCCTGCAGACGGGGGTTCTCGGGCGTCCACGCTGCAGCGGCCAGCCGGGCCGGGGCCGTCGCGGCCTCGCCGAGAACAATAAATACCACTTCCTTCCCGCGCGCAGCGCGCACTTCGGCGCTGGCGGCGCGCCCCGGGGATTCCGGGGCCGGGGAGCGGGGTCCTCGGGCCGCCCTGGGGCCGGCGGGGGGGCGGCCGCGTGGCCCGGGCTCCGGGCGGGCGCGCGCACTATCTGGGGCAGTAATCGTAGGAGCCCGGCGGCGCGGCCCCGGCCGACGAGTACATGCTGGCGGCGGCGGCGGCCCGCGGCGGCGGCGGCGGCGGCGGCGGCGGCGGGGCTCACAGCCGGGTGGTGGTGCGGGTGCGCGTGCGGGTGTGCGTGGAAGCCGTGGCCGCGCAGGCCGGGCAGCGGGTAGGGCGCCGGCCGGCTCTTGGCCCCGAGGTAGTGGTCGTAGGCGGCGGCCGGGTACTTGTAGGGGTGGTGGTGCAGCGGCTCCGACGCGCCGGGCGCCTCCAGGCGCAGCTCGGGGTGCGGGGGGCTGGGCCGGCCTCCGGGCGCACCGGGCAGCGGGACCCCGGGCCCGGGCAGCGCGGGGCTGAGCACCCGCGCCAGCAGCTGCGGCGGGTGCGCTGGGTCCCCGAGCCCCGCCGGGCCGCTGGCGTCGCGCTCGAACTCTCGCCGGGCCTCGGCCGTGTCTGCGGGGAGGGCCGACGGCTGAGCTTCGGTGAAGCCGGCGCCCCTGCCCAGCTCCGGGCCCTCCCCAGGGGCCGGCGCCCGCCGGCGGGCGGGGCGGGGTGGGCGGGCGAGCGCAGCCGTCGGGCCGGCGGGCGAGTGCGCGCTTGCCCGGCCGCTGCAGTCGTTGTGCAACCGCCGCGAAGGCCGCGAGCGCCCCTGCGGCGCGGGCGAGGCCGGGCGCGGCCGCCCGCCCGGATCCCACGACCCCGGCCTACCTTTCTCCGCGCCGTTGGGCTGCGTGGGGGAGGCCACGGGGTTGCGCGAGCGGGCGAACGCGCTCATGAGCGGCAGCGCGCCGGGCCGGTGGTTCCGGGGCCTGCGGGAGGGAGGCGGGCGGGGGTCAGGGGCGCCAGCGGGGCGCCCGCGTTCTCGCGCTCTCCTGGGGGCACTCACCAGTCCTCGGGGTCGCAGTCTCGGAAGCCTTTGGCGAAGGGGTTACTGGCGATCTTGAGCTGCGTGATCTGCAGGAAGCGGGCACTGGGCTCGCCCTGGGGGCCGCGGGACTTACCCGGAGGGGAGGGAGCCATAGGAGCGCCCGCCACTCTCCCCTCTGCCCCCTCCCCCCTTCCCCGTTCTCCACCAGAAACGCTGGAGCACACCCGCTCCCCCAGCCGGGGCTGCATCTCTCCGGGGCTGGGAGGCCCTCCTTCCCGGCTAAGGAGCGCCCCCTCTTTAGCGCCGGTAAGTGCCCCCAGGCTGGGCTAGCAGTGCAGTTAGGGCCACCCCACACCCGCCGAGGTCTGGGGTGGAGGGCCCCCAGGAGTCTGGGTAGACCGTGCATCAGGCCCCCAGTGAGAGCTTCCGGAATGCTCTGGAAAACAAACTTTCAGGCCACAGTGACAGTTGCTGCTTGAGGGGTCAACCTGATAGGAGGCTGGTCGGACAGGACAGCGACACGGAAGGGAGGGGTGGGGGTCTGAGGCCCTGGGGGGCTGAGGCGGGGTGGAGGGTGGGCTCCATCCTGGCTGGGTCTCCCCAGGCAGCCACTGAGAATCACCCCTTCCCAGGGCTGCCTGGGGCCTCACCCGGTGGTTCTGGTAGGCAGTGACCGCGGTGAAGCGCGTCTCCTCAAACACGAAGGTTTTGAAATTCTCCTCCGCGTACTTCTCGCTGTCTTTGCGCGGGTCCACGTAGACCACGTGGAAGCGTGGCTGGTATCTGTGCATGGAGTTGAGAATGATCTGGAAGAGAGGTGGTGAGGTCCGAGCTCAGCTCAGCGGGGCCCATACGGGCAGCACACTTCCCTCCCAACAGCCCTGCATTCCCCCAGGGAGGCCCGCCTCGTAGGAGCCTCACTGCCAGATTCCAAAGGCTGCTGCCCACCACCCCACCCCACGGCCCCCCACCCTTTCCAGGGAAAACGCCTCCAGCAAACGCCCAGCAGAGGGGCAAAGGGGCCAGTGCGGCCCTCTCCCCCAGGCCCAGGCCCCTGACCCGAGAGGGCTGGCTCTCCCTGGCCCACCCGTCATCCACACTGCCATGGCGAGGGTCAGCAGGGGCCCCCTCGGCCTGCTGGAGTCAGCAGGGGCCCCCTCGGCCTGCCGGGGTCAGCAGGGGCCCCCTCGGCCTGCCGGGGACGGGGCAGTAGCCCGGGGGGGCCGCTCACATGCCCGTTGTCGTCCAGCAGGTTGTTGGTCAGCTTGAGCTTGTCGAAGGAGACAATCTGCTTCATCCACTGAGCCCCCTTGGCTGGCGAGTCGGGGTGGTAGTGGACGCGGCCCGGTGTGGCGGGGTCTGCCTTCCCGGCCACCAGCCAGGATGAGCTGTGGAAGGCGTACCTGGGCCGCGGAGGGGCAGGGGCCACAACACGCCGCGTGAGGGCCTTGCCCAGGGAGCCCGAGGCCCCCACGGGCGGACGGGGACGGGTGGGGGGCTGCCCACAGGGCCGCGAGGAACAGAACCATCCCAGAACCATCCCGACAGGCCAGGCGACAGGCCGAAGGAAGCGCCAGCAGGGGAGGCGGCCAGCCCTGGCGCCACGATTCGCTGCATGCGGGTCCGCCAGCCTACAGCCTCCTGAGTCGCCAGCCAGTGCGGCGGGGAGGGGGGGAAGCCTGGATCTGGCCTGCCAGGGCCTAGGGCGCAGGGCGGACCGGGCTCTCTTTATTAATTGCTGTTAATTGTCCGGGCGGCCAGGCCCGCCCAGCATAATCTCTCCCGGCCACCCCACCTTTCCTGCCGCTCTGGGGCCAGCGTCCCTGGGGAGGGGGAGGGACATGGACAAGGCTGGTGGGGAGCCCTGGCACGTGTGAGCCCCCCAGAGCCGGTCCCCAGAACTCCTGGGGGCGGACGGGGCCTGTGGGTCTAGGGGCTGGCGGGACCGGAGGGTTGGCCAGCGGTCATGAAGGACCGTCCTGGGCCTCGGGCCGGGCCGGGCTCTCACCGGTAGCGCTTGTCGTCCACAGGCACAAAGTCCATGAGAAGCATGTAGTCAGCCGTGGGGTCCATGCCGAACAGCTTCACTTGGAAGGTGGGGGAACATGCGCCTGGGGGCGGCGAGACCTGTCAGCTCGGGACGCGAAGGCAGGCCGCCCGCTTCCAGCGGCCCAGAACGCAGCCTCCTCTCCGCCGGCCGGCCAGAGCCCTGGTCATATCTCCCCTCACCCGGCTGCCTGACCGACCTGACCAGGCCCCTGCCCCACCAAGGGCAAGTGGACGGCAGGACAGCCCCCTTGCCCCCCAACCCCGGTTAGAAATACAGAAACAGCTAACAGCGTGCCAGCCGGGCCTGCAGGCCCTGACCTCGGATTCTAGCTTCTTACTGCACCTCCACCCTCGCAGACCCGACCTAGCTGAATTCAGATCCGGCTGTCTGGGCCAGGTAAGCCCAGGGGGCCACAGCAACAGCAGTCCCAGGTCCTGGGCCCTCAGCAGGACCGCCCCCCACCGCCTGATCTAAGCCATCACTTTAAACTCCCGGCTCAAACAAAGCGGAAGCGAGGCAGACTAACCGAGGGATTCCAGGAGTCCTGGGCGGCCATGCGTCTGAGTCTGCGCCTGTTTCCCCGGTTCCCGCCCCCACCCCAGAGGCTGAGCTGGGGAGTCCACAGCCCTGGCCCTGAGGCTTCTAGCCGGGTCCTGGGGTTCTCCCCACCTTCCTCAAGGACACAGACAAGTTCCCCAGACACAGCTACTCCAGGCTGGCCTGGTCTGTGTTCTTGAGGTCCCCTGACCTCCCTGTCCCGAACTCCAACTCATCCTGCACGCAATCCCAGCTCGGGCCGATGGCCGCCGGCTGGTTCAGTCCCGGGTGCCGGCTGCTGGCTGGGAGGACAGCGTGCTGCCCGGCCCCGGCCCGCCTGTCCTGCCGCTGCCTCTTACAGGCACCTCCTCTCGGGTGGTGGGCTGACGCCAGCCCTCCTGGACAAGCCACCCCTACCCCCTGGCCCCTGCAGGCCAGAGGGGGCTGCAGAGTGCTGGCTGGGCTGGGTGGGAGGCTGAGCGCCCAGGGCAGGCAGGAGAGCCTGCAGAAGGCCCGAGGCTCCCGGGAAGACGCCGCGACAGGGCAGGAGCAGCCCCGGGCGGGCTCTGCAAACAGGCCCTGAGCCCTCCCGGGCCGTGCAGACGCGGACACAGAGCTGGTGTCTCCTGTGTACAGGAGACGCAGACCGGCACCCGCCTTTGTCTGCCGGTCACACCGGCTGCATCACAAAACTTGTTCCCCTTCTCTCCGGGCCCTTCAAACAAACACAGGCCAACGGAAGGCGGCGGCCCCAGCAGCAGAGCCCGGCCCGCTGTCAGCAGAGACGTAGGCCTGAGAAAACGGGGTGGCGGCCTCCCCATAACAGAGCCCATCCGGGAAGCTCTTAACTGTCCCAGAGCGGTTCCGACCCACTGTCCCGTTGCCCGGCGGCGCCTCCAACTAGCCTGGGTGGACTGAACTGCGGAACCAGAGACGGGAGCCTCCTCTGAAAAGTTGGGATCCACTGGGATCCGCCTGTTGGCGAGGCCCCGAAGAACTGAGCCGGCCCCTGCCTCAGGCCGCGGGTGTCCCGGGGAGGCGGGTGGATTCCCGGCCCCCACGCTCCTCCCTTGAGCCCTCCGCCGGTTCCCCAGGCGGCTGTCGCGGGAGCCGGGACCGGGAGAGAGAAGCCGGCCTTGCCTCCGCCCCACTCGCCGGCCCCTCCAGGCTGGGGCGGCCCACGGCCAAGGAGGGGAGCCCTGACCTGCCGGCCTTGGTGACGATCATCTCGGTGCCCAGCTGGTTGAACTCGTCCCACAGCGCCTTCATCTCCAGCTGCACGCTCACGCTGGCCACCTTCGCGTTCTTCTTCACCGGCGCCTTGGCGGCGGCCACGCAGCTGGACCCGGGGCCCTCGGGCTCCGCGGCGCTGCTGGCAGCCCCGGCGGCCGGCGCGAATGGGTAGGCGTGCGGCGGGCCCGGGGCGCCCGGGGCGGCGGCGGAGCACGGCTCGTAGCGCGGCGGCGGGGCTCGCGCGCGCCGTACGGGTCGGCGCCGGGCGACGCGGCGCCCGGGAAGCCCCCGCCGCCCCCAGGCCGCTCAGGCTGCTGGCCGTGAAGGCTGCAACGTCGCAGAAGTGCGAGAGCTGCGTGAGCCACGGGCTGGACACGGCGGAGATCATGGCCCGCGGGCCGCGCGCCCCGCCGAGGTAAGCGCTGCCCCGCGCCCCGGGCCGAGTGGCGGGCGCGCGCCGCCCCGCGCCGCCGCCCGCGGAGCCGCCCCCGCCCCGCCCCGCCCCGCGCCCCCGCCCCCGCCGAGACAATGGCCTCCCGGCCCCCTCCCCGCCCCCGCCCCTCCCGGCCCCCGACCGCCCGGACCGGCTCCCCGGCGGCGGGCGAGCGCGCGAGCGCCCGCCGGCCGCCCTCCAGCGCGGCGCTGCCCGCCCGGGCCCCTGCAGCCCGTCGCTCCCTTACCTTTGTTCCCCTCGCTTGCGTCTCCCCTCCGCATCCTCCGCTGCCCCTGCACTGTCTGCCTCGCGTCTGTGTTTCTGTCTTATTTTCCGCCTCCTCCTCTCTCTCCCGCTGGTCCCTCTGCGCTTTGCCTTTCCTTTCAGTCTGCCTCTCCCCCTCCTCTCTGTGTGCATCTCTCTATTATTCGTGGCTTTTAACTTTTTTAAGACCGAACTCCTTCCCTTGGACTTACTCCTCAAGACTCGACTTTCTTAACTTCTCCGCGCTTCTCTTTGGTCGTGGCCCTCTTCGTCTCCTTTCCGTCTTTCCCCTTTCGGGTGTCCTCCAGCTCTTTTCCTCCCGCCGTCCCCTCCTGCTTTCTCTCTCTGCTTCTCCGAGTCTCCCGGCTCTCTGGGGCTCTCCTCCTGTCCCCCCCACCTCTCCGAGCTCTCCGTCCCCCGCCGCCGACGCCCTCTGGTCCCTCTCTCCTGTCCCCTCCGCCCTCCCACGCCCTCTTCTGCTCTGGGCTCAGCTGCACCGGCCTCTGCAGTGGGGTCCCCAGGCGGAGAGGGCACAGGACTGGGGCAGGGTGCCGCCCTTCCTCTATGCCCCAGAGTCCAGGCTGGAGGCCGGGCACTCAGCCCGCCAGTGCTGCCTTTCGGCCTCCCCGGATCAGCCAGCCCTCTTCGCTTGAGCCCCGGGGGCAGGGGTCTGGCGGACCTCTGCCCAGACGCAGCGGGGAGGCTCACCTTCCATGTCCCTGGTGACGGTGCTGGAAGTGCATGCCGGCCGGGGACCCCAGCGGCTTCACAGGCTCGGAGGACCCGGGGGCTGGATGTGTGGTGCGATCTGCCGCCTCTGCTGCAACCAGAGAGGCGATGCTGAACGCGCTGGCCCGGAGAGACAGCGGGCCCCACGCGTCCATAGGCGCCCGGCGGCCTGGCCGGCGCCGCCTCCGACTGCATGCACCCGGCCCCACGGAGGCCGGCCCAGCCCACGGCCCGGGGGCGGGAGCCCGCAGTGCCATTCACCGCTGCGGCCCGTGCCCAGGGGACATGGCGTCACGGCCCCCCACCCTGGGCTGAGGGGCCCTGGCGGGTGGAGAGCCCTGGGGGGTGGTGCAGGCCCTCCTGTATTTCAAGCTCCCTGGCCCTTCACCTCAGCTCCCAGGGGCCTCTGTGGCCAGCACCCCCGGACCTTCTGTGCCTCCCCGAGGCCTGGCCTTCCTCTGTACAGCGAAGCCACCGGCTTCCACCGCCCCGAGGGAGGCTAGAGCAGGCGGCCCCAGCCCCAGACCCGGCCGCAGGGTTCCGGCCGGGCCTGCCCTGTGCTCCTCCCGCCTCCCCAGCTGCCCCTGCACCTGGGCGTGGAGAGGACCGTCCAGGCTCCGGCAGCGGCCACGGGTGGAAGGCCCCAGGGCTGCAGGGCCTTCCTTTCCTCGGTGCCCAGGACGGGACCTGGCCCCGCGAGCGGCTCACGGTTGCGCCCGGGGACCCTGAGCCGAGGACACCGCCCAGGCCGCCTAGCCCGGGAACCCGAGCGTCACGCGCACCCCCGCGCCGCCCGCCCCTGGCCGGGACGCTTATACATCCGGGAGGGTGGGCAGTGCCCGCTCCTCCGACCTCCCCGAGCACCCGGCCGGGCGCAGGGAGGGCCGGGGCGGGGCCTGGACTGGCCGAGGGAGCCGAGGACACGTCGGAGGAATTCAGGCCGAGGCCGGGTCCGGTTGCTCGCTGCCCCTCGCCCGCCCCCGCGGCCGGCCTGCCCTCCTAGAAGGCCCGACTGCCCACTTGGGCCTGCAAGCCCAGGCTTCCCGGATGCTAAGCCTGATGCGGCCCACGCCTCCCCACACCTCCTGCCTTTGGGGCCGCCTCTGCCCAGTTGGGGGCATCCATGGCCGCCCAGCCCAGACGCCCCCCTTGCAGGGGGCCAGGCCTCCGTGACCCAGGACTTGCTTGGGCCCTCGGCTGAGCCTCTGGCCCTCAGGCCTGTCTCCAAGGCCTCTGCTGCTTCGCCTGGATGGAGCGGGAGGCAGCAACCTCTCTGGGGGGTTGTTTGACCCTCAGGGTGGAGGGGCGTGCTGGCCCAGAACTGAGGTGGGGGGCCTGGGAGCCGCTCCAGCTGGAAGCACGGGGCTCCCGGGCCTGAGGTCCAGGACTGGCGCGGCCTGGAGTGGAGGCGGTGAGCACGTGGGCCCTGCTATGTGCCGGGGTGGGCAACCGAGACCTCCCTGCGTGCTGGGCCCCGCCCTTCCCCCCCGGACGGGCCCGGTAGCGCCATGGACCGAGCTGAGAAGGCGCGATGTTGCCGGGGGTGCCCTCCCCACAGGGTGGCCGAAGCCGTGATCTGTGTGGCCGGAAGCAGGTCCCGGGAGTCCGGTGATGCGGGAGCAGCTAGGCCTGAGCTCCCCGCTTCCCGAAAGCTGCCCCGCAGCAGGGCCAGCCCGGGGCCTCCAGGAGCCCAGGTCGAAGGACCAGCTGGCAGGGGGTGCTGCTGCAGGAGGCAGCACCCGGAGGGCCGCGCGGGGCGTCCCCAGGGGCACTGGCGGCGGCTGGGTGGGCTGTGCGCTGTCCTGGTGTGTGTGGGTGCCTGTGGTTGTCTCCCGTGCACCCGAGGAGCCTTCCCCGTACACCTGGGCGAACACCGGAAGGCAGTGGGCAGGTGCTGAGTCCGAGGGAGAGGCCAGCGTTGGGAAAGGAGCAGAAGTGAAAGTGAAAACCCCGGGGCCTCTGGAGTTGCAGGGTCAGCCTCCCGGGCTCTGTCCTGAGGGCCCTGGCCGTCTGTCCGAGGAGCCGGAGGTGGGAGACAGGAGAGGGATCCTCTCGGCCCTCCTCTCGGCCCTCGTTAACCCCTTGGTGCCTGAGCTGGGACGTGAGCGGCCAGGAGTGGGCCAATTCTGGTTACCAGCACAACTGACGAGGTCCGGGCGCTCCTCCTGCAACTCACAACTCTGCTTCCCCCGCCGCCGCTGCGCATTCCCATCAGCACAGGCCCCGAAAGCTGCGGCAGTGCCAGCCCGGCTGGAAGGCAGCTGCAGGGGCCAGAGACGCCGCCTGATGGGAAGGGCTGGCTCATCAGAAAAGACCCTGATGCTGGGAGGGATGGGGGTAGGAGGAGAAGGGGCGACAGTGGATGGGACGGCTGGAGGGCGTCACCCACTCGATGGACACGAGTCTGAGTGAGCTCCGGGAGCTGGTGATGGACAGGGAGGCCTGGCTTGCTGCCGTCCGTGGGGTCGCAAGGAGTCAGACATGACTGAGTGGCTGAAGAACAAAGGGGACTGGACCCCTCAGAGTTGCCGCCTCCCGAGCCTCAGGGGTGCGTTCTCCCGCCCGGCCACTCTTCACTGCTCTGCGCTCCCTCACCTGGACTAGCACGGCTCCTTTCCTCCTCGCTCCCCCTGCCGGCCACGCCTCCGAGAGCGAGAGCGAGAGGTGGGAGTCGGCTGGGCACCACCGGGGCCCAGAGCTGATCAGGGTTCTGCCCACTTAGGGCACGACGAAGAGCCCCTCCACCTGGGACGCGGGCTAAAGACAGGGCCCACCTTTCCCCACGCCAGTCAGCAGGATGGAACCAGGGTGAAACCACATTACAGGCCCTAGGAGCAAGGCTCATGTGGACCCCCAGCCCGAGGTGGGGGTGGAGCCAGAAGGGCAGTGAGGGCAGAAGGCGGGAGGGAGCAGTGGCCACCCCCCTGCTTCTCGGGGCTGCTCTGGGACGAGCCCCAGCCGCACTCACCCTCGCCCTCAGCATCTGAGCTGGGAGGCTCAGTCCCCAGCTCGAGAGGGGCAGCCCGGCATCTGGGTGGCACCCAGCTCCTCCCCGGAGCGCACGTGGGTCCCCAGGGGAGCGGGTGACACCGGGGTTCACCCGTCACTCCTGCCACATCCGTGGCGTCCGCCCAGCGCTCTGCACGCCCAGCCCTGGAAGGACCGGCGGGCCTTTGGGTGTCGCTGTGCCTGAGTGCTCCTGGAGACTTGGTGGGCTCCACCTGCACCTCCCCTCCTGGGTCTCCCGCCGAGGGGCCCAGGGGCCAGGGCCAGGGCGCAGAGCAGGGCAGCGGCTGCCACAGCGTTCCGGAAGAGCGGGCCGGGCTTTCCTCCACCCGTTTCAGGACTGGTTCGCAGGGAACGTTCCCCACGCCCACAGTCCCCCGGCCCCGCAGGAAGGCTGACCCTACAGCTTGCACAGTCAGGCCCCCGCCGGGGGCGGTGCGGGGTCTCAGGGAGGCCAGTGGGGACCGACCTTCGCTGGAGCTGGGGTGGCTTCCTCCCCCCGCCCCCAGGACCTTGGCCCTGGGCACTCCCCCACCTGCCTCCCTCCGGCCAGGGTGCTGTGGCTGCAATGCCAATAAGCGGCTCTCTGGGTGGCCCTTGTGGGCACGAATGGGCAGCAACCCAGAGCCCCAGAAGCGGGCGGGAGGCCCCCTTCTCCCCTAGCGTGGCCGAAGCTGGAGGAGCAGGAGAGGACTCTGGGCTCTGCTTGAGCAGGGGAAGCGGGGCTCCCATCACCCAACTCAAGGCCTTGGGTTGGCGGTCAGGAGGGGAGTGCAGACCTTCAGGCCCCAGGAGGGAGCTGGGGCTGGGAGGAGAGGCTGGCGGGCAAGCTGTACCATTCATCCCGGGTGAGGGCGGCTTCCTGCCCAGCACCCAGCCTCCCCCAACACCCTACCCCCCCCCCACTCCATCCCCTCCCCACCCCACCCCTCCCCCACCCCCACCGACCTGGTCTCTTGTGATATCACCTGCGTTGGGAGGGAAGCGCACTTAACCAGCCTGGCGGTTCCTTGCACTGGGACCAGGGAGGGGTGGGGGCTCTGTTGGCCCCTAACTGGCCCCAGGCCCTTCCCACAGAGTGCCCCCAGCTGAAGCACACGTCCCTGCCAGCCCCCGGGGTGGGGAGCCCTAACCCTGAGGTCTGGGGTGCCCCATTATGGGCCCTGAGCCCCTGGTGTACACTGGGGTCACACATGGGGCCTGAGCCTCCGAGGAAGTGCTGGTGTGTGCTCCTCGCTGGCTTGCAGGTGTCTGAGTGGGGTGAGCTGAGCTCCTGTGGCTGGGGGGCTGCCCCCACCCCTTCTGCGGCATCACCTGGAGCTCTTCCTGGCCCCTGGGGGCGGGTGCCTGCAGCATGAACACAGGGCAGTGAATGGGGGACGCAGACGGCGGGGGGGACGGAGGAGGCAGCAGGGAGAGGCTCACAGCGCTGTGACCCCAGCCCCTCGGAGCCGGGAGTGTCGGCAGGGTCTGCGCGGCTGGTTGCACCTCCGCGCCCTCCCTGAGGGTGCTCCTTCCAGGCCCAGAAGGACAGAACGAACCCGGGGAGACCGTGAGGAGGGGCTGGGCCAGCCCCGGTGACAGTGCCCCTGCCCCCGCAGGCTGGACGTCCCTGAGAGCAAGCAAACAGACGGCCTCGGCCGGGCCCTCTCCCGGTTTCTGGGCCTGTTGACTTAGCTGCCCACTTGGCGGGAGGACCCAGCTGCCTGGAGAGCCGGCTGTCCATCTGTCTGTCCATCTACTGCCACACTGGCCCCTCCACCCCAGGCGCTGTCAGGCAGAGACGAGGCTCAGAGGCCCGGGGACCTAGGCTGAGGCCCTGAGGTTTCCGCCTCCATGGTCAGGGCGGGGAGGGACAGGCCCGGCTGGGGGTCTCTGCCGAGGGCGAGGGGCAGGGAGCTGGATGCCTGAGACTGTCTCCGCAGACCCCCTCTGGTGGGTGGGGGACCTTGACTGTGTGCACACTCGCCACACACGTAACACACCCACAGATGTGCATGCACACTGCACGCACCGACCTGGGCTGGCACGCACACGTGGGCTCATGTGGAGCATGGCTGTGTATGTGCACTCCCCACGGGGCCCTGTGGAGAATCCTTGCTGTCGGGGCCTCATCCTCACCCAGCATGGATGAGGTCTGTGTGGAGCCCCAGGCACCCCGCGGTGAAGGAAGGTCCGAATGTCTCGGCCTGCTCTTGGGGGACGATTTCCTGAAGGTGACGCCCTCAGACCGTACCCTTCTTGAGGGCAGGTCCGATGGCAGGGACGATACCCCGGACACCAGGGACAGGAGCGGGTCACTCTGCGGGGACCCTGTCAGGCAGGTCCCCAGGAGGCCAGCCTCCCAGCTCAAGCCGCAGGCCTGAGTCGGGCTTGGTGGGCAGGTGGGCTCCGGGAAGCAAGACTTGGAGCAGGGCCAGAGGCGATGGCCAGTGGCTCCCAGCCTGGGCCCAGCACCTCTGGTCAGAGGGCCGTGACCTAGGGCTGCAACTCTACGTTTGAAACTTAGAGCTGTTAGACTAACCTGAATATGTCCAGGCTAGGCATTTTCATGAGATGCGTGATCCAGTTGGTAATTTAGCCCCAGCGGGAGTCTGGCCTCAGGCGGTGAAGGGTCGGCTCCAAGCTTCAGCCCCCTGTGTCCCCCAAGGCGACCTTTTGCCCAGAAGCTCAACTGGCCCAGAGGCCTGGCTTCCGAGCACTGTGCCCGCCGCCCCAGGCACTGTGCAGGCGACGGGGGCGCTGCTGTCACGGCGGAGTTGTGTGAAGGCAAAGGGGCCTGGCGGGGCGAGGCTCCAGGGCCTGGACCCTTGGGTGGCTGGGCCTGGGGGGGCGGCAGGGGCAGCCAGGCCCCTCAGCCGTGGGCCCTCCCAGGAGATGGTGTGGTCAACGTTTTGAAGGGGACTGGCCTCTTGAGCTGGCCGAGCTGGGGTGGACGATGCGGCCCCGGTTAGGCACACACCTCACCCTGTAGCCAGTGTGCCCCCCAGGTCTCTGCCCCAGAGGCCGGCAGAGCTGCATGCCCACGTGCGCTGAGCCCGCTCCCCCGGCTCCCGAGTGGTGCTGCTCTGCCCAGGGCCCGCCACTGCCCGGCCGGCCCCCAGGACCGTGGTAGGGTGGCCGCTGTGTCTGTGGGCCTGGGGACGGGCAGGGGTTCAGGGAGGGTGCGCCTGGCTCTACCCACAAGGCCCACTCGAGTCCTCTCTGCCCGGCTTCCCTGCCCCGGCCCAAGCATCCACAGTGGCCCTGGTCTCCCGTGTCTGCAGGCCCCGCCCCGCCCCGTCGCAGCCAGACAAATCCCTTTCCTCCTCCGCAGCTTTGCTGAACCAGGTTGGAATTTCTCAAAAGCAAACAGCTCAGAACTGTGGTTTTGGGAGCCAAGATTCCTCCTCCTGTCTTGTTTGAGGTGGCATCAGGCAGGCTGGATGGGGCCCATGGCCGAGCCCCTGGGACCCCACGAGAACGGCCCAGGGCCGCTGCACTCGCGGGGGCAGAAAGGACCCCGGATGTGGACAGAGCCCGCTGAGGGGCCGCCCGCGGGCCGGGGCTCTGTGGGTGAGCACGGGGGCGGGGCTCATGGCGCCACGGCCGGGTGCGTGGGAACGTGGGGGTGGGGGCCCCCAGAGAGCACCTCGAGGGGCCCACAGGCTGGGCAAGGGGGGAGGGGGCTCTCGCCAGGTGGTCGTAATCTCCTCAGTGAAATAGGAGTCGGGGGTGGGCGGGGGCGGCGGGCGCCTGAGGGGCAGGAGACAGCTGCGGGGAGGGGGCAGCCTGGGGCCCTGCACGCGGGCCCACTCCCACAGGCGCAGGCGGGCGCTCCCCCGCACAGCCGACCCTGCGGCCCACGAGGCTGAGAGGCTCTGGGCTGCCCCCAGGGCTGGCCCTTCCCGCGGTCGCCCCTGGAAGCCCCCACTCAGGCCGTCTGGCCTCACCAAAGTCATTGGGCCCCTCGGGGATCCTCGTCCGGGTGCAGGGCGCAGGGCGGGCCTGCAAGGTGGGTACCCTGAGCCCGAGGGCCCGGGCAGGGCCGGGTGGATGCCCTATCCAGCGAAGTGGGTGCTTGGCACCAGCTGTGCAGACAGACAGACAGACGCAAGCTTTCACCAGCTCCTCCCGCCGCGGTGCCTGCCAGCACCCAGCGCACAGGCCGCCCGCACTGGGCGGGGTGTTGGCGGGCGCCAGGCTGTCTCAGGCCCAGCTGGGATTGGCCAGGCCCCCGGGGCCAGAGGGAGCCTCCGAGGTGCTGCCTGGGGAGACCGAGGCAGCCCCGGCTGAGCCCGCGTGGCGTGCGGCCCGGGGCCCCTCTCCAGAGCGCCTGCCTGGCGGGGCCTCCGCCCTTCGCCCCCCTTGCCCAGCTCCGTGCTCCCGGGCCCTGCCCTCCCAGAGCCCCTGGCCCAGCACCCTGGCCGTCCCCTCACGTGGCCGCAGACATGGCTGCCCCGAGCGCCTCGCCCTCCCTGCACACTCGGGTCGGGACGCTGTTAGTCACGCTCACCTCACCATGGAGGGAATTTTGCAGACTCTTTCCCAAACTTTGCCTCCAGCAGCAGAAGGAGGGGTGCCCTGCGGAGGCTGCCCGGGCGGGTGGGCGCCCCGGGCACAGTGGAGGAGCGCGCGGGAGGGAGGGGCTGCTCCCGGAGGGAGACCCGTCTGAGGGCCGGGGCGGGCATGGGGTCTGGGGGTCTCTCTCAACTCCAGCTTTCAGCCTCTGGCTTTGCAGACAAAACGTGTTCTGTGTGAGAGGCCTGCCCTGCGATGTGTGGCCCAGCACCAAGGTCTCCCCAGCCCGCCTCCCTCGTCTGCAGACCCAGGCCCGGGCAGAGGGCAGTGGCCACGGTGTAGACAGAGGGTGAGGGCGGCCCCAGGTGGCACCGGGATGGACGTGCCCCAGCTCGGCCTGCGGGGCCCTTGGGGGGTCATTGTGGGAGTGATGGCTGGCCAGCGGTGCTGGTCACCAGCAGGAGCGCTCCGCTGGGCTGCGGCGGTCACCCCTGAGGGGCTGCAGGGTGTGGACCCCCCCTCGGGGCGGCGTGTCGCCGCCTCCAGTCCACGTGCGGGGCCTCCTCTGAAGTGGCCCCAGTGTTCCTGGCCCTGATCTTGCTGCACATCTCCAGAGAGCTGCCTAGGCCCTTCCAGACCAGCCTGTCCCACCCTCCCATTCCCTGCCGGTTGGCCTGCGGCCTGAACCCAGGCCCAGAGCGGCTGCAGCGGCCGGTGTGGACGTCCAGCGTCAGGCCTCTTGGATTTCTGAGCAGGGGACCCCCACCTGGGGGCAGCTGACACCTGAGCCGCCGCCCAGTGGCAAGGGCAGAGGTGAGCGACCTGCTGGCCACAGCCACCATGGGGGCTGGCAGAGAAGCCCAGCGCCCCTCGCCCAGAGCTGGGGAGACTGAGGCTCAGAGCGGGCGAGGCCCTGCCCACGGTGGCCCCAGCTGCCCACTGCCCGCCCAGGCAGAATGGCCGTTTCCTCCGGCTAGCGCCCCAGGGAGCAACACGGAGCTGGCAAAACAAACAGGCCGCTGCTCCCAGCCGCAGCCGCTGACTGATGGCTGGAGGGGCTGGCGTGCTGACGGACGGCCGCCCGTCATGTGTGGGCCAGGGGCAGGGGCCCGCAAGGCTGCGGACGCAGACGCACCCTCGCAAGCCGGGGGCTGGCCTCACCCTATCCTGAGGCAAGGTGTCCGCTGGCAGGGGCCTCGTGGCCTCTCTGGGAGCACCAGGGCCCCCGCCCCAGCCTTCTGCACTCCAGGCCTGGCTGGGCCCAGCCCCCAAGGCCGTGGCCAGCCTCTGCATGGGCCAGAGGGGAGCCACAGGGCTTGGCGTCCTCTCCTAGAGGTCCGCTCAGGGCAGGTGCGGCGTGCACGCTGACGGGGGGCCAGCAGGGGCCCGGGTCTCTGGGTGAGACTGGGCCGGGTCCAGGTGCTGCCCGCAATGCTCCAGGGCGTCTGCCCGCGTCGGTCTGGCTCTAGCCTCCCTGGCAGCTCCTGTCTGTGTCCGGGCAGGATGGTCACCTCGTCTCACAGACAGAGGAACCAAGGCGTGGGGATTCCAACAGGACCACAGGCTAGGCCGGGGTGGGGCCTCCCAGGCACAGCTGATGGGGACCACTCCCTCTGATGGTGACCCCGCGGCGGACAGGCCTCCAGCCTGGGTGGCCCAGGGACTTTCCGGCACTGACCGCCGGCCTCCTGCAGGGCCTGAGGGACACCCAGACCCCTGGCCTGAAGCCTGCCGCGGCCCAGGCCATCTAGCTGATGACCAGCCAGAGAGGAAGGGGCAGCTGGGGCCGGGCCTCCTGACCCCCAGCCACCCGGCCCTCTGGGAGCTCGTCTGGCCAAGAGGAAGTTTCTGAGACCCCCGTTTCCTCCACCTCAGGGTGGGCTGGGCTGGGGCCGCCCACTTCCCTCCAGAGCCCCCCGGCCTGAAGCCCCCCGCACCTCTAGCTGCGTTGCTTCCTGGGGTGGAGGGGGCAGGGTGGCCCAGCGACTTGCTCTGATCTGGGGTCAGCAGGGGCAGGAAACCCCTTTGGACCGGGTGTGAGGGTCCTAGGCAGAGAGAGAGAGAGCGCTGGGCCACGCTGCCCTCCCCCAGGAGTGAGGCTGCCCACCGGGCAGGGTCGTGACATTTTCCTTCATGCCCTTGGGACCCAGGCAGGCCCACTGGCTCAGGGCCAGCCCTGTGTGTGCCAGGCGGGCCAGCCTCCCCCCTTGTCCAGGGAAATGGTCTGAAGCAGCGGCAGCCTCTGGGGCTGGGCCAGGGGCCGCCGAGGCCAGAGCGGCCCCGGGAGGCAGGCTGTGTGCCGGCAGGTGGTGTCAGAGCTGGGGTGCTCAGGCCCACGGGCTGAGGAGTCTGGTCTGCTCCTGCTGGGCTTGGGGCAGGAAGTGGGGCCCTGGGCTCCAGCGTGGATAGGGTGGGCTCTGCAGGGCCGTTTCCTCCCCGGGAGCATCCTGCCAGGCAGGCGGCAGGAAGGGCCCAGGGCTGGACGTCCCCTCGGGCAGGACCCTGGGGGATCCCGGGGGGAATGGCCTTGTGGCCAGCCGAGCCCTGGAGCTGGGAGGCACGCCGGGCCTCCCCCAGCCAGGAGCGGCCAGAGCGCCCGTGGGCAGCAGCGGAGCCACTAGCGGAGCCCGGCCAGGCAGCCCAGCCCGCTGCCCCACTCCGGGCCCCAGGAGGGGTCGGCAGCCCGCCCTCCACTGCCCCCGGTCCACAGCCTAAATATAACCTGGGCCGGCGCCTGCCCGGGAATAGAGACCTCCGTCAGCCCCCAGCAGGTGCTTGTGGGGAGAAGGTCAGCGTGACGGGCAGGGTGCCCTATGGGCGGGCCGCCAGCGCGGGGTCATGTGAGTGTCCGGTGGTGAGGCTGCGGCAGGGCGGCGTGTTCTCCCGGGACAGCTGGGTGCCCGGCCTGTGCTGCCTGGGGCTGGCCGGCCGCTGCCCTCTCCCGTGCCCCACAGCTGAGGGACAGGCCCCAGGAAGGCTGGGGCACCCCGCCCTGGCCCCTGGATGACGGTCCAGTGTGCGGGGCTCTGCCCCTGGGGCCTGGGCACCTTCTGGCCCCACACTGTGGCAGACCGCCCACCCAGCCGCTCATGGTCACTTGGAGCCCACAGGGTTCCCGTGCCCCCCACCCCAGGCCCACCTGTGTGTCTGCCCAACCCCCAACTCCTCCAGGCTCTTCTGAGCTGGACCCCTCCAGACCTCACCCCCTGTCCCAGCTTCAAGCTGTTCTAGACGACCGGAGGAGGTCCTGGCCCCACGCCCATGGGTGAGGGTTCCCGGAGAGGCAGGGGCCTACCTCTCCACCCTCCTCCCCAGTCCCTCAGGACGTCCTGGGCTCCAGGCCCTGCCCTGGCCCGATCCCGAGCCCAGCACCACGTCCCCGCGCCGGGCGAGCCCCGGACCCACTGGAGCTGGTTGGGGGTGTCGATCAGGGGCTCAGCATTCTGCACCCCTGGGGTGACCCATCCACCCTGACCCTCAGGGCCCCAGGAGGGCAGGACACAGCCCCACGGCCGGACCTGCGCTGGTGGCCGGACACGCTGGAGGTGAGGCTGCGCCCGACCCTGCTTGTTTGTTCTGCATCTCGTTTTTCTGGTTTGGAGCCTGGGAGCCCAGGCAGGGTCGGGGGCCTGGGGACAGGGGGTGGGAAAGGAGGGGGCCCCCCGCAGGCAAGCAGCAAGGGAAGGGGTGGGCCCAGGGGGTAAGGCCACCCCCGAGCCCCACCCGCCTCCCCCTTCCCGTCCACGCCCACATCACCTGCAGACCCACCCTGAGCCCCACGGCCACCGTGTGGGCATCCCCGTGGCCTGCCTGCCCCGTCCTGGGGGCCCGTCCAGGGTGCTTCCGGGTTACAGGGGTCGGGAGAACCGGCAAGTTGCAGAAAGCAAGTGTTTGGATCTTGGCCCCTCAGGGACGGCAGGCAGGGGGCAGTGCCTCGGGGCCCTGGAGTGTGGAGCTCCCACTGGGGGCCTCCCACCCACGTGGCATCGGAGTGCTCCTGGGGCAGTGGTGGGCACCAGCTCTGACTGTCCGGAGCCAGTGGCTTCCTGGGAGGGGGCTGGTCTGTGGGCTTCGGCCCTGGTGGGCACAGCCCCCCAGCCACAGCCTGGTGGGGCCGTCAGGCAGGGTCTGCCTGCTGGGCCTGGTAAGAGGTGGGAGCCCTGAAGAGCTGACGACCCTTCCTCCAGGCAGCCCAACCAGATCTCCCCTGAGCACTCAGGACACCTGGGGCTCATCACCACGGACTCTCCACCTCAGAGCTGGGGAAACCGAGGCAGGCCGCGGTGTGTCCGTCCCACAGCGGGAGTCTGGGCCTGGCAGTAGGGGCGGCCTGACTGAGCAGGGAGTGGGTGGGGCCGGGCCTGGGGGCATTTCCGTGCCCAATGGGTCCCTGGGGCACGGGGTTGGGGGTGTGGCCGAGCCCCACCTGCTGGGACCAGACCAGGGACTCAGCACAGGTGCCTGGAGGGCTGGGGGCCCAGCTGCACCAGCACCCCGAACACGTCTTAAAGCCAGGGCCCTTAACCCCGTCCTCCCTAGCAGGGCCCAAGCCCTCCACCCTGCAGTGTCCCATCCCCGCCCCCGGGTGCTCCAGGCACTGGGGGCTCGGAGGAAGACGGCTCCGCTGAGCTCAGAGGGCCTGGGGCTGGACCCCTCAGCATCCAGGCCCTGGGGGCCCCTTCTTGTGCTGAGGTTGAGAAGAAAGGGATTGAATCGCCCACGTCCCTCGCGTTGCAAAGCAGGTCCTTTAACCAGTGGGCCCCTGGGGAAGCCCCAGGCTGCTCCGCACCCCTGGGTGCCTTGTTCTCACGCCTGCAACCCAGGCCAGCACCACCATCCATTCCAGATCTCCCGCCCGCAGGCCACGAAGCCTGGGGTTCCTCAGCCCTGGGCTCTACCCAGGGGTCAGAGCAGCCCACGGACCCAGTACCCTGACGGCGAGCAGGCAGGACAGATCGCGGGCACCCCCACTCCCAGGTTAGGAGATGCCAGTCCTTGGGTATCTGGGGCTCCTGGCTGGCCTCACAAGGTGCCGGAGGCCAGCGAGAGGGGCCAGCAGGCTGGGGGCCCATAGCAGCCCCCCCACGTCCTGAAGCTGCCCTCCCACGGGGCTCCGGGCTCCAGTGACCCCGTCACCGGGAGCAGTGCCCGGGGGGGCTAAGGTTGGCTTGTGGGCAGGGGCGACCTCCTCTGCGGCCGCTCCCCGCTCCACGAGGCCCGGGCGGGCGCCTCAGCTCAGCTTGGGTTCCAGAAACATTTGCTTTAAGTCTTAAAATATCAGGTTCCCGCATCACTGGCTTCCCTGGGGGCCACTGGGCAGGCAGGAGGGAGTGAGGAGTGAGAGGGTCCCCCATACCCCCAGGCCCCACCCCAGCGGCCTCTCTGCCAGGCCCTCGGCTGGCTTTGGCACCCGGGTCGGCCTGTCAGGGGAGGGCCTGTGGAGGAAGACCCCAGGGTGCCCACAGCAAGCCCCGCCTCTCTGGGGCCCCTCTAAGCCTCAGAGCCCTTCGCTGGGGGAGTTGTGGGCCCCAGCAGCCCCATAGTCCCCCGGGGACAAACTCCCTGCTGCAGTGCCCAAGGAAGCGTGCAGCCAAGGACAGGGCGGACGGGGAGAGGGGCCCGGGACCCAGCCTCGTCCTCTCGGCCATGGAGCCTGACCCACCACAGAGCCAGGCGGGAGGAGCCTTGGACAGAGGGTGGGGCCAGGTGGGTGCTGGGCTCACATCCGGGTGGCTCCCAGGGACAGGGGCGCTCGTGTGGGGTCCTGAAGGATGAGTAGGAGTTCTGGCCTGGGCCTGGTTCCGGTTGTCGGGCTCCTGGCACAGAAGGAGCAGAGTGGAGGGTCTGGGCTGGGGCCAGGCTGATGGAGCTGGACACTCAGGTGAGCCAGGCTCCAGGGCCCAGCAGGCGCAGGGGACAGGAGAGTCTTCCTGGGGGAGGAGTCCTCCTGGGACAGGAGAGTCTTCCTGGGGGAGAGTCCTCCTAGGACAGGAGAGTCCTCCTGCAGCAGTGCGAAGGTGGCTCCGCCGCCTGGGGAAGGCTCAGGCCCCACAGCCCGCCCAGCCCGCCCCCAGCAGACCACCGGCCTCGGCCCAGGGGACCCGCCTCGGCACAGAGCGGGAACTGGAGCCAGGCAGCAACAGCTGGGCCCACTCGAGTGCCCCCGGGGCCCCCGCCTCCATTCCCAGGCCCCCATCCCAGCCTGTTCCCAGGCTGCACCCCACCCCCAGAACCCTGCTCAGGACCTGGGTGGACGAGGCTGCAGGAGGACCACCAGCTGGGACCTCTTGCCTACGCCCTGGCGACCCAGGCACAGACCCGCCCTTGGGCCAGAGCGGACTTCTGGGGAAGCGGGGAACAGGCTGCCGCCCGCCCTCCCGACCTGCCCTGTCCCTGCCGGGCCCCGGGCTCAGCCTCCCCGTGGGCACACAGCCCGTCCAGGCCATGGCAGGCCCCGGGGGCGTGGCAGCAGCGGGCTCTGTGCAGGCAAGGCCCCCAGCGCCTCTCGGGCAGGCCTGTGCAGGTGCAGACAGACACCGTTCTGGTGGCTGCAGGGGGCGCCTGCCTCTGCCTGTCTCCCCGGGAGCGAGTCTTGGGGACCCCACGTCTCTGTCCTCACCCCACCACCATGCACGGTCTGGGTGCCCACTACCACACTGAAGGCCCCACCATGTCCCCCAGAGGACTGGCCGCAGCCACCTGTGGGGGCAGGCGCCTCCCAGAAGGGCTGGCTCTACACTCTGGCTGCCCATCTGTTAGCAGGGCCTCCTGTACCCAGGCCTGCCCAAGCCTCCCATTTACAGATGGAGAAACTGAGGCCGCGCAGAACTGCAAGCTGGAGGAGTCCTATGCACGTTAGGCAGGGCTGCCAAGGGAGGCGGACAGATGAGGGAGGGGGAGGGACTGGAGGGGACCAAGGCTCGACCCCTAGATGCTCGCTGCCCTGCTAGGTCCTGCCTCAGGGCAGGGCCAGAGGAGGTGGGGCCTCAGCGGCTTCCCCTACAACTGCAGGAACTGAGTTGGGGGGTAGTTACTGCCTGAAGAGGATGAGGAGGTCATTGGCGCCCCTGAAACCCAAGCCGGCACCAGCTCTGGGAATGGACGCCTGACCCCTCTGCAGCCCCCAGGGCCCCAGAGAAAATCCTGGAGGCCAAGTTAATACCAAGACCAATTTTTATTTCAACAAAGTTAATTCTCAACAATGTGATACTGAGGGAGCAGGTTTCGCTGCCTGGGGGAGGGGCTGGAGTCCTGGTGCAGCACCGACCCACCCCACCCCCGCCAGCCCCTCCCCCTGCAGGCCCCTCCCCCAGCCGTCCCCCCCCCCGCTGCCCTCTCCCTTCCGGCCATCCCCCCCCCCCAGCCACCCCCCTCCCCAAGCACAGGCTTGGCCACCCCTGAGGACACAGCTCCTGGGGACAAAGGGGTCCAGGCTGCACATCCAGGGTGAAGACGGACCCCCTGGGCCTGGAGTGCCCTCCCCACACCCCACTCCTGGCCCCTGAGACGGTGGGGGGGACCCCCAAGCCCGCCCTGGTCCCACTGAGGATGGGGCCCCACCCTGTCTGTGACCTGGGCCACCCAGCAGCACCAACCGAGTGGACCGTGACCACACGGGCAGCCACCCCCAAGGGCCTGGGCTGGGACAGGGTGCTCCCAGGGGGCGGGCAGGGCCCCCACCCTGTCTCTGCCCACCTCCAGGCGCCCAGAGAGAAGCAGAAGGGCAGGGCGAGGGCGGAGGGGCCTGCCGACCTTGCTGCCCCAGCCGAGCCTGGGGCTGGACCCGGAAGCCGCCGAGCAGGGATAATCGATGGTCTGGGGGCCGGAGAGGCTTGGCAGAACTGTCAGAAACCCCTTCTGACGAGGGCCACATGCGCTACCTGTGGGCTCCGCCGGCCCCCACAGGCCCCTCCGCCACCCTCCGCCCGGTGCCCACGGCTCTGCATCAGCAGAGGGGACAGCCCACTCGGGGTGCAGCTCCCCATGGCCCCAGCCAGTGCCCAGTGGGCAGCAAGGCCACCCCGTGGGGCCCTGTGGTGGAGGGGCGGGATCTGCAGAGGGCTGCCCACACAGCCTGGCTTCCCCTGGAGGGCAGTGCCCGAGGGCAGGGATGGGCCAAAGTCAAACCAGATGGGCTGGAGGCCCCGAGGGGCAGGCGGGCCATTCGTCACCGTTATCTGCCCCGCCGCCAAATCACAAACACATTTTTAAGTGAAGGACTGGCTGCCACTGGCCTGCGGGCCTTGATGCCGCCCAGCTGTGGCCACTCTGCGTGGGGGTGGGGGGGGTGGGGGAGGGGGTGGACGAGTGCAGGGGCAGCGGGTGGCCCGCAGCAGGAGAGACGGGCACCCCTGCCGTGCCCACACACTGCCCTGCCTGCAAGCTGAGCCCGTGCCAAGCCCCCACGTCCACACGACACCTCCCCTACTCGGAGCTGGGGCGCAGGGCCCGGGGCACCCCGGTTCTACCTGGGGCACCCCTCCGCCTGCCTTCTCCCCAGAGCCTTGGCATCAGAGACTCAGCGTCTGGTCCACACACCATGGGCCAGTGCTGCCGGGGGACAGAGGCACCTTCTCTATGGGGCTGGGGGCTCGAGGGCTGCTCCAGGGGGGCAGTGGGCAAGAACAGAGGCAAGACAGAGGCAGGGGCCAGTGGCCAAGAGTGGCGGAGGCGGGGGTGTGAGCTGGCACCGTCATCAGCCCCCGAGTGTCCCCGAGAGACCAGCCTCACTCTCGCTGCAGCCTGACTGTGTGCTCGGCCCACAGGTGAGGGGGTTGGGGTGAGGGGCTGGGGCGGGGCTGTGCCATGTGTGTCCATCCCTGGGAGCTGAAGGCAGGTCCTGCCCGGCACCCTGGACCCCCAGGCGGGCCCACAGGGGTGGGGGGGCGCCGAGAGAAATGGCCTGTGACGGGGTGGGCTCCCAGGCGGGAAAGCAAACAGTGTCAGCAGCTAATGAGCGGGAACCGGCCTGGGGCTGCGGGCCCCGGAGGGGGGCCCACCACCATCGCTCATCCTGACAGGTGGGCGGGTGGAGGGAAGCTGGGGGCCAGGGCGGCGAGCGCAAGAGCCCACAGAAGGTCCCCTGGAGGCCCGGCCCGCATGCAGACGACGGAGGACAGACAGACGGACAGCTCCTTGCCCCGCCCCCACGACAGCCCAAGAGGCCCGGCTCTCGGGATCCCCGCCAGCCCGAAGACTGGGAAGGATAGGGACTGTCCGGGGGTGGGAAGAGGCTGCACCAGGACCCCCGCGCTGTGGGATCTGGGTCCTGAGGCCACGTGCCTCCCCGGGCCTCTGTTTCCCATCTTTACTGGGGGGCAGGAGGAGGGGGGTCCCATGGGGTTCCCGCCCTCCCTGAGAGTCCCCGCTGCCCGCCGTGCCTCCCACCAGCCTGGCAGCAGTGGGCTGAGTCCACGGCCAAGGGAGCGGCCCCTCCGTCCTGCCGGGCCACTGGTAGGGGACTGAGGTGGGCGCTTTGGCAGCACCTGACCCAGCCTGCGCCCGGCAGAGCCCGTCTTCCCTGGGCACTGCAGGGCTCCTGAGCGGCCTGGCCTGGGGGTGCCCGGAGGTGGCCGCCCGCGAGGTGTCCGGGCCCCTGTCCCACCTCGGCCAGGAGGGACAGGCAGCCGTAAATTCACACCGCCCGGCCGCCTGCGGGATAAATGTGTCATCGGCCGCACGATTTACGAGCATAGCCCTGGCCTGCGAGGCAGGGAAAACAAGCCTGTGTCCACACAGACGGGTGGGTGGGGAGAGGCAATGGCCGAGGGGCACGCGGGGGCACGGCCGGCGGCGGGACGAGCACCCACTGGAGGCATGAGGACCATCCTGCCCCCACACACGCTCCCTCGTGGGGAGGTGGCTGCCAGGCTCCGTGCCCTCGGGGCGGGTCTTGGCCGAGGGGCCACAGGCCGCTGCACACAGAGGCAGAGGCAGGGCAGACCATCCTGGAGGAGGCAGGGTGCCTAGGGGCCGAGAGATGAACGAGCTGGGCCAGGTTGCCTCTGTCCCGCCAGGCCCACCTGCTCCACTGTCTCGGAGGCCTGGGGGCACCACACCTCCCACCACTGAACACCCTGGACGCTCAGGGAGTTGAGGAAAACAACCCAGGAAGACCCTTCACAGTCCGGCCGCCACGCCGGAGACGGCTGTGCCCGCCGCCCTCATCCACAGGGCCCTGGGGGGCGGCCTGGGCTCCAGGCCCAGCAGCACCAACCTCAGTCACCATGGCCTGAGACACAGACGGGCCCCAGGAGACCCGAGGGCACTCGGAGGGGACGCTGGGGGCCAGGAGCAGGTGGGGAGGACTCGTGGGCTCCCGATGGCATCGCTGCTGACCGGCCAGGCCTCAGGCGCATCGCGCAGCAAGGCTGCCTGCGGTGTCCACAGCCCCCACTGTCCACGGACGATGCCACCCCTCCTGACAGCCTCACCACAGAGGCTCGGGAGTGTGGCCCGGGAGGGTCCGGTACCGGTGGATCCTTAGCCAGGGAGAGGGGCCGACGGATGACCCAGACGTCACAGTGCCCGAGCCATGGCACCCCAAATAAAGAGAGGCAGCCCTGAGCCCCTCAAAGAAGTGCCCACACCAGGGACCCACAGAGAAGAGGCCTGCAGAGCAGGCTGAGACCCCTGCACAGCAGAACCTGATGCGCTAGGGACCCCACACAGTAGCGCCTGACACAGTAGGACTGCACATGGTAGGACCCCACACAGTAGGGACACACACAGTAGGACCCCACATGGTAGGGTCGCACATGGTAGGGCCCCACACAGTAGGGCCTGACACAGTAGGACCGCACATGATAGGACCCCACACAGTAGGACCGCACACGGTAGGACCGCACATGGTAGGACCGCACATGGTAGCACCGCACACAGTAGGACCCCACACCATAGGACTCGACACAGTAGGGACACACACGGTAGGACCCCAGGCGGAAGGACTGCACACGGTAGGGACACACACAGCATTTAGCACCAGCAGACCCAGAGCCCCAGCACACAGGTGGCCCCGCTTTCCTCACACAGAGGCGCATGGCCCTCCCGGTGCGACGACCCTTGGTGGTGGCGTCGCAGGCCCCACCTGCTCCGGGTCTGTCGCGGGCGCCCCTCCGGTGGGCACGGGGCACGGGCGGGCGTGCTGGGACAGGCGGCTCTCAGGGCCCTGCCCCCAGCCCTGCCCAGACAGAAGCCGGGCCTCAAGACCTGCAGACGGGCTGGAATTCTTCAAGAGCATCTTTAAACAAACAAAGCCCAGAGAAAAGCAAACGCCCCAACACAAACCACATCAAGATAGACGTCTGCGTAGACGCACGTCTCCCACGGGGGCCCGCAGAGGCCAAGGGGGCATGGCAGCCGGGGTGACGCACACACTGCCAGGACCCCCAGCCCCAGGCTGCAGCCGCCTCTCAGGGTGGGCGTGCCAGGCCAGGCCACATTGCACAGGAGAGGGAGCCCCATGGAAACCGTCTGCCTCCCCTGGGGTCTGCGCCCCGCTCCCCAGGGAGGCCAGCAGGCAAAGCTCAGGGAACTCCTCCAGCCCCCCACCTGTGAGGGTCCCCGTGCGCCTGGGACACTGGCACGAGGCGCAGACAGCAGCCCCTGGGCAGCTGGGGGGGCTGCTCCCTGCGGGGCGGAGGTCTGAGGACCAAGGCACTGCACCCCAGCCTGCCCTGTGCCGCCAGTGGCCTCTGGGCAGGGGTGCCCACGAGTGGGAACATGAGCAGGAATGAACGAGGGGGGAGGCCCCCTCCCCAAGCTGAGACTGGGGCGCCTGGCGCCCACACTCTCCTCCCGGACCCAGACCAGCTCGGGGCTTGGGGGTGGTTCTGAGCATCCAGGGGACCGTCCACGTGACAAGGCCCAGGCCAGCCCCCAGGACACTCGGGGCCT
Organism: Nanger dama; assembly: GCA_917880005.1. Classification (NCBI taxonomy): domain Eukaryota; kingdom Metazoa; phylum Chordata; class Mammalia; order Artiodactyla; family Bovidae; genus Nanger; species Nanger dama. Next base: position 30,634 of record CAKJTW010000193.1, on the reverse strand, counting down.
CTCTCGGGCACAGAATTCCCAGAGCACCAAAGGTCTTCTGAGCCAAAGAAGCCCCCATCCCCACGCCCATCCCTTTCAGACAAGCCAGGAAAGACCACGGTGGGCGTCTGCGGCCTCACCTGTGTGCAGGTGGCCTTATCTCTGCCGCCTGCACCCACTGGGGCAGACACCCAGGGCGGGCACTGCCAAGACTGGGCTCTGGTCCCCCTTGCAGGTCCCAGGAGCATCCTGACCCCAGAGGGTGCTCACACCTGTGGCAGGGCCACCTGGCCCATCTCTCAGCACTCTTTGTCTCGCTGGCCCTCAGCAGCTGGCGCGGCAGGGACAGGAAACCAGATGGAGGGAAGGACAGAGAGCATCTCCCCTGGGGCAGGGGGGACCCCTGGAGGCTGTGCTGGGAGGCTGCTGACCCCCAGTTCCTGCGGGCCAGCCAGGGGTCTCCTGGTGCGGCAGGATGTCTCCCTGCAGACATTTCCTGTCTGCAGACAGAAATGATGAGGGCAGTGAGGCTGTGTGTCCAGTGTAGACAGCACCGGCTGTACACAGCGCCTGGTGTACACAGCCCTGCCGTGGACAGCACCGGGTGTAGACAGTGGGTGTATACAGCCCCAGTGTAGACAGGCACCAGCGCGTGTACCAGCGCCTGGTGTACACAGCGCCGGGTGTACACAGCGCCCCCGGACAGCCCCCGGGGGTGAGGGGGTGTTCAGGGCCCCAGTGTAGACAGCACCGGGTGTCCCACCCGGGTGCTGTAGACAGCACTGGGTGTAGACAGTGGGTGTATACAGCCCCAGTGTAGACAGTGCCGAGTGTACACAGCCCTGCCGTAGACAGCACTGGGTGTATGCAGCTACAGTGTAGATGGCACCTGGTGTACACAGCCCTGGTGTAGACAGCATTGGATATATACAGGCCCAGTGTAGATAGCGCCGGGTGTAGACAGCCCAGGGCTGGTGACTGTGCTGCAGAGAGCTGGGTGGGGGCATCTGCCAAAGACAGTTCCAGGACAGAGGGACACAGCCAGGGCTGGGCCCAGTCACCAGGGCCAGGGACCCCACAGACCCCCCTCAGCCTGAGGGGGTGCTGGCAAGACCCCCCGCTGATTTACGGTCGCCGGGGGAGGGAGTTGTGGCTGCTGCGGAGGCTTTGCTCTTGCTCCCCCCCCCCTCCTTGGGGGTCAGCAGGCTGGGGTGCGGTGGTTCTCAGCTGGTTTCCAGATGGGCCAGTGGAGAGGCGTCTGGAGGGGCGTCTGGGGTGGGGGGTCGGTAAAGGGACCCTGCGGTCAGCGGGCGGCCGGAGCTGCTTTGTCTCCCGGCCTGCGTCTCGCGGCTCTAGGCCCGCCTCTGTCACACGGAGCCCCCTTCCCCACGACCGCCCCGGCTGGGGGGCTGGGCTCTGGTGATTTATCACCCGCTGCCCGCCCTCCATCGGAAACGCCGGGGGTGGGCGCAGACGCTGCGCTGAGCTATGGGCCCCCAGGGCCCCGCCACCCACACCAATGTTGTTGCTCCGTCTGGGCGGCGGGCCACCCCCAGCACGGCCAGGGCCTGGCCCCAGCCCTTCCCGGGGCCTCGTCCGCGGGGCCCTCGGAGCTCGTCCCCAGCCGGCGGGTCCCTCTGCAGGCTGGAGAGGCGCGAGTACCGCGCTCCGCCGCCGGCCTGGTCGAGAAGTGCCCCTCTCCCTGGGCACCCGGCAGGCGGCGAGGCCAGCCTTTCACGGCCCCCCCGCGCGCCCGCAGCCCCGCCTGCCCGTCCGCGCTCCGGCGCACACAGCAGGCACTCCCTAAGTGCTCACCGAGCCAAAGAGCCGATGACGGCCGCACCGCGGGCTCACGGGGCTGAGTCCCGGGCCACTGCCGCCGGCGGAAGAAGCCCCTTATCTTCCCGCGACCGCGACCGGCTGTCGATGCGGGGCGCGGGGGCGCCCCCGTCCCCTCCCTCGCCCCCACGGGAGCGCCCTGCGGACCCCGAGGCCACCCCAGCCAGCGCGCGCAGTCCTGCTCTGCGTCCCGCGCCTCTGCATCCCCCGCGCTCCTCCGCCCTACCTCAACCCTGCCGCACGCCCCCGTCCCCGGCCCCTCCATCCCCCGCGCCCCTGGGCTCCGGCGCCCCGCGCGGTCCTCTGGCCAGTGCGCCCCGCGCGGGCCATTCGGCAGGTCGCGAGCGCCCTCTGCTGCCGGGCTGATGCCGCGCTCCGGGAGGACCGGCCGCGGCATCTGCCCTTTTCAGGGAGGCTCCGCGCGCTGGTCAGGGCTGTGTCCGGCTGGACGGCCGTCTGGCCTTGCAGGGACACAGCGCTCTAGGCACCCCTAGGTCGTCCTCCAGTTGCCAGGATGTGGCTTGAGCGTCGGGGCGGCCCAGGGTGGCGCGCCACGTGTCTGGACAGGGCAGGCCAGGATGCAGGGTGGGGAGGCCTTGGATGCTCAGGACAGAATGTCAGCAGGAAGCTCGGGCCGGCCCGGGGAGCAGCCCGGCCTTGCTCTGAGGCTGGTGTTCCTGGGACTCACATTACTGCCCGCCACCCCGGGAAGCGGGGACCAGTGTGGTCAGAGGACTGGAGCTGCAGGGCAAAGGGGCCTGGAATTGCCCGCCTGGGGGCTGCAGGCAAGAACGGCTGGCGGGGCTATTCCCAGCTGGATGGAGTCTGAGCCCCAGGGGGACCAGCCTGTCAGTGGGGAAGAGACCCTGGGGCAGGGTACCCTCCCTGAGACAGAAAAGGGGACACAGAGGCCCGGGTCTGGTGGAGGAGCTATGCTTCCCCACGCTCTAGGCCGGTCAGGGTCCCCAGCTAGGACCACACCCCGGGAGGCTGAGGCCCCAGGGTCCGTGTGTGGAGTGTCAGCTAGAGTCAGGGCCGGCAGCCCCCGGTGGCCAGTACCGAGGCTGGAGCCCCCAGAAATCACGGGGCACTGGCGGGAGGGCAGGGCGAGCCTGGAGCAACCACGGGTTCTGCTGCCCTGTCGTCTGAGGGGGTTTTTCCTCGGATCTGACCACACCATGATGCCGGCCGTTTCCTCTGCCAGAAGATCCAGACTTCTGCAGCCCCTGGCCCCCAGGACCACCATACCCAGCCCCTCAACAGGGCACTGGCTGGAAGCTGGGCTCTGCTCCCTACTGGTCCCTCCCAGTTCCTGCTGGGACCTGTCCCAAAGCCCAGGGAGGCCTCCCTGTCTTAGCATGGCATTACCTAGGAGCCCCCAGGCCCCTTTCTCTGAGCCCTGCATTTGCCCCGCAGAGGCCTCAGAGAGCAGGAGAGGGGCTCCCTGGGGCCTGGTCTCAGCTCTGCTCCCAGAGAAAGCTCTGGGGCCCAGCAGGGAGACCCCCCTCGGAATCAGGTTTCTTACTGTGGAAAGAAGGGGAGACACCCCGTTCCTGGACTGCACTGGAGCTGAGTTTAGGGGGTAACTTGAGTGTCTTATGCGATGACTATTACCTCTGACCCCCACCAGGGCTCCGGGCCACTCCCTGGGGCAGGGGTCATGTCTTTGTGCAGAAGGGGCCGGTCGTTGTCCCAGATCTGGTGATAAGCTTGGATGGACAGCGGACAGTCAGCTGCAGCCCACAATGGGCCGGATGCCACGCACCTGCCCACAAAGGAGGGGGTGGGTGGCTCCCACCTCACGTCTCACCGCAGCCCCGAGATAGCATCGGCCCGGCCGGAGGGCCATCCGTCTTGTCCCACAAAGGCTGAGACAAAGACTGTGTCAGTGGCAGCCTCCCCGACCGGGTCAGCGGGGCCAGGGGCCTTCCTGGGCCCGGGAGCCGGGGCTCAGGCCCCAGGCTCCTCATCAGCGGCCTTCATTGTTCACAGGGCCAGACAGGTGGGGGTGGCCACACCTAGAGCGGAAGTGGGGGAAAGCATCGCCCTCTCTCCCGGGCCACCAGGTCCAGCTTAGCAGCCTGAGCCACACTGGGGCACGTACTCAGGATTTTCCAGGCCCTGGTGGCTGGGCCCGGATCCAGGGCTGGGATAGGGGAGACCAGGGTCTGAGAAGCAGTCAGGGGTGCCTTCCTGCAGGAGATGGCAGCCAGGTGGAGGACACGATTCAGAGATCCTGCAACCCCCCGTGCCTCCTCACCCCTGCAGGGAGCTTCTGTGGACCCCAGCTCACAAGGCTCACCCCCTCCTCACCTGCTCTCCAGATCTTCTCACTCAAATGCCCAGGCAGTCTTTGCTGGGGCCCTTGACTGCCCTCACCACCCCTGGTGCAAAGCACTCCTGATGCTTCCTGGCACCTCACACCCCAAACCATCCTTGGAGCCACCTGGCATACCCGCCCTGGCACTCAGAAACCTCCACTCCAAGCATGTGCTTTCGGCACAGGCACCGCCCGTGGGGTTCCGACTGTCCCCACACTGTCCTCACCCCCACTCCTCAGGTGGGGCACTGTCCTTCCAGCCCTTCCACACCTCCCCACTTGAATTTTGGGAGAGTCTGGGGCAGGCGAGTTCACTCACTCGCCCCTGTGCCCCCAGCAGGAGGTGATATGGAGGTGTATGAACTGCCATGTGGGAACCGCCCCCCCACCCCCACCCAGCTCTTTCTGGGTTTGGGAAGGGGCATTCCGCGGCACACGGTGCAGATCGGTCGGGTGGGGAGCAGGGTTTATTGGCAGCGCAGACAGTGTGGGGGGCTCCTCGGTTCAGGTCCAGGCGTGGGTGCGTGTGGCCAGCGGTGGCGCAGCAGTCGGGCCCCTGAGCGGGGCCGCCGGGGAGGAAGGTCTGGGAGATCGTGAGGACGGGGAGGGGGCCCGGCCGCACGGTTCAGCGCCAGTCGCTAGGCTCGGGGGTCGCGTGCTCGGCGGCCAGCGGCGCGCTCAGCGGCCTCCGGCGCGTGGCCCGGGCGCGCAGGCTCCGCAGGCGGCACAGCAGCAGCACCAGCAGCAGCGCGTGCAGCAGCCCGAGGACGAGCAGCAGGAGCTGCGCCGCCAGCGCCGCGCGGCAGAGCGCGCCGGGCGGGCAGGTGGCGCGCAGCTCGTCCTCCGCCAAGTAGGGCAGCAGGCGGCCCCGCAGCGCAGGGGGCGCGGCGCAGCGCAGGTCGCGGTAGGGCTCGCGCTCGGGCCGGCCGGCCAGCCAGGCCCGCAGCGGCACCAGGCGGCAGTCGCACCGCCAGGGGTTGGCGCCCAGGTGCGCGGCGCGCAGCACTGGCAGCGTGTCCAGCAGCCCGGGCGGCAGCGCCGTCAGGTTGTTGCCGGTCAGCACCAGCTCGGTCGTGTCCGGAGGGAAGGCGGCCGGCAGCGAGGCCCACGTCAGGCCGCGGCGCCCGCAGTCCACGCGCGTCCCCGCGCAGCGACACGGGGCGGGACAGCCCGCGGCCGAGCGGCCCAGCGGAGCGAGGAGCAGCAGCAGCAGGCTCAGCGCCCCGCGCGGCCCTGGAAGGCAAGCGCCGCGGTGAGCCCAACCCGCGGGGTCCCGGGCGGCATCGCCACCGCCCGCGAGCCTTTCCACCCGCCCGCCGGCTGGAAGCGTCCTCCGGGTCTGACCCGAACCGCTCTGACTGCAGCCCAGAGGACCAAGCGCGGCTGGGGCAGACCCCAGACTCACCGAAGCCCATGGCGAGAGGTCGGGGGACTAGGCGAGCTCTGGAGCGCCGGGCCGTGTTCGCAGAGCCGGACGATAAGGCCACCCCGCCCCTCCCCGGCCCTGGTGAGCCTGCCGAACCGACCACAACGCGGCCACCCCGCCAGAAATAACCCCAAGGCCGAGCCGCCGGCGCAGATAGAGCGCTATCGCCAGGTCGCCGGCCGACCGGGCTTCCGGCCCCCTCGCTCCCTGGGCGCAAAGACCATTCGGACACCCTCTTCAACGTTCACCAACATTGTTCTCCTGTCACAGGACAGGGTGCGGCATTCACAACGGAACACACTGGAGAAGGGGCTCGGGGCCAGGGATCATGCGGGTGGAGGGGCAGGGACCAGGAACCCAGAGCGACAGCGCTGCTGGGGAGAGCAGGCTTCCCGCCGCTGATGGGCAAAGGGTGGGCCAGGAGCGGGTGAGGCCAGTTTGCCGACCACCCGCTGCTACTGGAGCCCCCGGGTCCAGGTCAGGCTGTGGGGGAGGGGCGCGGGCATTCACTGCGAAGCCCAGCCGCCTTACTGTCCCCAGCAGGCAGCTGACCCCCTTAGGTCCGGAAGGAGCCTAATCACTTCCGCTCCCAACCTGTGCGCAGAGGTGCCTGGTGAGTGGGGGAAGGGGTAAGAAGGACCCGGCCCACGGGGTCCCAAAGGGAGGCTCCGAGTAGGGAAACAGGCCAGGGTCCCAGGGATCGGCCTCCCACCCCGACTCTGCCTTCGTTCTCCCGCCCATGTAAATAGGGCCTGGAGTCAGTTCGGTGACCTTCCGGCTGGGGGCAGATCTCAGAAGTCACCACCCAACTTAGATCCAGAGCCTCAAAGCCAAAGCGGACTGGATGTGGAGGTGCCACCGTCCAGGCCCCTGGGAAGCAGGTACAAACGAGGAGAGGGGCCGACGCTGAGAATAAATTAGGGTTGGCTGGGGGCTGTGACCCAGCGTCTCTGAGAACAGGAGGGGAAAAAAACAGGTCTGGGCCACTCTGGGGTGAGGGGTCGCGCCCGGGCCTATGGGCGATCCAGACGAATCCGGCGTCGAGTCCAGGCCCGTCGGGGTCCAGGGGTGGGAAGGGCCAGCCCGGAAGCCAGCAGTGTAGTTATGGCACGTGGGGCTGCGGCGGGGGTCACTGGTCCTGCATCTGCTGCTTCATTTTCTGCAGCATCTCTTGCATCCGCCTTAGCTAGGGGCGGGGCAGGAGCCGCAGGGGGCAGTATGAGCAAGCGGTGGGCGGGGCCTGCTCCGCGCCCAGCCTGGCTCCCCTCCTCCCCCCTCCCACCCTGCCCCCCCCCGGCCCACCCAGCCTGGCTCCGCCCCCCCCACCCAGCCTGGCTCCACCCACCTGGCCCACCCAGCCTGGCTTCTCCCCTCCCCCTGCCCACCCAGCCTGGCTCCGCCTCCACTCCCCGCCCACCTCCTCATCTTTCATCCTGATGAGTTTTTCAGTCTCAGCATCAGGCGTGGGCAGTGGCAGGATGGGTATGGGGCTCTCCATGCGGCTGTCCTGCGTCAGCTTGCTGCAGGGTGGACACCGGGGACAAGGCTGCTGGAGGCCGGGCTGACCCTCGACACCAGCACGGCCCTGCGGCTCCCACACTCCGGGCGGGCACAGGGGTGGGCGGGGTGTGGGCGCGCACCTGGTCATCTGCTGGATGCAGTGCGCGCGGTAGTTCTCGTAGTGCACGTCGCAGGTCACGTCCTTGAGGTCGTGCATGTGCGTGCGGATTAGCATGTTGCGAAGCTTCACGAAGTCGCAGTGCGCCTGGTTCTCCACTGCGGGCGGGGGCGGCCGGTGAGTGGGCCACCGGCCCAGGGGAGCCTTCCCCCAAAGGCTGGTGCCCCAGGCCTGGACTCACCCCTCCACGATGCCCCAGGGGTACAGACGCCCCCGGACCCGCTGTCCCTTGGCCTCCACCACCGTGTTGCTGCCGATAACAGCGAAGGGTGCACTCTCCTGGCCGGGGGGGCAGGTGCAAGGGCTCAGCCCAGTTAGCATGGGTGCGAGGTCCACGGTCCAAGAGGGGCATGGGTACACCTCCATGTCCCCAACAACAGCCTCTCCCCAAAGAGAACCTGTTATCCCCACCTTGGGCCTCTCTGTTGCCAGCGGAAGCCAGAGCTGGTGCCGCTTACATGGAGGGCTTTTGCCAGGCCGTGCCCAATCAGATGTCCCCTCCCTGCCTGGTACCCTTCCCCTCCCTTCCCCCAGAGCGGAGCCTGTGCGGACTGTTAGTGACACCCCTGCTGACTTTGGGGTGAAGGGCCCACCCTGGTCCTGGCCTAGTGACCACTTGTCCCCAGCTTGGCTTCTCCATCACCACTCAAAGCCACCTCCTGCCCCCAGAGCTCAGGACTCTGTGAGCTGGGGCATGCACAGGCCTGGGGTACGAGAAGGGGGCTGAGTGCAGGGCCAGGGTGGGGCCTGGCCAGTGACGGAGCCCTTGTACCCTGGCAAACACTCCATGACCCGTGAACCACACGGGGCCCAAGCTACACTGGCCAGCAGGGACCCGAGCCGTCCCCGGCTAAGACCACAGCCTGGCTGAAAGTCTCATGCCCCCACCCCGCCCCCGACCCCGGTCAGAGCAGGGCTCCAGCACTCTTCTAGACCCGCTGTACAGTGGCCTCTGGGGTCCCCCCAAGCGACACAGGCTCACCTTCAGTTCCCGGTCCTGCTGCTTGAAGTCCTCATCCTCGTCCGAGTCGCACTCAGGAAACTGGTACACGTGGATCCCAAACTTGTCGATCTCTTCCCGGATCTGCAGCCAGCGAGGCCTGTCAGGGGCGAGGCCGGCAGCCTCAGCCCCCTGAGCCCCACGCAGACTCTCACCCCCGCAGGCTCACCCGCTCTTTCAGCTTCCGGATCTCCCCTGGGACAAGGCAGTCGGCCTTGGCGATGAGGGGCACGATGTTCACCTTCTCGTGCAGGGCCTTCATGAAGCTCACGTCCACTGGCCGCAGCCTGTGGGGGGCCAGGGGTGAGGGGCTCGTGGGCGGGGGGTGGCGGGCGGGGGTGCCCGAGGCACGGGCAGGCCGCCTGGCCCGGGGCCGCCACCTACCCGTGCCCGAAAGGGGAGATGAAGTACAGACAGCAGTGCACGCGGTTGTCCTGGATGTTCTTGCGGTTGAGGCCGCTCTCGTCCCGGAAGTACTGCTCGAACTGCTGGTCCACGTAGTCGGTGATGGGCTTCCAGCTGGGGGTAGGGGCACGTGAGGCCAGCCGGGCTGAGGGCCGGGGGCTGGGGCGGCCCAGGCAAGCCTCCCTCACCACTCAGAATTGTTGACGGCGTCCCCGAAGCCCGGCGTGTCCACGATGGTGAGCTTCAGCTTCACCCCCTTCTCTTCAATATCCACCGTGTGCTTTAGGATCTCAACCGTCTGGCTGATGCGTTCTGGGGCGGGGGGCAGGGGGTGGCTTAAAGTGACCTCTGCCGCCCTGACTCCTACCCCCGGGCACCCCAGACACTCCCAGGTTACGTGGCCTGGCGGTGGTCTGGACCCATGCTTCGGGGACAGAGGATCGGGGCTGGACCTGGAAGGAGCCCTTGAAAGGGTCACTCAGCAGGGGGTGGTGGGGCCCACTCACCCTCGGCACTCAGCAGTTTCCGCTCCTTGTAGAGGTCCGTCAGGAAGAGGCTGTGGACCAGTGTGGACTTCCCCAGGCCCGACTCCCCTGCCCACAGATGCAGGGGGGAGGTCAGGCCCCAGGCCCCAGACAGAGCATGGCTGCCCGCGCCCCTGCCCGCCCTGGGGCCCAGCCCACTCACCGGCCACCATGAGCGTGAAGTCGAAGCCCTTCTTCACAGACTTGCGGTGCACCTGGTTGGGCAGCGTGGCAAAGCCCACGTACTGCTTGTCGGCGTCCTGGCAGGGGTGGGGCAGGTCAGCGGCACGCTCCGGTTCCCGGGGCAGCCCGGGCCCTGCCCCTAACTGTGCTCAGGCCAGGGAGGTAGCAGGGCAGGGTTCCCCGGGGAAGGGGCATCTCAGTAGCAGCAGCAGGCGAAGGTCTGTGGGCAAAGGCCCCCTGAGGTGGGAGGTGGGTGGGTGTGGAGGGTGGTGGTGCCCTCAAGGGCTTCACAGAGACCCATCTGTGCCCGGAGCAGGGGCAACAGGCACACCCAGTGAGGCCAGTGTCCTTGGGTGGGGGGCTGAGGGCACCAGGACCTAGACCCCTCAGACGTGCCGAAGGTCCTCTGAAGCTGGAGAAGCCCCCACCTGAATAACTCACCCCTCCTGCGAAAGTAGAGGGAGGCCCCATCTGGCCTCGATCCAGCCGAGGGGGCGCTGGCTGCAGCGACGGTGGAGCTGGGGATATTTATAGGCAGCAGCCCCCAGCCTCCCCACAGGCCGGCGCCCAGCCCAGGACCCCCAGGGCCCTGAAGCCCCTGTCATATCCCCAGCCCAGGCACCGGGGTGGGCGCACGCTGACCCACTTTCCGCGCCCCAATCCACACACACCTTGAGCCGCCTCTGGGCCTGGGTCCGCGGCGACAGCAGCGGCTCCACCAGGCGGTCCTGGGGTGCTGCCAGCGAGTCCATCCCCGCCAGCCTGGGACCGTGCGGGCCGCGCTGGGGCCCGGAGGGTCAGGCCCGCCCGCCGCCAAGCGTGTTCTCGCCCCGGGGGGCGCACGGACGCAGGCACCGGGGCCGGGGCGGGGCGGCGCTCACGCGATGCGCGACCCTGAGGCCCCCCCTCGAGCCGCGGGTCCGGCCCCAGACGGCCAGCCCCCGGCACAAGCGGGTCCCTACGCCGGACGGGAGCGCGCGATCTCCGGGAGACGGTCGCCTGGAAATGAGGCCGCGCGGGCGGAGCCACCGGGTGGAGGAGGGCAGGGCCCAGCTCCGCGGGCGGGCGGGCGGCTGCGCGCGGAGCGGCGAGGCTCGGGCCGTCAGCCCCGCGACTGCACGGCGGGGGCCGGTCCACGGCGGGTCCGCGCCGCCGCGCCCGCCGCCAGAGGGAGCCCCATCCGCGCGCTCCCGCCCAGCCCCCCGAAACTCCCCACAGACGCAGCCTTCCCCTGCGCGCCCTGCCCCCAGCGTGTGTCCGGAGAATGCTTACCGCCGCGGCCCCTGAGACCAGCGGGGAACCTGCGACGGTAGAGCCCCGCTCCCCACCCAGGCCCGCGTCGGGCGGGAGGGGGCGGTCAGAGCCCTAGATGCCCGCCCCCCATCTCCTCTGCAAAAGCGGAAGCTGTGGCCCCCCCAAACCCGCCGACCAGCCCCGCTGGCCAGACAGCTGCTGCCAGCCGAGGGGGGCTGATGGAGCGGACCCCCTTCCGGGGGGGCACTCTGTCTGAGCTTCCACCCTGCCCTCACCCCCAGGACTGGGCAATAGGGGCCTGCGGGGCTCCAGCCAGCTCCGCCCTCTTGCCTGTGCCGCGATGCCAGGGACCACGGGGGTCTCCTGAGCCCCCAAACCCAGCCTCGCCCCCACCCCACAGGCCCCCACCAGAATCTGAACAGGCCAGACCAATGGGAAGGAGCTGGGCATCCAAAGAGGTGGACCCGCTCTGAACTCTGTCAGCAGGGCCGGGAGGCCCCCACACCCTCACCCCCCTCCCTTCCTGGCTCACTGCTTAAGGGGCCTCTGTCCCCCATCCAGGCTGGAGCTGCTGCCTTGGGGCCTGGAGGCTGCTGGCACCTGGGGAGGAGGGGTGGGTCCACTGCTGGGAACAGGGGCGCCTTTCATCCAAGAGGACGGCGGCGGTGGGGGGGCCACAGGCCACAGCCCGGCCCCGCACCCTGGCTCCAAGAAAGCACCAGCCACGTGGACCTGTGGGGGACCTCCGGCCTGAGTATCCCCCAGCCTCCAACCCCGGGTGCCACCTCAGACACGGCTCCTAGGCCCAGCTCCTGCCGGGTGGACAAGCTGACCTCTTGGGCCCGGGGCGCCTCGGAGGGACAGAGCCGGGCCTGGCCTCATCTCCCCACACCCTGGGGCCTGAACGGTGCACTGCCCAGACAGCCTTGGTTTGCCCACTGGTAAGGCACAGCCTTGGGAGGCCCGGGACAGGGGACAAGCCCAGCCCCTGCCAGCCCGGCCCCCATCCCACCTCACCCGCACAGGGCTGGGGATTTCCTGGGGGTCCCCAAGGAGAGGGCCCTGCTGCCTGCTTTGTCTGGTCCTCAAGGCACAACAGACACTTCCGAGGACTCAAGAGCCGCAGGCGTGCCGCGCCCACCTCCTCCCCACCGCCTGGTGCCTGACGCTCTCGACTCGTTTTCATTCTTAGAATCTCCCCGTGGCTCTGGGGACAGGAGCCAGAGCCAGTGGAGCCACCACTTTTGCTGAGAGGGGGTATGGTGGGGGAAGGTACAGGGGACCACCAGGGCCCCCACCCTGTGCCCGAGACGGTGGGTGCAGAGGGGTCCATAGAGTCCCCCTCCCCCAGTGCCTGAGATGGTGGGCACGGAGGGGTCCATAGAGTCCCCCTCTTTCCTAGAGGGGTGACAGGCTAAGGCTCAGAATGCCAGCAATGGAACAGTGAAGACCCACGGGGATCCTGCTCCAAATGCCTGGCTCCTGGCCCCAGTCCTGGGGGACCCTACATGCCACCCACATCACGCCCTCTGCCTCTGGCCCTGGGGGCAGGCATGGGTGAGGCCAGTCCTAGCTGAGCTCCAGGTGGGGGCAGACACCAGCCCAGAAGGGCTGGAACCCCAGCAGGGAACCCCAAGTGCCTGCAGGCCCCAGAGTAGGGGGCTGTCTCCCGGGGCTTCCCCATCTCTCCATGAACAATGGCAGGCTGGCGGGCTGGCCCTGTGTGTCCTGCATTGTCTGACCCGCAGCACGGCAGGCAGCTCCTGGCCCTGGCTCCCCAGGGAGCCCCTCGCTGGCAGGGTAAAGATGAGAGGCCCCTCCCCATGAGCCCAGGGCGCAGCCTGCAACTCCCAGCCCCAGCCCCACCTGCCAGGCCGCTCTGCCCGCCTGCCACACCTGGGCCAATACTGTGGGGCTCCACCCAGGGTGTGAACCCCCATCCCTGACAAGGGCTGCCAAGGCCACCCTGGTGCCCAAGTCAGCCTTCCTGCTCTGCCCTAAACACAAGCAGAGAGACCTCAGCCAGGGGGCTGCCCTGCCCGGGCCCAGCTCCCCCGATGTGCCCCCCTCCATGACCTCAGCCAGTGGGGCTGCCCCAGGGCCCCAAGCTCCCCCAATGCGCCCCCCTCTGTGGAGTCTCCTTGATATTTAAACATGACCTCAGCCAGGTTCACAGTGGGTGTCCAGCCCTGTGCCTGGAGGGTGGGGGGTCCAGGCCGGCCCTTGGGTGAACCAGTTTGTACCCTCTAGGTCTGAAGACCCATGCTGGGCAGGGGAATGACTCAGACCAGGCCCTGGAGGCTCCCAGTCTGGGGAAGAGGCCCCAGGTCAGCCCACTCACATCTCTCAGTGTGAAGAGGATGCAGAGAAGCTGGGTGGGGTGGCCGGAGCAGCCTCCCGCCAGCCCTCTCCGTGTGGGGCCACTCTGGGACGGCCCTGGCTGTTGGACGCAGACCCCCCCCCCCGCCCCCTGGCCTTCCATGCCCAGGGGCTCCCTCAGGACCCCCTGCACTCGGTCTCGGGCCAGTTCAACAAGGAGAGGCCGGCGCTGAACCAGTGGGAGGGGGCACCCGGCCCATCCCCCATCGGGGGAGGGACCCACGCGGCGCAAGCCAGGGTCAGGATCCAGGACCCCGCACGGCGCCCCCTCCGCCCCGCAGCACCCGGGCTGACGATGGCTATCGCGACAGGGCGGGGTGGCGGCGGGCGGGGGCGGGGTCGCGCCGGGGCGCCGCGGTGTTGTTGGCACAATGGGTGACAGCGGGCCGGGGAGCGGCGGCGCACGCGTACCTGCTTGTCCTCTGCGGGCGCGGGTCGGGTCGGGGGTCGGGTCGGGGTCCAGGGCCGGCCGGCGGGCGGGAGAGAGACCAAGACACACGATGAGAGGCGCGCGGGCGGCGGGGACAAAGGCGCGCGCGCGGGCGGGCGGGCGGGCGCCGGGCTCACCTGGGGTCGCCAGCTTGCTCTTGTACCGCAGGCCTGTGCTCATGGTGGCCGCCGGGGGGACGTGCGCGCGGGCGGGGCGGCGACGAGCCGAGGCCAAGGCCGGGCTGCGGGGTGACCGGCCCCTCCGCGCCGCCGCCCGCCCCGCCCGCGCGCCCGCCAGCCAATCGGCGCCCGCCGCGCCCACGCGCGACCCGGCGCGGCCGGCGGGGGCGGGGACCCGGGCGCCCCCACCGGCCCGCGCCCGCGGCCTGTGGCGACGCCCTCCCTTCCCGCCGGCCGGGCGCCGGGGTGCCCGAGACCCGCGCTGCGCCCGGTCCCCGTGACCGCGGCCCCTGTCCAGCCCCCTCCTCCTGCCCAGGGCCCCCGGCCCCCAACACGTCCCTGCCCGATCCCCGGCCCCCCACCCAGAGCCGGTTCTGACTCCTCCCCCGTCCTGGGACCCCCGTCCACACCTGACCTCTGATCATCCTTGGTGTGACCCCCCCGCCCCCCCCGTAAAGCCCGCCCCCAGAGGCTCGGGCCTCATACAGGCTCCACCACCACGCTGCTGCACCGGCAGGCTCTGCGCAGCTGAGGTCAGGGCATGCCCCCCACCTCATCAGGATGGATGCCAGGGGCTTTGGCCTGCGGAGCCCCACTCCTGGCCCTGCCCGGCCGAGAGCCGGAACCCTGGCGCGGCCGGCCCCGCTCCTCTCCTGCAGCTGCTGGCAGCTGTGCCCGCTCTGCAAGGCCACACGTCCGGGCAGTCGGCTGCCCCAGTTCCAGGATCCTCGGTAAGGCGCGAGGATGAGCTGCCATCCCGGACAGGGGGCCTGGCACCCACCCTCCTCCACACCCCCAGGCCCACCCCAGCACCCTGTGCTCTGCACACCCACAGGTGGGCCCGCTTAGACCACCCCTGAGAGGGGCCCCCAGGCCCTGTGGAGGCGGGCGGGGTCTGCACCCCACGCAGGCTGAGGCTCCCCAGGCCGGCCTCCTCGACAGGCCTCTCCTGCCTTTCCGTCGCTGCACACTCCCAGCGACACTCCCAGGGGCCCTCAGCCTGCACTTCCCGGGAGCGCCCCCAGGGGGCACGTGTGGGGCTCTCAGTCCCTCAGGGAGGGACGTCGGGCCTGTGGTCAGCAGCCCCCAGGTGAGGGCCCCTCCACAGGCAGGGAGCCCCATCCTGCCCCGCCCTCCGGCGCCCTGGGGCCCCTGCTGGCCTGTGGGCTCCGCCATCTCTGAGTGCCGGCACTGGGCAGACTGGGGCCCCTCTTAGTGTGAAAGTCAGGGGGCAGCGGCGTCACTGCCGCCCGGCTGGCCGGGGTTCCCTCCCCGGGGTCTCCGCCGGGTCCGGCACCGCCCACCCTGCCCCAGGCCCTGGGGCCAGAGCTTTAGAATTCAGGACTTCCACCCACTCCCAGATGACCTCCTGCCTCACAGGGCCCTGGGGCCGTGCCTTGAAGTTCTGGTGCTGAGGGCCTTCTTGGTGGCCCCAAGTCCGAGACACCATGCTCTCCCTGCAGGGAGCTCGGGCTCCAGCCCTGGTTTGGAGCTAAGCCCCCACGCCACACCGCCAAAGGAAATACTACAATTTTTTTTCTTTTAAGATTTTGGTAATGAAACACAACTGCTCCCATGAACTGGAATAAATGAAGACCATGGTAAATGAATATATTGCTTTAGGATTGGCTTGGTCACCAGATTTTGAAAGCCTTTCTTTCAGAACTTTAGGGAGTTTGGAGATTGTGGATAAAGGCGTGCGGCCAGAAAGGACACTTAGAGGGCAAGGCAGGACTTCTGAGCCTTCACCAGCCCTGGGGGCCTCTGTGGAAACCCCATCTCAGGACACCTGGAGCTTAGCAAAGCGGTCCCATCCGGCAGTGAGAAAGGACACTTCAAAGTTCGCACCGACTGGCCCAGGCAAGCCTGAGACTCGGAGGAGCGTGCTAAGCCGCCCGGTCCTGGGTGTCTGGGAAGGGCTCCAGGCAGCCCCAGCTCAGGAGTTTGGGCTGGGCCCTGAGGGGACTGGACTGCCAGAAGGGCCTAGACTGGCAGATGACAGGTTTTAAAGCAACCCTGTGGACAAGAGGCAGGGAGGGGTGGGACACCACAGAGGCAGCTCTTCTCTCATCTAAATGTGCTCCAGGGTAGGGTGGGGGTCAGCAAAGGTGGGCTGCAGCCCCGTCTTGGGCCTGGAAACCCCACCTGGAGCTGATGGCGAGAGGGCCCGGAGCCGCCCCAGGACCCCAAGGTCAGGCCTCTGGTGGAATATCCAGGGGCGAGTGAGCCCGGGGTGCGGGCGGGAAGCGGGTGGGGTCTGCTCTCCCCCAACCCATCCTTGAGTCCAGGGGACACCCCGAATCCTGCCACAGATGCAGGGGCTGCCCCTCCAGCTGAGAGACCCGAGCAGGCGTGTACGCTTCGGCCAGTGAGTCACAGGCCCGCCTTCTGCTCTGCCAGGTGGGATGGCAGGGCCCTCTTTCAGTTTCTCCAGCCCAGATGCTGCCAACTGACCACCTGGTGCAACCCCTCCACAGCCCCTGCGCACCACAGGTCACGACCTGGGAACGGGTGACCTTGGGCAGGAGAGCCTGGGGCCAGGACAGCCTGCCTCCCGCTGCGGGGCTGTGGTTAAAGGAAAAGCCAGCCTCCTGGGCTGAGGGGAGCAGATCTGAGCCCGCCCCCACCGCCGGAGCAGGAAGGCTGGCAGGGGTACAGGGAGAAGTCAGAGAGATGCTCCTGGTGGGAAGAATGCTACTCTCTAATTCACAAGAAAAAGAAAGTAATGAGTGAAAAAATTAGCTACACCCAGAAAAATCTGCTCAACCAGCTTGGGCTACAAATAGCTTGACGCTTTTCAGAGAAACAACAAAAAAACCTTTTTATTTCGGAAGTTCTCCAGAGGCTGCATTTAGCTGGTGCCGAATTGTCCTTCCTGTCAGCATAGACGCGTGGGCATCTATGGTCACGTGGGCAGTGGTGCCTCTGTATAAGCCCTCCGCCCGGAGGTGTCGGGTTCGACAGGGCAGCCTGTCCAGGGGACTGGGGACTGCTGGCAACACACTCCAGAATATTCGGTCCATCTGAGGCCAGGGACAAGGGCAGAAGCCAAGCTGGACACAGCTTGGCCATCGACACCCCATCTCGGGGCTGCGGGTCACATTGGCCCCTGGGGGTCAGACCGCCTCTTTGCAGAGAGGGCCACCAGGAGAGAAGAACCACACTGGCCTTCACGGGGACACAGAAGGACCACAGTCAGCTCAGAGTGGAGCTAACCCACCAGGAGTACCCTCGCGACGTGCAGGACGCCCCCTTCCCTGCGTCCCAGCCGCTCAGAGCCTCAGACCCCTCGAGGCTGGGGCCCCCATCCTCAGTGACAGCATGGGGTTCAAGACAGACCCCCCACCCCCGCTAGGCACACGGGGGCTGCGATTCCCGAAGCCCATTCCCACCGGCCCAAGGGTGGTGCCCTGGGTCACTCACTCATGCAGTCTGTGCCCGGGTGTGGGGCCACCCCGCAGAGCAGGCCCTGGCCAGGCTCAGTGCTGGCCCAAGAGAAGGACCTGCTGTGCTGACAGATGGGGGCACGCAGCTCAGGCCCCCCACGGTGAGCACCTCCGTGCCCCGCCCCTCCCACACTGCCCTGCCACCTCCCACATCCCGCCCCGTCGGTCATTCGTTGCCCACCGGCTTCTGGCTCAGGACTGTCCCCCTGTGAGGTCCTCGCTTCTCAGTGTGATGCTGGGGGCCGTTGTGGGGGCACCCAGGCTGGGTCCAGGGGTCCTCTTCTCCCAGGGGGCTCCTGGTGTGCAGGAAGGTGTCACCCTCCCCCACCCCCCAAACCCTGAGGGCAAAGGGCACAGCGTGCTTCAAGGGCCTCCCACCTGCTCGGCCCTGCTGGGGGCAGGCACCATGCCTGGGCACAGACCGGGAAGCCGGGTTCAGAGCGCAGGACAAAGGCCTGAACGAGGGCCCTGGGGCAGCAGGCAGGCCTCAGCCCGGGTGGGGGGTGTGGCCATCCTGTGTTGTGGGCCACAGCCCCACCCGCCCTGGACTCTGGGGTGCCCTCTGCCAGACAGGCCGGCAAGGGGACAGCTGTCCCCAGCGCAGAGGGCAGGGGGGCTCGCGGCACTGCGGTGACTCAGCCAGTGGGCACTGCTGACCAGGGCCAGGGCCCCTCACCAAGTGCAGACGGGTGACCCAGACCCAGGCCTGCCCTCCCCAGGGACCACCTCTGCCCTCCAGGAAAGGCTGGGTGTTGGGGTTCCAAAGGCTGGGCCCCACGCCCCGTGGTATCCCAGCCCCACGTCCGTCCTGGGGTCATCAGGCCAGGGACGAGTGAGAAAACCCCCTGGGAGTGAACAGCGTGGATATGGCCACAGGCGGCCAGCCCTGGGCATGCAAGGAAGGGCAGGAAGGCCCCGGGGTCTCGGCTCAGTCCCTCCTGCCCCTCGTTTTAGCCTCAGGCCGCGGGGGGCTCCTCTGCAGAGCTCTGTCCGCACCAGGCAGCCGACTGAAGGGAGCCATGCTGGGCCTCTCTAGTGGGGGGCAGCAGGAGCCCCCATGCTTCCGTCACCAGTGGCCTGGAGTCGGGGAAAGCCCAGCCTGAGTGCTTCCAGCCACTGGCCGGCTAGGCTGAGCGAGCAGGATACGGGGCGGGCTGGGAGCAGGGCCTGGCCCGAGGGACCACCAGGGGGCAGGTGTTGCCGGAACTCCCTCCCGTCCCGCAAGCTCTTGCCAAAGGCTGGTTTTTGCAGCCATGACTCTGCTCAAGCCCCTCAGGTGCTGGCACTCCCTGAGGGGTCCTGGACCGTCTCACCCCGGGAGCGCTTGCCCCGGGGACGGCTGGGCCCGGCCTCCTGGGCAGGATGCGCAGCTGAAGGCTAACACGGCCTCCCTGCGGGGTGCCACACAGCAGCACGGGGAGGGGAGCGTCAAGTCTAAGCATTTGCTGCTGAGCTCTGGGCACTAAAGCGTTTCTCTTTCCCTCTAAATTTCCAATTTTTGTTTTAAATTTAATCCGTGATTTTACTTTGCGCTTGTTCTTGTGTAAGGTACAAGAGCTTGGCTGGCGTTTTTGATGGCTTGTGAGTGTCCACTTGCTCCCAAAGCATTTGCTGGCTCCTTCCTTGTTGAAGTGCTTTTGAACTTGGTCAGGGGACTTCCCTGGCGCCTCAAATTCTGCCTCGCAGTGCAGGCAACCTGGGCTCAATCCCTGGTTCAGAAACTGAGATCCCATGCGGCAAAAAAAAATTAAAATAAAAAGAAATACATGTTTGTAATTTGGGTAAGTCCCAATTTATTGATTTTTTCCTTTTCTACCTCAAGCTTCTTTTGTTCTCTCCAAGGAATCTCCGCCTGCTTTCTGCAGGGTCATGAGCCGTATTCTCTCTCTTTCTTCTCTAAGCTTCATATTTTCAGCACCGTCTTCAGGACTGTGGTCCACCGTGAATTCATTTGTGTGTGTGGTGTCAGGTAGAGACCAAAGTTTATCTAATTGTTCTAGCACCATTTGTTGAAAAAATTTAACCTTCCCAACTGAACTGCCGTGACACCTCTGATGAAACTCAAGATTTTAGCTTTCTCATGAATCTCATCCTGAATTCTAGTCTGTTGTGAAATGACTATCTGTTGCTGCATAACAATTTGAAACTTAAAGACCTAACACACATCAGTTTCAGTTCAGTTCATGCACTCGGTCGTGTCCAACTCTTTAAGACCCCATGAACCGCAGCACGCCAGGCCTCCCTGTCCATCATCAACTCCCACAGTTTACTCAAATTCACGTCCATTGAGTTGGTGATGCCATCCAGCTACCTCATCCTCTGTCGTCCCCTTCTCCTCCCGCCTTCAGTCTTTCCCAGCCTCAGGGTCTTTTCCAGTGAGTCAGCTCTTCACATCAGGTGGCCAAAGTATTGGAGTTTCAGCTTCAGCATCAGTCCTTCCAATGAATATTCAGGACTGATTTCCTTTAGGATGGACTGGTTGGATCTCCTTGCAGTCCAAGGGACTCTCAAGAGTCTTCTCCAACACCACAGTTCAAGACCACAGTTCTTCGGCGCTCAGCTTTCTTTATAGTCCAGCATCAATGTAGTCATTCTTTAATCTCTCGTGGTTCCTGTGGGTCAGAACCTCAGAAAGGCTCAGCTGGGTCGGCCGTGTGATTTCAGCGTCTGCTGCTGTGGCTGCCGGCTGGACGCCTCCCTTAAGCCCTGGTGCTTCTCCCCAGCACATCTGGGGGCTGGCCCACGTCCTGACCACGTGGGGGCCTCGAGCCCCAGGGAGGTTGTGCGGCATCCCCTGTCCTGTCGCCCGCTGCTGGAGGCCTGCGTGAGCACCCTCACGTTCACGGGGCGTCGTGGCTCCAGGAGACGGTGTGGGCTGGAAGACTCCTCAGGCCTGTCTTTGAAAAATAAATTCTGTAAGCGCGCCTCTTTCCTGCCCAGTCCTCTCTCTGCTCACAGCCTGGATGATGGACGCTGACCTGTCTCTCGGCCAGTGGCCGGGGGTGGACTAGGGCAGCGGGTGGGGGACGGCCCCATCGAGGTGAGTTACCCTGAGGCCTGTGGGCCAGCGAGTAGGAGTGGCCGTCCGAGGCGCGTGGTCAGGCGTGGGGGTGGGCGTGGGACCTGTAGACCCCAGTGCCTCTGAGACCTGGGGGGGGGCTGGGCCCCACGGGGATGCATCGGGGGCAGGTGGCCGGGCTCAGGGACAGGAGAGCCCAAGCCAGCCCATGGCCACACGGCTCTGACTCAGGACGGAGCCCCACACGGGTGTGTTTGGCTTGGCCGGGGTTTCCCGGGGAGGGACGTCAGAGCCGAGGGCGACGTCTCAGGCTCAGGGGTCGCTGAGTGAGGGGGTACACTCCGGGCCAGGGCCACCCAAGAGCCTGGCCGCTGAGAACCAGCCCAGCGCGCGCTGTCAGGGCGGCTGGGGTGGGGCACCTGCCGGTGTTTTGGGGCTCTATCTGGGGCGTTGACACCCTGCCCCCACTCCAGGGCTCAGAGAATCTGGCACCATTTCCACTCTCCCTGTGTTCATGACCCCCTCCGCTTCCCCACTCATGGATCCAAGGAGACCCTTCCGAGCCCCTGCTGGCGGGCAGCAAGGGGCAGGATCCTCCCAGAGGGTCCCTGCAGCGCTCTGCGTCCCCTCGGGTCGTCCCCCCGATGGCGGAGGTGCTCTGGGGACCTCGGGCTTGAGCTCCTGGACTCCACCTTCTCCCTCTCCCACCACGGGGTCCTTGCTCAGCTCCAGGCGCCTCTGGCTTTTGTCCTCACTTGCCGGTGTGGACAGTGCCTGGCGCTGGAGCCGGTCAAGAGGGTGTGGAAGGAGCAGGGGACCGCCCAGCGCTGCTGGGTCCTCAACCCCTGGCAGCGGCCTGGGGCGGTCTTGGGGGTCCCTGGACAGCCCCCAGCAGACCACTCTACTCCATCCCGGTTTACCGTCTAACACGCAGGGCCCCCACCTGCCGGCAGCTCAGATCTGAATCCCAAACCCCTCTGGTCGTCGCCGCCCCTCGCTCCACGTCCAGCGCGGATCCTGCTCCAGCAGTGCGCCCGCGGTCCCTCCCGGGCTCCCCAGGGCCTAGCACGCCCACGCCGGGCTTCCGAGGCAGGAGCCCCCCTCACGGTCCGGGTGCTGCAAGCCGGAGGCTGGGGCATTTCTGTCTTCTTGGCGTGTGTTCACCATGATCTCCCCCGCATCCTCACCTCTGTGTGTCAGCGTCCCGACCTCCTGTCTCAAAAAGGTGGGGGCCCCACGCTAGTGGCCTCTTCTCACTCAGCCACCTCTTTCAAGGCCCGTGTGCAAACGCGGTCCCATTCTGACCGCTGGGGCTGGGGCTTCACGCATGCACCTGGGGACACAGCTCAGCCCACAACACCACCCAGGGCCACCTGCTCTGCGCCCCTTGGGCTCGGACCTGGGTCTGACCTCATCTCCTCGGGGGGACCCCTGAGACCCCATGTGGTTCAGGCCTCAGGATGCACCCTCGCCGTACACACAGCCCCACCCGGGAGCTGAGCCCTGGCTTCCACACCAGCCCCAGCCAACGGGCTGCCTCACCTCCCTCCGGAAACGCCAAGCTCGCCCCGGGCCCCTGGCTGCGCGCTTTATTGAGACAATTCATCACCACACAACTCACCACCTCGCCTGTGCATTCAGAGGTTTCCAGGCCGTGCACAGGGCTGAGGAACCATTGCCACAGCATGATGAGAAGGCGTCCTGTGGAGGCATAGTCACGGGCCAGGAGCCCTCCCATACACAGGGTGTCATTCCAAGGGCTTCAGGACCTTCCAAAGCTGTGCCTCCGTCACCCACAGGAAACCCATCCGCGGGCACCACCCTCCCCAGGCCCTGGTCATCACGAGGCTGCACATCTGCCCGCTCTGGACGCTGCCTTCAGGTGGAGCCACACGATACCTAGCCGTCTCTGAGAGCCAGCTCTCGAGGCCACCGGCGGCCTGTGCCTGAGCCTCGCTGCGCTGAGTGGGTGGCGTGTTGACCGCCCCTGCGTTGATGCCACGCGGGTGGGTCCCCTTTTCGTCTGCGTCCACAGGCTGGACACACGTTTCTGCCCCTGTGGAATCAGGTGTCCAGAGTGGGGTCGCTGAGGTCGCTCTGTGTCCCTGATCACCTGGGCTCATCGGCTGGCTCCTCCATCCGGGAGGGAGGGGGCACCAGGCCAGGGCTGTGGCCACTGTGTATGCAGTGAGGGTGGGCGTGCCTGGGCACACCCCTTAGTGCCACGGAGTCGGCTTCCGACAGCTTCAGCGGCCCCTCCTCTTGCCCTCCGGGTGCCGTGGGGAGCACCGTGGGCTCGTGGTCAGGGCTTGCGGTGGAGCACGGTGCGGCTCCGCAGGAAGGACGCGTGACTCAGGAGGCGAGGATGAGCCCTGAGGACCCGATGCCCGTGGAGAGGGCAGACCCGGGACAAACCCTGCACGAGGTCCCGGGGTTGTCAGCGGCACAGAGATGGGACGTAGACGGTGGGGACCGGGGGTGGGGTGGGGAGAGGGCAGAGCATCAGTTTGGGAAGACGGAACGTTCTGGAGATGACGGTGGGAAGCATGGCACCACGGTGTGAATGGACTCGTTGCCGCTGGACGCAGCACTGAGAAGTGTCTGCAGCGGTGGCCTCTGTGCCCTGACGCGTGCGCACGCTCAGTCGGGTCTGCCTCTTCGGCGACCCCACGGACGGCAGCCCGCCAGGCTCCTGCGTCCATGGGGATCTCCGGGCAGGAACACTGGCGTCTCTTGCATTGCAGGCGAATTCATTACTCACTGAGCCACCTGGGAAGCCCATGCTGGGAACATTTTACCGCAGCTCCTTTTGAACAAAAATAATAAAAATAGTCCAGTGTAAAGTCTCAGTTTTGCTCTAGGATCTGCTGTATGAAGCCCCGGAGTTAACGTAACTGTGGGACACTTATGACGGCAGAGCTCAGATGTGGTTTATCATAATAATAACAACGAAAAAAAGCTGCCAGCCTGTGGACACAGGCCCTACCTGTGTGCAGAAGGCAGCCCCGGAGAAGACGCACACACACGTGTGCTTCCACACGCACGGAGCTCCCGAGGGGACACACACAGGCTGGCACACGCATAAGGCGCCTGGTGGGACACCCAGGAGCCGCCGCTCAGTGTGCGACGGGAGGGGTTCTCCACATGAGAACTTTCTGGAAGCATCCCGGGACTCAGGGTCAGGCTAGGAGTTTGGGTTAGGAGTTAGGGTTAGGGGGTGGTTTAGGGTTTAGGGTCAGGCTCTGGCAGGGGTTAGTATTTAGTGTCAGAGTCAGGGTCAGGCTAGGAGTTAGGGTTAGGCCTTACAAATCGCTGTGAAAAAAAGAGAAGCAAAAAGCAAAGGAGAAAAGGAAAGATATAAGCATCTGAATGCCGAGTTCCAAAGAATAGCAAGAAGAGATAAGAAAGCCTTCCTCAGCGATCAATGCAAAGAAATAGAGGAAAACCACAGAATGGGAAAGACTAGAGATCTCTTCAAGAAAATTAGAGATACCAAGGGAACGTTTCATGCAAAGATGGGCTCGATAAAGGACAGAAATGGTCTGGACCTAAAAGAAGCAGAAGATATTAAGAAGAGGTGGCAAGAATACACAGAAGAACTGTACAAAAAAGTCTTCATGACCCAGATGATCATGATGGTGTGATCACTCCCCTAGAGCCAGACATTCTGAAATGAGAAGTCAAGTGGGCCTTAGGAAGCATCACTACGAACAAAGCTAGTGGAGGTGATGGAATTCCAGTTGAGCTATTCCAAATCCTGAAAGATGATGCTGTGAAAGTGCTGCACTCAATATGCCAGCAAATTTGGAAAACTCAGCAGTGGCCACAGGACTGGAAAAGGTCAGTTTTCATTCCAATCCCAAAGAAAGGCAATGCCAAAAAATGCTCAAGCTACCGCACAATTGCGGTACTCATCTCATATACTACTAAAGTAATGCTCAAAACTCTTCAAGCCAGGCTTCAACAGTATGTGAACCGTGAATTTCCAGATGTTCAAGCGGGATTTAGAAAAGGCAGAGGAATCAGAGATCAAATTGCCAACATCCATTGGATCATCGAAAAAGCAAGAGAGTTACAGAAAAACATCTGCTTTAGTGAGCACACCAAAGCCTTTGACTGTGTGGATCACAACAAACTGTGGAAAATTCTGAAAGAGATGGGAATACCAGGCCACCTAACCTGCCTCTTGAGAAATCTGTATGCAATCCGGGAAGCAACAGTTAGAACTGGACATGGAACAAGACTGGTTTCAAACTGGGAAAGGAGTACATCAATGTTGTATATTGTCACCCTGCTTATTTAACTTATATGCAGAGTACATCATGAGAAATGCTGGGCTGGAGGAAGCACAAGCTGGAATCAAGATTGCCAGGAGAAATACCAATAACCTCAGATATGCAGATGACACCACCCTTATGGCAGAAAGTGAAGAACGAAAGAGCCTCTTGATAAAAGTGAAAGAGGAGAGTGAAAAAGTTGGCTTAAAATTCAACATTCAATAAAACTAAGATCATGGCATCTGGTCCCATCACTTCATGGCAAATAGATGGGGCAACAGTGGAAACAGTGACGGACTTTATTTTTCTGGGCTCCAAAATCACTGCAGATGGTGACTGCAGCCATGAAATTAAGACACTTGTTCCTTGGAAGAAAAGTTATGAACAACCTAGACAGCATATTAAAAAGCAGAGACATTACCAACAAAGATCTGTCTAGTCAAAGCTATAGCTTTTCCAGTAGTCATATATGGATGTGAGAGTTGGACTACAAAGTAAGCTGAGTGCCGAAGAATTGATGCTTTTAAACTGTGGTGTTGGAGAAGACCCCTGAGAGTCCCTTGGACTGCAAGGAAATACAACCAGTCCATCCTAAAGGAAATCAGTCCTGAATATATTCATAGGATGGACTGGTGCTGAAGCTGAAACTCCAATATTTTGGCCACCCGATGTGAAGAATTTGACTCATTTGAAAAGACCCTGACGCTGGGAAAGACTGAACGCGGGAGGAGAAGGGGACGACAGAGGATGAGATGGTTGGACAGCATCAGTGACTCAATGGACATGAGTTTGAGTAAACTCTGGGGGTTGGTTATGGACAGGGAGGCCTGGTGTGCTGTAGTCCATGGGGTCGCAAGAGTCGGAGACAAGTTAGCAACTGAACTGAATGAGGCTTGCAAAGTTTTGGTCTTGCCTGGCTCCCTTCAATCCTCTCTACACTGTTATGAAGAAAGGATGCACTAAGCTATTACCTTGGTGGTGCTGATGCTAAAGCATCCACTTGCTAAGGCAGGAGACTTAGGAGAGGAGGTTTCAATCCCTGGGTGGGGAAGACCCCTGGAGAAGGGAATAGCGGCCACACACCCAGTCCATCCTAAAGGAAATCAGTCCTGAATATTCACTGGAAGGACTGGAAGGATGCTGAAGCTGAAACTCCCAATACTTTGGCCACCTGACCCAAAGAACTGACTCATTTGAAAAGACCTGATGCTGGGGATGATTGAAGGCAGGAGAAGGGTGACAGAGGTTGAGACTGGTTGGATGGCATCATCGACTCAATGGACATGAGTTTGAGTAAGCTTCAGGAGTTGGTGATGGACAGGGAAGCCCGGTGTACTGCTGTCCATGGGGTCACAGAGTGGGGACACGGCTGAGCGACTGAATTGCAATATTCTTGCCTAGAGAATCCTATGGACAGAGGTGCCTGGTGGGCTACATTCCAGGGGTCACAAAGCATCAACCACCACTGAGCAATGAACACTTTCACTTTTTTTCACATATCAATAAGCAGAGTGGAATTTGGAGGTAATAATCAGTTACACATATTTACATACTTCCACTCTCAACTTGACTCTATAAAAATACTTTATCAAAAATTTTGGACTCACCACGCATCATCAGGATCCAACCAAGGATGGAACCTGTGCCTCCTGAATTGAAAGCACTGGGCCTCAACCACTGGGCAACCAGTGAAGTCCCAAACACATTTAATTTTAAAATAATTTGTTTAGTGTTAGAAACTTTTCTTTTTAAAATGTATTTTTTATTGAGATATGATTGACATTTAACATTCATTTTAGGTGTACAGCATGATTTGGAGAGAGAGAGGAAAATGATCTCAGTAAGTGCAGATTAACAGTTTGAGTCTTTTCATCAGTTCTGTCAATGCTGAAGTCCAGGACTTCTGTCAGGGTACATTTCTGGTCATGTTCAACTGGTACCTCTGCTTTGGAAATATCTACCTGTGGGGGAATCAGAGCTCATAAAACCAGACTGCTTGGTTCAGTATCATTTTGGTAAACATCACAGCAGCTTTCACAGAGTTTCTTTCCAAACTTCATTCTTTAATAGGTAGTTGGTACTGCACAGTGCCACTTACATTTCTGTGAGGTAATATAGTGAGACAAAGCAATGGATAACCACCGTGGGTATTTATTTTATGCTGAGTGGGTCACACTGCTTTGAGATCATTTCTTAAAAGCAGTTTTTCAACAGACTGCAGTAGAAATTGCTATTTGGACCTCTGGTGCTTGCTCATTTAAAGAAAAACCATTAGGAGAAATAAACCTGAGAATAATACCAGTCTACTACACTGGCAAAAAGAATAACCGTTTATTACAGTAGATACAG
This sequence comes from Nanger dama, assembly GCA_917880005.1. NCBI lineage: Eukaryota > Metazoa > Chordata > Mammalia > Artiodactyla > Bovidae > Nanger > Nanger dama. The sequence goes on along the minus strand of CAKJTW010000193.1, from coordinate 3,947 downwards.
AACACTTGTTTGCCTGGATTTTAATGCTGCTTTACATTCTGTGTTTGTGAAACAGTTCCTATTATGTTTGTTTATAACCCCCAAATTTCAACTGATTACATATTTATTTTTCACTTGTCAAACACATAGTTGATAATCTGGAGAGGAAAATACATCAAAGGCATATGTACAATTATAGAAGTTTTTATTATACAAGTCTCCTGGAAGATACATTTATTTACTACTTTTTACATATTCTAAAAGACATTCAAATGAAGATAAATAGATTCAAACTGGTTGCTAAACTCGTGGTTGAGGTCCTTCATTTTATTTTTGTGATAAGAAAATCCAAAACTATTAATGTTGAATTTTTCATAGTACATTCATCTAAAAACACAGTAAAAAAAAACCTTGTAAAGATTGTAGATTGGTTCATTTAGGTGTTTTAGAGTGGCTTATTATCTAATTAACCGACTGCTGGGGATATTTGGTGGAGAAGAAAAACAAAATCTGGAGAAAATTCTCCCAGTTATTTATTCCTGATAAAGAAAGAAAATGAAAACAGACCACACAGCTGCGAAGCCACGTGATGTTGATCCTGGCCCTAGCACGTCATGTCCTGATGAACATAAGTGTTTCCTTTTTCATAAAGATAAAAATCTGAAAAGAAAGACATACTGTATAGGTTTTTTCCCCAAAATATAGATTTTACAAAAATATATACATATAATATATAGAAGCTGAAATTATGCAAAACTGATAAACAAAACACCACAGTGGAGTAAAGTGGGTGCAGCATCGAGATTATAATAAAACGTCCCCACAGCAGTTTAGGGGCTTCCCCCTCCTTTACATGTTTCATGGTTTTATAATCACACCTGCAAGTGTCCTCAGGCCTGGAATAAAGGCACTACTGACATTGGGCGGGGCACAGAACTCAGCTCTTTCTTTGACTAAAAATAAAACAAATGAGTAGATGGAAATGCAAAGCGGCACACTTTTTTCAACTCATTCCAGTGTCAAAGCCTAAACCAAACATCTAAATATACAAATGCAGCCTGGAAATATTTTAGTGCAAATATGAAGAGGAACGGCATAATTTGAAGTTACCTTGAATGAGGTGCTGGAAGGGTAGGAGCCATTCTGTGAGGTCGCCCTCATAGGGACGCTGAGTGTGATGGCATCTGGTGCAATGGAATACTTTTAAAAATCAAGAAGACAAAAATCAGAGGTGAAAACTCCCTTATTTATTATTTTAACTTATAAACTTATACGGGGAGACTAAAAGGGCGATTTTGTGGAAGGTCAAAAATAACGTGAGTTCTCCTGAAGTCTGCACGCGTAATGCTGGTGGTCAGTTGCCTGCACGCTAGTGCATCCGAGAGAGCCCAGTTCTGGGTGGAAGGCTTCATCAGAAGGTCTCTTCCTCATTGCACTCGGTAGCCCAGTGCCCAAATATTTCACAGATCTCACAGTAGGGGCGTTCCTCGCTCCGACTGCCGTGGTGTGTGGAGTGGGGCGGGTCCTCGGACATCTGGGCCTGGGTGGGACAATCCTCTGTGTCGTGGAGATCAAAGCACTCACATGTCACAGAAGAGGCGGGGTTTCTTCTTGGGCTGTTTCTCCTGGTCATCACTGCAAATGTTACCAATGTGTATGATCAGAAACTCATCTCCCCTCAGAAGAAATTCAAGAGACAGTATCATTTGTAAGGAATAAAACACAAGCAAGGGTCTGGTGCAGTCTGCGGAGCCTCAAGTACAAGTACTAGGGTCCACATTTAAAATCTTCAGATCAAACCATTTCCACTCTCTTGCCAGATTTGTGGAAGTCAGTTTATGGACAAAAAAATCACAAAGCAATGCTTCTCCAATCCACTGGAGAACCTAACTTTAAAAAAAATATTGAAGTACAGTTGATTTATAATGTTTCATTAATTTTCTGCTGCATAGCAAAGAGACTCAGTTATATGTATATTTTCCTTTTTTTTTTTAGTTTTTATTGGATTATAGCTGATTTACAGTATTGTGAAACCTTCTGCTGTACAGCAAAGTGAGCCAGCCATACACATACATATAGCCCTCTTTTATAGATTCTTTTCCCATATAGTTCACCATGGAGTATTGAGTAGAGTTTCCTGTGCTATGACAGTAGATCATTATTAGTTATCTATTTTATATCTAGTCGTGTGTATATGGCAATCCCAGTCTCCCAATTTATCCCTCCTCCCCTTACTCCCTGGTGACCATAAGTCAAGACTGTTTTCTACATCTGTGATTCTATTTCTGTTTTGCAAATAAGTTCATTTGTACCTTTTTTTTTTTTTTTTAGATTTCACATAAAAGCCATGTTTGTCCTTCTCTGTCTGGAGAACCTAACTTTAAAAACACACATGTATTTAGATGGAACTAAGGTTCCACTCAGCATCGCTGAGCATGAAATACCTGTCATAATTGTTCAGGTCGTCCCGTTCCCATTCAGGGCTGCTTCTGACATCATCTCCACCTTCATCTCGAGGTCCTGATTCTTCCTCTGAAGGTCCACTATTAGTGAATTGAGGAGCTCAATCTAATTTGTTTGGGGAAAAAAAAAGTGTAAAATGCCTGAAATATGTACCCTGGAGCATCAAGAAGTCAGCAATTATACTCAGGCTGTGGATGCAGAGTGTGCTGAAGTCACAGGGTCCAGCAATGGCCGTGACTCAACTCTTTTAAAATATGTTTATACACACATACATACACAATTTACAAAAAGCACAACTAGTTACTTGTTCAGCTAAACTGTAGAACCAATCCAGGACTTTCACGTTCTGTAGATTTGAATAAGCTTATGTAAATTCTCCTCAGACCACAATTTAACATTCACTTATTAGTTATGGTGGGATGGTAAGTGAGTCTTCAGAGGAAAGGAAGGAGCTGTTTTGGGGCTTTTCTGTTTGGGGCCACAACCCATGGCATGTGGGATCTTAGTTCCCCTGACCAGGGATTGAACTCGTGCCTCCTGCAGTCTCCTGCAGTGGAAGAGAGGAGTCTTAACCACTGGACTTCCAGGGAAGCTCCCAAAAGAAGGATTTTAAAGCGAAGACTTAAGCTCCTTTCAACTGATGCAGGCACACACTGAGAGGGCAGCGTTCAGGGGACGGGGCCCAGACTGGGGAAGTGGGGTAAGGAGATGACTGACCACCAGGAGGAAACACTCCTGTCCGACGTTTCAAAGCAAGGGCACTTTAATTTAAAAACGGTTTCTCCTCTCTTCTACAAATAATGAAAAGGTCTCATTTCTCTAAATGTCCATCAGGAAAACAAAAATCCTACTTTATAATTAAAAAAATATAATTTGTGTGAGTGTGTGTGTACACTCACACATACATATTGGGTTGGCCAAAAAGTTCATTTAGGGTTTTCTGTAAGATGAAAAATCTGAACAAACTTTTTGGCCCATCCTGTATTTATTTTCAAAGAAATATTTGGCCTTTTTTTCCCCCACTGGGGCAGTTACAAAACAAAGCTAGAAATCACTGGCTTTGTTATTCTCTGCAGAATATCCCTTCTGACATTGAAGGCAGACCCACTGACTCTTATCTCACTTCTCAAACTGTATTTTGTAAGACTATATCCTGTTGGGAGCTACGTATCATATCAGGAAGGGGAGAAAAAAAGCCATAAAATGGGGAGTACAGTGGGAAGCCACACATATGCACACACTCACATACATGCTCACAAATTAGGAAACATAAAACAAACCATTGGGAAGAAAAGTGTTGGCAGTGGCAGATGAAACAAACGGAAGCAGAAAGGAAGAAGGGGGAGAGAAAACATTGTTAATTTTGTGCTCATTAGACATGTAAACTAAGCACAGACAATGCTAGCCAGGGTCAAAGTCAGGCTGCTGGTTGAATTCTTTACACGCCTTTCAAAGGAGATGTCAAAGCAAAAAAACAACTCACTGAGTTTCTCTTTTATTTAAAA